>BQKN01063727.1:223348-261667 GCA_022839385.1 Asparagus kiusianus
AAATCGAGTGATCAGACCTTCCTACAGTTAGGGTCATCTCAAACTCCCGCTTGGTCAAACCTTCCTACAGTTAGGACCAAAACCATGATTCATTCTCGATAAACGAGAAATTCATCTTTACCTCGGTAATCAAACCTTCCGACAGTTAGGGTTATCCGAATCGCTTCGATTCTCGGAGTGGAGATCCCACTCTTAGTTTCACCTTTCCGGATTCTGGGGGTGGAGATCCCACCCCGAGTCTCCTTTTCAAACAGGGAATAGAATATAAAATTCTTCCTTCCCCACACCAACCTTTTCCGAAAGTTTATCAATTTAGGATTCATCCTAGGTATTTTATCCCGAAACCTAAGCAGGGATAAGTCTGCGCCTAACACGCGCTGCCGGTTTAGTCTTTTTCCGATTGAAAAAGACACCAGAGTTCGATTCTGGGGTATTTTATCCTGAAACCTAAGTAAGGATAAATATGCGCCTAACACGCGCGGCCGGTTAGTTCTTAACCGTTAAAAAGAACACCCGTCCGCATATTCAACATTGTGGCAGGTTGTTATTAATAACACCGAAATCCATGCCTCACACGCATGGGGAATTTCATCCTGAATCCTAAGAAAGGATATGCCGATGCCTAACACGCGTCGCCGGTTTAGTCTTTTTCCGATTGAAAAAGACACCAGAGTTCGACTCTGGGGTATTTTTATCCCGAAGCCTAAGTAGGGATAAGTCAACGTCTAATACACGTTGCTGGGTAGCCTATTCCCATAACAATGGCAAAGTCTACATATTCGAAGTTGTAGCATAAAGTCTAAGGGAGTTCATTCCTTTAGCACAACGTTACATGCGAACGGATTTAAATAATCCGCATGCTAGCCCGACTCAAACGGTAGTCGGTAAAGGCTAATCAAATCCGTTTAAGGCTGGGGGTTGGCCAAAAATCCTAAAGTCAACGCCTAACACGCGTCGCCGGGTAACCTATTCCCGTAACAAGTGGTAAAGTCTATGTATTCAACGTCATAGCACAAAGTCTAAAGGAGTTCATTCTTTGGCACAACGTCACATGCGGAACGGATTTAAACAATCCGCATGTAAGCCCGATTCAAACGGTAATCGGTGAGAGCATGTCAAATCCGTTGAAGGCTGAGGATTTGCCAAAAATCCTAAGTCAACGTCTCATACACGTTGCTGTTTAGTCTTTTCACAGGAGAAAGACGAAGTCTACGTATTCAATATCGTAGCACTAAAAGGGTTAACTCTTTTAGCTTAACGTCACATGCGGAACGGACTTAAACAATCCGCATGCTAGCCCGACTCAAACGGTAGTCGGTAAAGGCTTATCAAACCCGTTGATGGCTGGGAATTTGCCAAAAATTCTATAAGTTCGAGTCATTGACGCATCAATTCTATGGGTTGGTCTCGTGACTCGAGTATCCGCCACGCTCCAATACCTTAAGAGCTTAAACTGTGTATACTCCAGCAGACGTACGAGTATAAACTGTGTCAAATGTCGAACAGCGCATCACAATGAAGCCTGAACGCCGGACAACGCGTCGCAATAAAGCTCAAACGCCGGACGACGCCGTCAATCGATGATCAGTTCTACGTTGAATCAACCAACTCGAGCTAAAAAAGTCAAGAAATCAAGAATCGGTTTCAAGTTCAAAATTCCAACAACGGTCAGACAATAAATGCAGCACCGGAATCCTCACAGGCGTTCTACAAAGCACTGAATGACCTGAAGGAATTGAAGGAATCCAGAACAGAAGCCATTCCAAAGTCCCGCTACACCGACTGAAGGTTGGGACAATCACATCCAAAGTATTCCAGACTCTTCTATAAAAGAATGAGGCTGGAACACTTTGGAGGGGGTATCTGTAGGCGTATAAAATTGCCTATAGGTCCCACAATATAGCTCAACGACGCCGATTCAACAAACGAACTATCGGGCGACGTATCCAAGCACGACCGTTATCCCGCCAACGCCGAAGCCAAGCCATACGCAACGGAGCAGGTTAACGAGGCGACGAAGCCAAACCCAAGCATTGGAATGCATCTACTCGCACGCGGAATCAAACCAACGTTTCGGGGAATCACCGAGTCATCTAAACAAGAGCGAACTCGGTGATATAACGATCGAATCAAGATCGGTTTCGGACTCGAACTCAGAAGCGGATTAACTGCCATATTTGGAATCAAGTCAACAAGTCGATTCCAGATCAACTCAACCACAAACTGAAATACGTCGGAACCGGAAACAACGGGAAACGACAAAACAACGGAAACCCGGGGACTCGGCCTTAGCCGAGCCACCCACAGGTGGCTAGGCCCAGAACTGTGCAAACGCACAGTTCTGAGTGCCTATAAATAGGCCAGGGCATGGTTCATTTCAGAGGTTGGATTTTGGAGGGTCGAAGCTCTGCCGGATTGGAATCTGAGATCTAAAAAAGATTGGAGCTTTAGAAGATTGAAGACTTGGACTTTGAGATCCGGTGCTCGGCGATCATCCACGCCAAACAAGGCAAGAGTTCGAGAGGGACCGGATCTGAGATCTATACGATTTTCCTCCGGATCTAAGCTTGGTTCTTAGATCCCGAGAAGAGTCTCGAATTCGCTTGGTCGATTTCGACACTTGGGCTACTATTTCCTTGGTGAATTAGTACCCCACACGGCTATTATTTCCTTCGTGAGATAATACCCGTCATATCGTGTAGATCCGACCGGATCGAGATCACGCGGTGGTCCACGGCAAACAACCCCGGCGCAGGCAAAGAATCCACACAAAGCGAGTGACCGCAAAACAGGAGCTCGCGATTCGTTCGACATAAAAGGAAACAAATTGTAATCTTTCTTTTTCGTATTTTGATTTTCATTGTAACCAGCTCTTATAAAAAGACCGGATCTTTGTAACGCATAAAGTTGTTAACTAAGATGGCAATGATATCAATGAAGAAAGGCACAAATTTTCCCGCGAACAGAGGTGGCCTTAGCATGTAAGGTCGGGGTCGACTACTTCGCTTCTCTAGTGCCTCGCAACTCTTATCCTACTCCAGATTGCTTCTATCCTTTCTGTGTCTCCTGCTATCTTGATTTGTTGAAAGATGTCGAGAAAAGTGGAGGTGGGTTGGATTTGTCAGCGAGTGACGATGAGGTCGAGCCTGTTGCTGGGACCCCTGGGGAATCTTCTGCAACTGCTACCACCAGGAGATCACCAAGTCCAGCTCTCGGATCTAGTCGAGAGCTTTGAAGGCCTGCATATCTCTTCTTCTTTTTTTAGAGAAGATTGTAATGAAGTTTACTCTTGTTTAATGAAAATTAACTTTTGTCTCCATTCTTGAGCTTGCCTTCATTATTTATATTCTTTTAGCTTTGTAGTTTTGATCTTATCTGAAATGTTGGCTGAAGTGAGTTAGTTATAATATGTCGACCCGTGCTGAGAACTTATGACAACTAGTTCACCTGATGCCTTAGTTTGGCTGAGCATTTAATTGATCAGAACTTGATAGATAACTGCTTAAGTTTTTAGATCAATTAAGTATTGATCATATACTTAATATTCATACCTTAGGCTTATGAATACCTTGTTTGGCAGAATGACAATCCTGAGGTTGGGTGCCTAGGTCTTACGTAGGTGTCTAGGTCTTCATAATCCTCGTATGATCGAATGGCGGTTGTTGGAGTCGACCATAGGGTTGTGCCTTGGATTTATTCCTGATAAGGTACCAAGGGCTTTAAGAGATGACTAGGTCTTCAGACATAGTTGAAGCCTTGATCCCTACGAGATAAGAGTTAATTCATATTTAATAAGATTTACATTGTCATGAAAAATATGTATTGTAGGCATCTGATACTCAAATGGGGTTGAACCACTTATGATCTTGCTTTGTCTCTGTTTCAAAGACAGTTTTTATAATGGATGAGGCTGCTAGTATAAAATCTCTTCAGTTGGATTTTGCTTGCTTTTTTATAGCGGACTACTCAATGATAGATGAAGATGAGTCGAAACTCTATTTGCCATCTCATCAGCCACGGTTCTTTTTGAGTCTGAATCTTTAGTAAAGCCTTGAAGGCGGATGGTTGGCATGCCGGCTTTCAGTAAAAGGAACTACCCAGACGTCACGATTCATATTGAATGATATTTTCCAAGTCGAGTTCGCAAGGGTTGGGTGCACGACCAGAAGCTACATGGTACCTTTTGTGGTAAAAATTCTCTTGGAGAGAGAATCCACCAGCGGTATTGTACTCCCTAGAAATGACAAACTGTAGCAGTTTCCTCAAATAAGCTTCGGGAGCACTGGGGGCTGGATCATGCTGTGAATGGAGAACTCTCCCTTATGGGGATCATGCGGGTCGCATGCTTCGACCACCAGAGCTTAGGCAACTTTAGTGGTCCAAGCATCAATTGAAGGGCTAAGGTCATTCTTCTTAAGAAGACAATCAGCTGACAGGTCCTAAGCTTTTCCCGCAATCTCATCCCTAATATATAGGAGTTCCCTTCAAAAAGTTCTCATGGTCCAAGGTGGCTATCACAGACTTAATCACTGCTCCTATGCTCATATGAGCTATTGTCGGTTAGAGCTTAAGTGCTATTTGGCCTGATCAGATCCTATGTTCTGACCAAAGTTATTCTGTGATGGTGATTAGAAGTCAGTGTTGCTTTTCAAGAAAGACAACCACCCTTATGATGTGTCTTCTTTTGGAGGGTTTTTAGAGGGGCTAAAGGTCATTCTACCATCTAGCAGATGGTGTGCTTGACAAACACTCCCCAGATAAGTCGCTAAGGCCTTCGAGGACTACACATATATTGGTTCCTCTTAGCCAAATCTAACCCTTCTTAGCTTGAATGATACAACTCCTGACTTCATTTAGCTTGGATGATGCAACTCCGATGTTGTTCTTCAGGGTGGGTAGAATCGGACCCTTGTTCAGAACTTGGCATGTCTTCTCGATAAAGAAAAGGAGCCCCACGGTAGGCGCCAAACTGTTGGCGCTAAATATCACACAGCCAATTAAAGTCACGGAGTTTATATAAAAAAAGAGGAGGGGCCGCTTTCTTCTTCGACTTTATGCCGAATTATGAAATTAGGATGGCCGAGCAATCTACACACAAAGAGTCGTAAGAAGGCGGGGATGAGTTCCCCCGTGATACCTCCAACGATCAAGTCGGTTGATAAACTTAGGTAGGGTTAAAGAAGAACTGTGTTTTCTTATTTTTGTACAGTGTGTGCTTTAAGGGGTTTTAGATTGCGAACCTTTGGCTATGGCGAATAACATCTGTATTTATAGGGGATGCTAAGGGCAGATTGGTCACTTCATGAGTGTATAGTAAGACGGTGGTAAGGGGTGAGCTAGAAGTTGAGTTATCCTTTGCTTTACACGTGTTGGTTGGCGATTGGAGTGGAAGTCACTTCGGCATAATGGGAGAGGGTGTCTCCGTATTTTCTGGAAAGTGATTGAGAGCGTGGCACGAGGCACGCTGGCATACTGAATCATCCCTCACTTTACAGGTGTCGGATGGTGATTGGAGGGGAAGTTACTTCGGCATGGGAGAGAGTGTATCCGTATTTTCTGGAAAGTGATTGAGATCGTGGCAGAAGGTATGTAGGTAGCTGACAAGTCATGGAGACCATTAGGCTAAAATCTGGATAAGGTTTGTCTGATGTGAACTGAAATGTTGACATATGTTCTAGGGGAGATGCTTGAGACCGGAGTCGAGTCCTCAACTTAGCCGACAACAGGGAATGCCCCTCAAGTCGTCTCCGAGAATTGCCCAGTGAGTGGTCGAGTGCCCTAAGTGGATCATCCTTGGTGATAGGGTCGACTGATCCCGTCTTTCGTGTCGACATGAAAGAATATCAACTTGATGAGTCGGCGGGATCGAGGCCTCTGTTGGGCTTGGACCACTAAAATGGGTTTGAGGTTATTCTGCTAGGACTCTTACTGTATCATTTTGTAAGCTTGTAATCTTCTTTAATATAAAGGAAATTATTTATGTGACTCCCGAGGACGTAGGCAAGTTGTCGAACCTCGTTAAAACTCGGTGTTCTATTTCTCTTGCAATTATTTTAATTTGTTGTGATTTCTTTTTTTTATTGTCTTAACACAAGATCCGGTAGGGTAAATTTCGCACGAGGATTCATATTTGACAGGTTGTTGAGTAGCTTGAATTCCCTGACAACTGGTATCAGAGCCCTTGTTCAGATCTCTGTGTATAAGAAATGGCAAAAGAAGGCAAATCTAAAATTAAGAAGTTTGACGGATCAGACTTCGCCTACTGTAAGTCACATATGGAGGATTATCTGTACCAGAAGGACCTTTACCGTCCGTTGATGGGTAAAGCAAAAAGACAAAAGAAAGAAGAATCCGACGAGGACTGGGAAATATTAGATTGAAAAGCCCTGGGACATGTTCGATTGGCCCTCGCAAAATCTGTAGCACACAATATATTAAAGGAGAAGATGACGGTGAGGCTTATGGAAGTGCTCGCAACAAATGTACAAGCAACCGTCAGCTACAAATAAGGCGCATCTCGTCAAAACGCTATTCAACCTCAAGATAGCAGAAAGATGTTCCTTCATGATGCATCTCAGCAAGTTCAACACGATTGTTGATCAACTCATCTCAGTCAACATCACGTTTGATGACGAAGTACAGACCCTATTGATACTATCGCAGTTAACAGATAGTTGGGCAGGTTGCATGATCGCAATCAGTAACTCGTCGGGGAAGAAGAAATTGAAGCTGAACGAGGTGGTAGCTATGATTCTATCCGAGGAGAATAGAATAAAATCGAATGAATCGGAAGGTTCAGGTTCATCCCTAAGTCTCGAGCAGAGAGGCAGAAGCCATAATAGGGGGAACCAAAACAGGAATCGATCGAAGTCGAAGAAGAAGATGTCAAACTCTAAGGTGAGACCTATCAAAGGGAAATGTTGGAACTGTGGTCAAGAGTGCTACATGTCTTCTACTTGTAAAGCACCGAAGAAGGGTAAAAATGAGCAGGAGGCTCATATTATGCAAGATGCATTGATTCTCGCGATGGATAACGATTCCGATTCATGGGTTATTGATTCGGGAGCCTCTTTCCACGCCACTGCTAATAGGAAGCTCTTTCAAAACTTTGTAGCAGGGGACTTTGGGAAAGTATACTTGGGGGATAATGAATCATGTAGTGTCATTGGTGTTGGGTCCTTTAGTTTTGATGATGATTTACAAACAATTTACATCTAATATTGTTTGTCTAGTGTTTGTGTTTTGTATCTATTTTAGGCAAACAATAAGTTGGAGGATGGATGAAATCGAGCTTTCACGATCATATCCAATAGAGGTTGGCGGAATAGTGGAGTAAAGCAATGCAATTCAAGTTGAGATCCAATTTCAAGCTTCATCCGCAAGTGTACCAAGTTGACCTACATCGAAGATCAAGATTACTTGGGTAATTTAGTTTTAGGTTTATATTATGTGTGTTAGATACTTTAAGCTCAATATCATATATACATACACACGTTTTGGTTTTGTATATATATAGTTATATATATACATATATGTTTTTCTTTAGCTATATAGATATGAAACAATATATATTTTCATATACACTTTTATATATTTCATATTCTATTGAATTTAGAAAAAATATTATGTTTGTGGTTTATATGGTTTATAGAATTAACAACTATAGTTTATACTTTTTATCAAGTCTATAAAATTATTTTACAAAGTTTCAAAACTTAGTTTATGTCAAAATATTAAAATTCAAGTATCTCATATTTTCATGTTTTGGATATATTTGCAAAATAATGATATTTTACAAATGGGAGATGCTTTTTGAAAACCAATTTTTGTAACATGTATATTATCATGTTTACAATCATTTTCCAAAGTTTTATAATTTTTGGAATTTGTTTGCTATTTTTAAAGGCAGTTTAAAAATCAGATTTTCTGTTTCAATCAGGTTGATACAGTGTTCTCAATCGACTGATGAATGAGTTTAGTCGACTGAAGAAATCGCCTGAAATAATAAAAAGTTTTCGTTTTGTTTTAGTCGACTGACCAGTCGACTGATGAGGTTATCAGTCGACCGATAAAGTCGTCAGTCGACTGATGAGCTAGAAAATATCTCTAACGGTCAGTTCATCAGTCGACTGATGGAAGCCGTCAGTCGACTGATGCTGTAACGGCTAGTTTTTTCTAGCATGTTCTAGTTTTGATTTTTTGGTCTTTTTGCCTTGTTTTTCTTGGCTTTGGGGTTCCTATAAATACCCCCACATATCCTCAGTTTTATTTACTCAAGAGAAAAGTTTTACAATGGTTTTAAAAGTTTGTTTAGTTTGTTTAAAGGTGTTTAAGCATTGTTTAAGAGTTTTGTTTGTGAAGATAATTTCACAAGAGCAAGTGGAGATCATCTATTGGTGTTTGAGTATTCAACTCTTCTCCCTCTCTCTTGTTATCATATAGAGAAGTTTTTCTAAACTCTTATCTAGCTATTTATTTGTTTGTTTTTCATTTCCTTAAAGCTAGATTTATTTGAGTTTAGTTTATTTTATTAAATCTCATTGTTACACATACCCACTTGAGCTTTTAGTATTTCCATACATATTATAATTGGGGTTGTGAGAGAATGTAACTTTGATTGTATTTACATAGAGTTCTCATCCTTTGTAGATAATAAACTTTGTTGTATTTGTACTATTATTGTGAGGTTCACTTTGTATTACACTAGTACACCAAGAGGAGTGTGTGATGAGAAATGGGATCGTCCCAAGAAGAGTAGGTAGGTGGTAATACCTAGAGAGGGGTTGTAATTCCTAACACTTGAGGGAGACACGGGATAGAGACCAACACTTGATGTGGTAGTTAGTGTAGTTACATTATGAGATTGTGAGCGTTGAAAACCGATATTGTCTGGTGTAAACGTTTTTAGGTGATCGTTAAAAACTCGGTGTGATAGTGGATTTCTCTCCGGGAGTAGGGAGCGGAGATGTAGGATGGAAGGTACGATCTCCGTGATCATATTGTGTGTTTGCATTATTTACGTTGCCTTATCACAATTGTATCTCTTGTTTATCTTGTTTCACCCTTGTTTATATTGCTTATCATTGCTAATAACTCATTGCATGTCTTATTTGCTAGGATAACTTGTCAATTAATTTTAATCGATATTAAATCAGATTAGATTAGCATAAACTATATTCACCCCCTCTAGGGTTCTTTCCTAGTGGCGGTAGGGTGCTTTCAATTGGAAGAGGTGATGTGCAAATACAGTTAAAGGGCTCTAAGTGGTCTCTGAAGAATGTTAGACACGTACCAAAGCTGAAGAGGAATCTTATTTCGATTAGCCAGCTTGGAACAAAAGACTATATTACAACATTCACTGGAGATTCATGAAAAATCTCTAACGGTACAATGGTGGTTGCCCGAGGCAACAAGACCAGTACCCTCTACCTAACTTCACATGCGAGTGACACCCTTGCAATTGCAGCAGGTAAGAAGAGCGCAGATATGTGACACAATTGACTGGGACACATGAGTGAGAAGGGTATGAAGATTCTACACTCAGAAGGGAAGCTAACCGACATCGATTTGGTGGAAATTGGTGTTTGTGAAGACTGCATCTTCGGGAAGTAGAAGAGAATTAGTTTTCTGAATGGTGGAAGACTACCTAAAACTCACAAGATAGAGCTTGTTCATGCAAATGTATGGGGTCCAGCTAGCGTGACTTCTCTTGGCAATTCGGCGTACTACGTCACTTTTATCGACGATCACTCAATGAAGGTATGGGTATACTTCATGAAGCATAAGTCAGAGGTGTTCAACATCTTCAAGAAGTGGAAAACCATGGTGGAGAATAAGACAGATCTGAAAGTGAAGTATCTGAGATCAGACAATGGTGGAGAATATGAAGTGGAGGAGTTTAAGAAGTTATGTGCTCTGAACAGGATTTGTTTGGAGAGGACTACTCCAGGGACGCCGCAATAGAACGGCGTAACAGAAAGAATGAACAAAATGCTGACAGAACGTGCGAGGAGCATGCGTCTACATGCAGGTCTACCAAAAACTTTTTGGGCGGACATGGTGCATACAACAGCGTACCTGATAAATCATGAGCCATCAGTTCCATTGAACTTTGGGATTCCGGAAAAGGTTTGGAGTGGCAAGAAGGATAATCTCTCACACTTAAGAGTCTTTGGTTGTGTGGCATATGTCCACATCAGTGATCATGGTAGAGACAAGCTGGAAGCTAAGGCACTGAAGTGGACATTCATTGGGTACGATATTAATGAGTTCGGGTATCGTCTTTAGGATGAGAAGAACAAGAAAATCATCAGGAGCCGAGACGTCATATTCAATGAGGATGTGATGTACAAGAACAGGATCAATGCCAAGGCTGGCCAAAGCAGTGGGAGCAGCACTACAGATGCGGACGCATCCGAGTACATAGAGTTGGAGGAACTTCCAGATGGGGAGACAGTGTTAATTTTGACCGAAGAACGGATGAGACTCTAGGTGCAGAACCAACTACCCAGGACGAGGAGCTTAGGAGGTCATCCTGGGTACCCAAACCGAATTCTAGGTATCTCTCGTCACTAGACTACATACTTTTGACAGATAGTGGAGAACCAGAATGCTATGAGGAGGCTATGCAAGTGAGCAAATCTCAACAGTAGGAGCATGCAATGTAAGAAGAGATGGATTATCTCCACTCTAACAAGACATGAGAGTTAGCCCCGCTACCTGCATAGAAGAAAGCCTTACATAACAAGTGGGTCTACCGGGTCAAGCAGTAGAGTGATGGAAGGAAGAGATACAAGACCAGATTAGTCGTGAAGGGGTTCTAACAACGGGAATGAGTGGATTATACGGAGATATTTTCCTCCGTTGTTGAAGCTCACAACCATTAGGGTGGTGCTGAGTTTGGTAGCTGCTAAAAATTTTTACCTTGAGCAGTTAAATATGAAGACTGTCTTTCTCCATGGTGACTTTAATGAAGAAATCTACATGAAGCATCATGTTGGTTTCATTGAGGAAGGAAAGGAAGAGATGGTGTGTAGGCTCAAGAAGAGCTTATACGGATTGAAACATTCCGCAAGACAGTGGTATAAGAAATTCGATAACTTCATACAGAGTAATGGCTATGGCAGATGCAATTCAGATCATTGTTGTTATTTCAAGAGGTTCGAGTCCAGTTATATCGTGTTATTATTGTATGTTGATGTAGGCTATCAAAAAAGTCACAATAGATAGCTTATCTCCATCAAACATCAACAAGAGGAGTTACAATTCAACAACTTCCAGAAGGCTACAATTTGAAGACTTTCACGTAGATCGATGAATGTTACAAATCGACGACCTTCATCTTTTTATATTCTAATAGTAGGCGTGGAGAGCTTTTTGTGGGGAAACTTGCACAACAACCGATGAAAGCTCTGATCAATGGTCTTCACAACCAATAATGAGAGTTGTAATTTGACGACTCTCACATTTTAAAGAGCTAAAGCGAAGATTGCAAAACAACAATCGTTGCGACGCTCTGACAAAAAAGGTTACAAGTCAACGATCTCTTCAATCCAAGACGCAAAACTTATCCCTACATCCCAGAGGTGAAACACAAGTGATTGCGTTCTAGAGTCAGCAACGCAATTACTGTATTCTCAGCTACCAACGCAGCTCAAACACAGTACAAACGCAGTGTTTTTAACCGCTAAACACAGCACCAACGCAGCTTCCAAGTGCTGCCAAACGCAGCTTCCAAACCGTTGCGTTCGTTTCCAGATGCTGCGTTCGAGCTTCCAGACACTGCGTTCGAACGCAGAATTCATGCCAGAATACGGATTTTACGTTTGTCTCGTTCAAATACGAGCTGAACGGTTTCAAAACCGTTTTTTACTATTTGAGGACGGTTACACCTAACTTAGGAGTGATTTAAGGGGTAGTTATACCCTTTAATCCCCCTATAAATCTCAACAAACTCAACTGAGTTAGGGTTGGAATTTTTTGGATCAGAAACGGCCTGAAGGGATCGACATTGTTCCTCAACGGAGATCATCTTCAACTTCAGCAACGAGGAGCTCGTTCTTGGCTATAACCGACTTTCGGTTCAAATCAACTCTTTTACAAGAGTTAAACTCGCTCTGAGTTCCTAAACTCGTTAAGAGTTAATTTCAAACTTGCTTTGCAAGTTTTCCACAACGTCAAATCATGAGGAGAAGATACCGGTTCCAGTAAAGCGAGGTGTTCAGATCGTCAACGAGAAGCAAACTCGACGCGAGTTTCAAGGGAGGCATCTCATCGACACCAAGAAGAACCCAGGTTAAACAAAGGGGAAGATCTCCGCCGATCTTCTTCTCTTTTATAATCGAAAATTCAAATTGTAATCAGTTAGAGATTAAGAGAGTTGTAAACACTTTTTCTAAGCAATTAGAAGGAATAAATCAAATTCAATTCTTTCAATTTTCTTCTTACAAATTTTCCCACCAAACAGTTGATGACATGTTAGTTGCAGGATTATGTTTACAGGAGATAAACAAGCTGAAGAAGCAGTTAGCAAAGGAGTTTGCCATGAAAGATCTGGGTGCAGCGAAGTAGATTCTTGGAATACGGATCAGCCGTCGGGATGCGGTTGAAGGGACGTTGAAGTTGAGTCATTATGAATACATTAAGAAAGTACTTCAGAGATTCGACATGCAGAATGCTAAGGTTGTTAGCACGTCCCTTTGAAGCCAATTCAAATTATCTGGAGAATAATCGCCCAAGACTGATGCAGAGAATGAGCACATAAGAAAGGTGTCTTATTCATCAGTCATTGGTAGTCTAATATACGCAATGGTTTGCACGAGGTCGGATATTGCTCATGCAGTGAGAGTTGTGAGCAGGTTTGCAATCAACCCAACAAAGCAGCATTGGGAGGCCGTGAAGTAGATATTACGATATCTGAAAGGAACTACGAATATGCCACTATGTTTTGGGAGAAAGGAGTTGGTACTACAAGGATACGTGGATGCAGATTTCGCCGGTAATCATAATACAAGGCGAAACACCACAGTGTATTTTTATACCTTATGGCCGACAGCAGTGAGCTAGGTCTCACGTTTGCAGAATATTATGATGTTGTCCACAACTGAGGCAGAGTATGTCGCAGGAACCGAGGCGAGCAAAGAAATAATTTGATTGATCAGGTGTCTGTAAGAGTTGGGTCTGAAACGGGGAACGAAATTATTTATTGTGATAGCCAGAGTGCTATACACCTTGCCAAGACCCCAGTATTTCATGTCAGAACGAAACACATCGAGTTACGTTACCACTTCATACGCTCGATGATTAAGGACGGGAAGTTACAGTTGGAGAAGATTTTGGGGAGTCAAAATCATGCAGATATGTTGACTAACGCAGACATCATTCAGAAACTGGAGTTGTGCGCAACTTCAGTTGGCATTCATGCATAAAAGATGAGGGCGGAGCCACACAGGAGAAGATGTTTGTTAAGAGAGCTTGCTGATGGCGGTTTGATCTCCAAGTGGGAAATTGTTGAAAAATAGGGTGTAGATCCAAACCTGACAGCGACGGGCTTCAGGCAACCTCGACACGGGAGGCGACCTCGTGAGGGCTTCAGGCGAGGTGAGCTCCTCCAGGCGAGATCTGAAGCAGGCGAGGTTGACGACGAGGTGCTGGCGAGCTCAACGCTAACATGCGAGCTCAAAATCCAGCTGCAGGCGAGGTTAGATTTCTGCAAGCGAGGTCCACTCAAAGTCGAACGCATGCGAGGTTGTCGTAGCTCCGCGAGCAAGGTTAAACTTATGTTTAAAAGAAGAACTACCCCCCCCCCCCCCCCCTCCACCCCCCAAGCCCCAACCGTCCCCCTCTTTTTCAAAGATGGTGGTTAATTCTTATAGGGAAAACAATTTCCCCCCGTCTTGTTTTCTCATTATGTTGAGTCCAAACGTACGACGACTAGAAAGCAACAAAACTGTCCAGTTTTAGTAATATCAAAATGAAGAATTTTTCAAAAAAGACCCTTTTAAAAAATAATTAGCAAAATAAACCATTTTGTAAAATTACTAACAAAATTGACCTCTTTTTTAAAAAGAGGTTGACTTCGAAAAAATCTAGCTTTAAGATGCATGGGAATAGTAATCTTGTGTATTTAGTTTTCCTTAAACATTAAGCATTTCAACATAAAAATACATGAGATGACCAGTTCAGATTAATCACAATTTGCGACCACTAATTACACAGGACTATTAATCCCGTGCATTTTAAACTCAATAGTTCGCAAAATAAATGGCCAAAAAAATCAATTTTGCTAATATTTTTATAAAAGGGTTGACTTTGCTTATTATTTTTCAAAAATGTCTTTTTTTTTAATTCTCCTATCAAAATAAACTAGAAGAGCATGAGATATAACATATGTAACTAACACATCTACAAATACTAGCCACAAAAGAATGGTAGCGCAAAGTAGAATAAAATCACAAATCTTTTCAGGAGAACAGGAGAGAAAACCCACCAGACAAGTTTCTATTAATTGGATTATATTAATACTACATGCCCATAATTTTGGTTATGAACCATGATTTTTAAATTACATCTGCTACAATCACACCCTAAATGCATCTCACAAGCTAGAAGAGAATCAAATAATTCATACATACAAGTCTGTAAGAATTTTCCAACATAATGGCATCAACTGATGAAAGAATAGGATTTACGTAGCCAACCCTAAAATTTTGGTATAAAGACTTTGTTATTGTTGTTTGTTATGGGCATCAATTTGATATAAAACCTTATGCCTTCATTGCTTATGGCTCTTTTTAAGCATCCTGCATGATCATGATAATCTCAGTTATAAAGTAAGAGAGATTGTATTTGTACACACTTACGTAACACTTTCTATATCTTACCCTATGAATTCATTTTCTCTGACATTTCTATTGATTCATCAATGGTTTTGGAACTTTCCTTCTCTCTCCATACTGCTACTACTTCATCAGTTCTAAACCTCTGTGTGAATGTAGATTCTTCCAAAGGCGTGGTAATGCCATAAGCAAAAGCCAAGAGACCAGTATAAGCAATCATAGCTCCATTATCGATACAATAACGATCATCTGTAGCAAAAAGATTACCGCCTCTCTCTGAGCACATCGTCCTCATCATCTCTTGAAGTCGCTCATTGCATCCAACGCCACCGACAATGAGGACGTCCTTCTTATCGCAATGTGCCATTGCACGTTCAGTGATCTCAACGAGCATCGCAAACAATGTTTCCTACAATATTTGCAGAATACATGGAATAAGACTAAAAGTAAATAGCATCCCAGAATGAGGTGCCAAAACAATAGTCATATTTCAAAATTTTACTGACTTGAACACCCGAATTAATACGAAACACACAGAAACTAGAAAATACAGGATCAAACTTTTCTACTACATTTCCATCCATCCATTAAACATGCAGTTCAGGTCATATACCCTACAGGTATAAGGATAACAATTAAATCGTCCAAATGATCAGACATGGAGATATCAAAATAATATTAACAAAACATCAACATTCATTACTTATGAAAGAACTACTGCAAGAAAAAATGGGTCTTGTTGAATGAGCGGTATTCAGTCATTCTTCTATTCATGCTTAATTATGCTTCTATCACCAAAAACAGTACAATATGCAGGCTCTAACAACCTTCTTTTTGGACATACTTCATTCAGGCAGGAATTTTTCGAATTATTGGGAACCAAGCTAACCATGCCCCAAAGATTAATGTTTCCGAATACTAAATTTGAAACTAAAGATTACTAGTACGTACCATAGCTCATATATTCATTCAGATTGCTACTTTGTCCTTTGCATAAAATGGTTATATTAACTGGTTACCTGTAATGAATAGCAGAGGTCTGCTGGTGTGCATTCATTGTTTTTCAGCTTCTCCACAGCAGTAGCTTCTATGTAACTTAATATCCCACTAAATGATACATCCATTCCTTTTACAACATAAGGAATATCAATAAACTTATCTCCTTTTTTTGCCAGCTGAAAAGAAAAAGAATAAACCAGGGTCATGCAATTGTATAAGGAGAATACATTTGGAAAAGTATAAGCATCGCAGAAGAAACAGCAAAAGAATGGACGCAGAAGTACATTTTAGTGGGAGCCTCCAGTATCAAGATGAATGTAAAATAACAATCGACCTGGTAATATAACGTTCATCCTGAACTAGTAAACAAGAACCTTTATCCTTTGAAAGGAAAGAACAGTTAACCTCCAAATGTTTAAAAAGATAGAATGAGGTACACAGTCTAAAGGTACCACCTTTTTTCCCATGCTCTTCCTTCGAAATTACTGCCCAAGTGTCCAGCAAGTATCTCAGATATCTATAAGATGCAGGTGTGGAGCCAAAAATTTTATCCAGCTTTGGCACTCAACAAGCTCAAGTTTGCTTACCATCATTTCACTCTCTATATAAAAAGAATATAACACAAGTTTGGGTTTCGACTGTTTAAGGAGGAAATGGCTATTTTGCCCTTTATGTTGAGTTGCAAGCTAAGTTGACATCCGTTCCTTTGATTTTCTAATTTTTCGGCATCTGTCTTTCCTGCTTCTGCCCTCTTTTATCTTCACGGTACTTGTTTCTCTCCTCTTTTAGTATAACAGTAACATCGAGCTCCAAAAAAAGACGGATAATCAACCGTGCCCAATCTTCTCAATAGGTATTTATCCCATTCTTTCTTGATTTTCTTTAATTGCAATTTCTCAATAGGTATTTTCCCGGTCTTTTCCTAATCTTTTCCAATTTCTTCTGATTTGTTTGTAACCATGCTTCAAGGTTGGTGAGAAGGAATTGCTTTTTTTTTAATTGCTCTTTTCAATTTTTATCTATTGTTGTTGCTCATGTTCTGAGATTTTTGAGAACGGATTTAGATTCTTTGTTTCTGAACATATTTTAGGTCCGTATTTTAGGATTCTTGAATCTTGAGAATGAATTCTTCTGCCTGTATTTTGGGTTTTCTGAGAAAAATTTATAAAAGATATTATTTCTTTCATCACTCTGTATAATTTTCACTGATTGTTTGTCTCCATATTGTGATTTTTGAGAATGAATTGTGTTTTGAATCTGTTCAATTTATGCCCCTTTTTGGAAAAAGTTGACTGTTCCATTAACTCGACGATAAAATTTTATCTGAAGCTAAACATTGATGTCGGCAAACAGCATTTTCGCCGATGCCAAGACCCTCTTGTTTGCAACTACGGGCATAAAGTGCCCGACTAAATGTCAATAGCCAGCACAATCAGCTTGACCTGTGAGTACGCCAATCCCTTACCCGACAATTTGTAAACCCTCCTCACATCATCTTCACCTCTAGCCATCACATTCTGGCTACTACTACCACGGCACCCTCAGCCCCTCAGCCTGCTACTAACAGCACTCCATAAGCACCCCACCATCAACACCGCACAAGCAGCCAATCCCTAGCAAGCAAACCTAGAACCACAAGCAACCCCTCGCGCCTACCAACTGTTTGATGAAATTCCAACCAACAACGCCCCCCCCCCCCCCACCCCCAATCCAAAAAATCATTATATTTTAACTTCTAATATTCTATGACATCACTTACCTACTTAGATAATTACTTTCGCCATTATACTAATGAACATACTTAGAAAGATTAAATATTTAGGGTTGAGGCATTTTAAATTTGCAAATTATTTAATTAGATTTATTAATGTGCTTCATGATTGTTCATTTGGTTATGTATTTTTGAGATTAAATTATAAGTATATGAGCATGTGGACTGTACTTTTTCGATAGCTTGTTGAGACTTATAATGGTCGGTTCAAGCTTCTCATTTTTAATTCTACAATTTGATGTAAGGTTAAGTTACTACATTCAATTCCTATCTTTTACTTGTTCATGTGAAAGAAGCCCTTGTCTAAAGTGCTCATTTATGGAGACAAGTGATCTTTATAGTCATCACCCAAACAACTAACCAAATCTGACACCAATGTTAATAATTTGATGAAGTAATTGCAAATATGTAAGTGACTAATATAGGGGGGAAACCTCTGGTTAGTTAGTGGCTTATTTTCACTTTACTACCCCAAAGTTTGCACACTTCTTCACGTTGATGTCTCAAAGCATTTCTCTAATATACTTTAGTACACTAAAGTTTCGATCCTATTTCACGGTATTTTGAAAAATGATAGCCATACTGCTCTTAGACTTCTTTTGTATAGAGAATGATGGCAATATTAATGCCCTCCCCTCTAGACATAATTTTGGACTTGATTTATTATGCTACATTCATTATTTTAATTTTTCTTGTGCCTACGAATTACTTTACTCTTTAATATATTCTTCTAAATAATTTTTTTCCTCTTAATTTCAACCTGTTTTACAGTTTACTATAAGTTAGCCAAAAAAATGCAAATAAATTTTGTTTTTGCCTGTTGGTACCTTGACATGCTTGAGGTTTTCTCTTATTCTCTGCTTTATGATCTTTTCAGTGCAGTTGATCTCAGCAACAACAGCAGCTTAGCATATAGTGAACATTTAAGATCTTTCTAAGTTTTGGTGTAAGAATGCATACTTGAATGGGAGAACCCATACCCCTTTTACACGGTGTGCTAGGATTTTAACAATAGAGCAACCTGATTTACACATACAAAATGTTGTTTCAATATATACTAACAACTTGATAGTATATACGTCGAATATATTCAGTTGAATATATTCAGTTATACAAAAAAACGTTGCCTAACCCTTACATTTATTTGAATCATAAACTTTCTTCCTGCATATCAACTACTCCTTTACTTCTCATATAGCATATTTATCACAAAGCATCTTATATTATAACAGGTTGGGCAGGTGGATACAACATCTCTCAATAAACGTTCCAAGCGAAAAAGAGTATTTCATTCAACTCAAAGGTCAAACTTTTGAAAGACGATACAAGACTACACATTACTATATGATCATTACTGTGTTGGACGAGCTTACAAGCATGTAGCAAACACAACTCTCCTATCTTCTGCATGAAATTTTTGGTAGTGTATTAGGAAATTTTTGGTGGTGTATTACTCTTCTAACGATCCATATTATTATATATGGATCTTTTACGTTAGACAGCTGTACATTGGATGGTTGTATATTAGAAAGTTGTCATAGGAGATGCAAAAACTATTTACTTTGCAAAAACCTATGTACATACAAGCTGTAGTTATAGACATTATTTTGTGAATATACTGTACGCCAACTTACACTCATAAACGTTTACTTTGTATCTTTTATCCTCTTTGTTCTCGCTCGTCAGAATCTATGATTGTGATTTGTAAATGGAATGGAGTGTTATGCATTTTGCAACTCTAGGTAGAGCTCAGGTTGGTCATCAGCTCTGTTAATGTGGTTTGACCAAAACTAAAGCTTGCACGTGCATTGCATGTGCCCGCCTTACTAGTATCATATACTCACTTTAAAAGCATTGCATGTGCCCCCCTTACTAGTATCATATACTCACTTTAAAAGCACGAGTTCGGGAAAAATCTTTCAGTAGACAAAAATACATCTATAAAGTTTGAACTATCCTAATACTAATCAAATTCTAATTTTTAAATTGTACTCAATGATTTATTCTAATCCTAATCAAATAACTTTAAAGTTTGAACTATCCTATTCCTAATCAAATTCTAATTTTTAAATTGTATTTAACTATGAAAAAAGAAACTAAATCGCTCCCACACTTGAATCGCGGCTCACAGTTGACACAACTTTGATATCTAATTTTTTACTTGATAATGATATTTAATTTGTAGAAGCAAGATAATCTTCAATAGACTAAGAACTACTTACCTTACTAACACTTTTAATTTGATATCTATTTTTTTACTTGATATATTTACTTTGTAGAAGCAAGATATTCAATACGACTAAGGACTACTTACCTTACTAACACTTTTAATAACGTTTAAATAGCTTACTAAAAGGATATCCTAATTATTTAGTTTGAACTAAATATCCTAATCATAATCCGTACACATTCCGCAGCCTCTCTTTCTTTAAAGTTTGAATTAAATATCTATCCTAATTACGCCTCCTCTCTTTCTTTAAAGTTTGAACTAAGACACAAACTTCAAAGTTTAAATAAACTACTAAAAGGGTATCCTAATTATTTAGTTTGAACTAAATACCCTAATCCTAATCCGTATGAGGCATAGACTTTATGCATATGAAATTGTTGATAAGAATTTTGTTATTTTTATTATAATAAAATATTCTACAATTTGCTTTATACAAAGAGAACTCAAATTGTAATTGTTATCCTATCACATGCAACATCTCATGCCTATATATAACCAAGAAATTACACAATTTTCATAGTAACTCTGTCTCCTTCAACAAGCAGCTGCATACGCACATATCCAACATGCGGCAACAGGATACACACATGGATCTTGAACATCGAACCAATTGATCTATTGAAATAGTCGGTCAATTAATCCTAAAGCCTAGACAGCCACTTTTTGCAAAAAGATAAAAGGTTAAAAAATCTATTTAATTTAGTAACACAATTACCAATTAATCCACATGTATACATTAAAAAAACGTTGTTGGACTTTATTTCTTTTTTGATAAATATTTTAAAATAATTATATATCATATCATATCATACTCCTTTAAAAGCACGAGTTCGAAAAAATCTTTCGATAGACAAAAATACCCCTATAAAGTTTGAACTATCCTAGTAGTAATCAATTTCTAATTTTTAAATTGTATTTTAATTATTTATTCTAATCCTAATTAGATAACTTTAAAGTTTGAATTATCTTATTCCTAATCAAATTCTAATTTTTAAATTGTATTTAATTATAAAAAAAGAAAATAAATCACTCGCACACTTGAATCACGGCTCACAGTTGACACGACTTTGATATCTAATTTTTTACTTGATAATGATATTTAATTTGTAAAAGTGAGATAATCTTCAATACGACTAAGTACTTATCTTACTGATACTTTTAATAAAGTTTATTTAAATATTATACTCTCTTTAATAGCACAAGTTCAGAAAAATCTTTCGATAGACAAAACACCCCTATAAAGTTTGAACCATCCTAATACTAATCAAATTCTAATTTTTAAATTATATTTAATGATTTATTCTAATCCTAATCAAATAAATTGAAAGTTTGAACTATCCTAATCCTAATCAAATTCTAATTTTTAAATTGTATTTAATTATAAAAAAAGAAAATAAATCGTTCGCACACTTGAATCATGGCTCATAGTTGACACAACTTTGATACCTAATTTTTTATTTGATAATGATATTTAATTTGTAGAAGCGAGATAATCTTCAATACGGCTGAGGACTACTTACCTTACTGACACTTTTAATAAAGTTTAAATAAACTACTAAAAGGTTATCCTAATTATTCAGTTTGAACTAAATATCCTAATCCTAATCCGTACACATTCTGTCCCCTCTCTTTCTTTAAAGTTTGAATTAAATATCTATCCTAATTATGCCTCCTCTCTTTCTTTAAAGTTTGAACTAAGATACAAACTTCAAAGTTTAAATGAACAACTAAAAGGCTATTCTAATTATTCAGTTTGAACTAAATATCTTAATCCTAATCCGTATGAGGCATAGACTTTATGCATATGAAGTTGTTGATAAGAATTGTGTTATTGTTATTATAATAAAATATTATACAATTTGTAATCTTTAAACAAAGAGAATTCTAATTGTAATTGTTATCCTATCACATGCAACATCTCATGCCTGTATATAAACCAAGAAATTACACAATTTTCATGGTAACTTTGTCTCCTTCAACATGTATGCTCCTTTTTTATCTTTATGATTATTCTTTAGTAATATTGTGTAATTGATTGTTCTCTTTTGTTAGTGTCTTCTTCAACATGTATATAATTGCTCACATAAACAAATTAAATAATCTTAATTATCCTATCATCAAATATTATTAATTTCAAATGACCAACTTTGAAATTGGTAGGAGTAGCTCGCGTACTGTGGTTTTATTAATCATGCACATGTATTGTGAATTTTTCACATATAGGTTTTGAAATGAATTATTAAAAGAAACAATATTTCAAACATCAAGAAAATTACATAATTTTTATCCAAATAGAACTCTATTTATAATTATTATCCTCTCACATGTAACATCTCATGCTTACATATATGTTTAAGTCAAGAACTACACAATTTCGATAGTACTTTAGTCTTCTTCAACAAGTATGTCTCTTTCTGTCTTACATTATTTTCTTTTTGAATTTTTATAATAATTTCTATTTTCTTGTTGTTGTCGTCATCTTCATTGCTTAAAATTATTCCCCTACTGTAAATAGAAAGGTTCTTCAAAGATTAATAAATTTTTCTTTTTCTTTTGTTAGTGATTGATTGTTGTCTGTGCACCCTCTATTCGAATCAAGATTAGGATTTTAATAATTTATTTGTCATGACGATTTATTTTGTTTAACTATTTCAATCAATCCAACATTATGTGATTTTAAAGTAATAAATAAAAGTACTGTGAAAATTATTATAATTTCTTGATCTGAAAAAAGATCAAATATACAATATAATTAATTGTTTTAAAATAATCTAATCTAATCTAATAACAAAAGCACATGCCTGTAGAAGGGGATAAAAGTGTTATAGAAATTATTGTAACTTCTTAGCTTATATATATTAGTATATGAAGTTACATGTGAGACGATAACAATTATAAATAGAGTTCAATTTAAATAATATTAATAATAGTATAATTAAAATTTAAAACTAAATTTAATTCATGTGCGTAAAAACTTGTTTTTAAAAAGGGATAACTTCACCTAACCATCCTGAATTCTGGAAGGCTTTCAGATAACTCTTCTAAACTTTGTTTATCTCACATAATTCCCCTAATATCGGAGTATCTTAGAACCTGAGCTTTACCCTTTTCTCATAGGTTCTCATGCCGGTAATTTGCAAATAACTAAAATATGTTTAAGAGGAAAAAATCCAAAATTTTGTCATTTACAGGCAACATATCTCCAACCTTAAATTTTGGGGGTTTTCCCCTCTAAAATAAATTATATTTGCTTACAAATTACATGTAGGAGGTATGGTGAGAAAAGTTCAAAGTTTAGTTATTTAAAGCAACATCCCAAAGTTTTGGGTCGTTTTGTGAAATTAACCTTTTTAATATTTTACTTCTATAGTTCAGTAAAATTTGATTAAAGCAAATGAAGGACAATTATGGCATGTCTAGAAACTAGTATTTCATTTCAAGCTAGAATTAACCACAATGTTTGGATGCATAAGTATTTGAGGCTCTAGAATTAGCCTAATTCCACTTGAACTTTTAGCGCATAATGAGCCTATAAATTTTAAATGACAATCATGGAGGTATCATAATGAGATATGGAACTGGTCTTACATTCCCTCCCTCAACATCACACGACAAAACCACCACAAACCTAACCATTACAATGAAAATAAACCATGTAAATTAGCAAACTACAAATATAACACAAGGTAAGTACCCTAAACCCTGGCTAGCCAACCGAACACACGCTCAATTCCCATGGACTCCCACAGTTTTTTCCCGATTTATCTTCAATGTCGTCCTCTTCATCCTCCTCCGCATCCTCTCTCTTCATCACATTCATACTCCTCTACAGAACCATCCTGCATGTCACTAAGCTGATCCCCTACACAAAATACGATACTACTGGAAAAGTTAAAACTATCTCTTTCTTGTTCCTCTAAGCTGCACCTGCGGCTACATTCCTTTAGGTACCTGTTGTACTTAAAAATATCTACACACTCTCTCTTTGATGAGACAAACATGGTCCTCTATAATCCATGCGACACGAACATTCGGCCAACTTGATATATCATTGTTTTGTACCTTGATGAGGTACTACTCTATTTTTTGTCATCTTCGTATTGTTGGCGATGTTCTTCCCAATCTGTATGTCGTTGGTATTTCTTTTCTTCAGCATCACGTTGCTCCTCTTCAATTTTGACTGTGCTGCTTATCCTGAGTGTGACATCTTGGTTTGTGGAGGAGTTTGAGAAGAAAAAGAATTAAAATGAGTTGAAAAGAGGGGAAGGCTAGCCCTATTTATAAGGACTTATTTATGTAATTAGATTGAAGGGAGAGACCCTATCTAATCTACATGCTTGAGACCCTATCTAACCTATATGGTTTATGACCCAAAGGCACCCCACTTTTGTCGTAATTATTTGCATGAGAAAATTACAAGAGCTTTGCAGGTGTCTCATGATAATTTTTTTAAGAACAATTATGACAAAAAGGAACTTCTTGCATCACCTATCTTGATGGAGTCAATTCATGTCATTCACTTGTTTATGGTTGAGAATTGCTAGATTGTTAACTAATAAGTATCCTTTGTCTCTTTCACTAATAGAACTCTAGTTTCATTAATTAATATGATCTCGCATTTTCTTAGATGTTGTGAGGAACTTATGAATTGGTATGCACGGTTGTTATATGTTATTATTATGTATAACTCACCTGAATATTACTGATATATGTTTCACATTGATTAATATGATACCGTTTTTATGTATCACCAAAAATGTATTAGTTACTTCTAAATTAATGAAGATTTATACTTTAATAGTGATAACAACGGAGGTGACATAAGAGAGATAATATAAAAAATAGCTTAAATATATGGTTAAAAAAGATTTTATCCTTCTTCTATGAATGATCATATTGGTCAAGGTATCCAAACCAAAATATGCATGCTTGATTCTAATTAAACTACAATGAATATTTAAACACTTAACTAAATGAAGCTTGATCAAGAGCTATAAATTTCAAATTTTGGGAGGATTTGTTAGAATTTTAGCTAAGAGATTTGAAATACTACAATTAGATTTGACATTCTTCTTCCCATCCATCTTCATTGATTTCTGAATTATGAGCTCAACCGCTATTGCATAATCAAATCTATTTTTTAACCCGAATAATACTAGTCAAACTAGTATAAATCACTAAACCCTCCCCCTCCTCCTCCCCCAATCTCTCTATCTATCGATTGCTAACTTCTCTCGCGAGCTCTATTTCCCTTTGGCGAGGCAACGACGGCAATTCTCGGCGATGTTGAGTCTTTTTCTTCTTAGTTTTCCCCTCTCGTCTTAATTTTTTACTTATTTTTATCCCTTTGCCTTCATTTGACGCTCTTGATCAACTCCTAACTACAGAGATCAAAGACCTAAAAGAAATTGAAGTAGTTAATCTTATTTGTTAAGTATATTTCAATCTCTCTACTACTTGCAGTATGCTAAAAATGTCAGTTTTTTCATAAAATTACTTCTCTATAATTGTAGTATGTTGTTTTTAAGGATACCTTTACTATAAAATTTTCTAACAGTTTGAGGCATTAGCATTTTTCTCTGTCTTATTGTGTCATATTAAATGTTTATCAAAAAGTATAGCAACCAAGGTTTTTTATTTTTATTTGCTTGTTTTAGTAAAAAATAATTTTGAAACCATGTCAAATTATGATTAAAAAAAGAAGCTAATCAGTGATATTAGTGATTTTTTGTAATCAAGCTTGAAATCACTTGATACATTGCGGCATATATAGGTGATAATGTTATACATCATACTTTCAAAACTATGTATCATATTGTACTACTGACTGCGTAACTTCTTGATGTATATCTTACATTAAGTTAGAGGGAAGAAGCTTTCCTACAAAGGGTAGTTAATTCAAAACAACAGTACTACATGGGTCCCTTCAGATGGCCTTTTAACTTTTAAAAGATAATAAAACAAATATTGATATTAGTTAATAGTCCAAAGATTGACAAAGGTAAAATACCCAAATCTAGACATCAGGATATTTACACAACGCAAAACATTATAATTTTTAGACTTTACATTTGTGGACCTACAATCAATTTTCTAGACCTAGAGATCTAAAGTTGAGTTTGTAAGCGCGCTAAGTGCATCGAGGGACTATGATTTGAGACTTCATTTTATTTAGACAACTATGGCATCATATAGAGAAATATAGTCTTGAGTTTTATCAGTTACTTTTATATCTGATGGACATGTATTAAATATCAAAATATCGTATGGTCAAAATACATATCGGAATATGAAAATTGGGAATATATTGGGGATATGTAAAAAATATCGGGGTATCATATTAGATGATGTTCATATGTAACATAACATTGTAATATGCAATCAAAACATATTTATTGTATTCTAAACATAAGAAATTACATCATGAATAATGGTGTACAACATTTAGAGACATTAGATACAGGTAGAGATCTGAGAAATAGAGAGAAAGAAGACATGAACAAACAAGAGAGGAAGACAAAGAAGAGGAGGGAAGTTGAGAGAGGAGAGAGGAAGAGAGACAGAGGGGTCTGAGAAGGAGCTGAGAGAGAGCTAAAAGAGGGGAGAACTAAAGAAGAGAGAGTGTGTGTGTGAAGAGAAGAGAGAGATTCGTACCTAAGATCGCTTAGCGTTTTTGAGATGAAGTGTCAAACAAAAAGGGAGCAAAAATATGAGATTGACTAGGGATTTAGGGTATTCGGGTTTGAAAATTTATTAAGTTTTCGGATTTGGTGGGAACCAAAACCAAATCCAAACTCAATAATCCTTTTCATTTGGATATTAGCCAATATCGACCGATATTTCCTCAATGAAATATCAGCTGATATTTTTGATATATTGGAAAAAAAGTGGTAAACTCAGAAAACGATATTTGTTTCATAAGTGTTGTATTGGAAGGGCATCAAAATCGATATATCAGCTAACATAGCGATATATCGGCTGATATTTAATACACTACTACTGCATCGGTGGAAAATGTAGCTTATTCTTTCTCATCCAATTTACTCTCTGATGGTGACTCCTTTAATCCTAGTTGCTAGAATTTTGAACACATGGGCCTCAAAACACACCCAAGATTGAGCTTGCATATTAACTTACAAATAGCAACAGAAATAACAGTATTCTTTCATGTTTGAATTTGTTAGCTTGCTTATGTAGAAGACTGATTCGCAAGAATTGTTTGATTTGTGCATATTTGTACCGGAATAGATTTGTAGATACTTGAAAAAGTGTTTGTAATTAAAATATGCTAAATATCAGACAGCTCATCTTAACTTTGGACGATTATCAGATAACCCCCAATAACTTTCAAAGTATTAAGAAACTCCCCATAACAGAAACCCCCTTTAGCTTTTATCAGAAACCCCCTCCTAAACACGTGAACTATAGTTTCTACTTGAAAAAAAAAATGTCCCCTTTGCGTAATTTTCCCCATCCATGTGAAAATTGCATTTACCACTATTAAGGGGTTTTTTGATAAGCCTTGAAGTTAAAGAGCTTTTTTATAAGCCTTAACTTAAGGGAGTTCTCCTAATATTCTGAGAGTTATAGAGGGTTATGTGATAATCGTCCGATGTTAAGAGGCAATTTTATGATATTTAGATAAATTAGCTTCAGCCGTTAATAAGAATTTTATAGTGGAATTCACTTCAGTCTTTAATAAGAATTTCATTGTCGAATTTTGAACATGGATAATTTCTAATGGATTTGAGGATTAAAAAGCTCCCTGAA
This sequence comes from Asparagus kiusianus, assembly GCA_022839385.1. Lineage (NCBI taxonomy): Eukaryota > Viridiplantae > Streptophyta > Magnoliopsida > Asparagales > Asparagaceae > Asparagus > Asparagus kiusianus. The sequence goes on from BQKN01063727.1 coordinate 250,956, forward strand.
GCATTTAACATGATAACACTCATGGTTTTCTTTTGATTTATGATATCTAGCAATGTTCTTCTTTCCTTATAGACTTCACATGATGATAAGTATACAAAACCTTGGGGATTTTGACTTACAATCTTTATTACTACTTTAAAGGGAGAGGATTTACTGGATAAAATGTGTATTTACATGTTTATTTCAGCATCCCGTAGTTTAGACTAGATAATATGATTAGTATATTACTCAAAAGAATATAGAAAAATAATATGTACCATTATGAGATATTGTATCTGGATGGTGATTTTAGCTGCTAATTTGAACTATTTTGTTTTATCTCTTGTGCTCTTGAGAAAACCGATCAATAGCAGAAGTTGATTTGGCCTTTTTGTCTTGTTTCAGGGGATTGAAGGCCTTGTGAAGTTCGACTTGCTCCTTAACCGAGAAGAGGAACCATTGATATTTTGGAAATTTTTGTGTGTATGTAAGTGAATGATTTGTTGGGCTTTTGGTGTTTTGATTCAACCAATTAGTGTTTATTGGGACATGACTCAATTAGCAATAAGGATGAGAAGTTTGTAGGTGTGGTTCAATAGTACAGCTGAGGATGATAAGTTTATTTTCGTAAGTATACTTGTTTGTTCAATTGCATTTTGTAACTTTGCAATATATATGTATGATGCTCCTATTAGTCTTTAGTTGTATTCCTTTTTCTCTTAGGGGGGTTAGTCACCTAGAACTTAAAATTAGAACTGGAATAATATGTGGGATAAATTTTTAAGGTGTTAGTCACATAGAATTAAAACTAGAATAAAATTTTACAGTGTTAATCAAGTAGAACTCTAACAAAACTAGAATTGGGATAATGGTACAAAATTATCCATTTTTTTATTTTTCTATACAAAAATAAAAGTTCTAGTCTCTCAAATTATTCCAAGTTTTAGCTTGGAACTAGGTGGTAAAAAACTAGAACTCATATTTATTTTGTTATGTTTTATTTTTTACTTTTTATATTTTTTTTACTTCTTTCCTATTATGGTTATCACCATCATTATAATAATAATTGTTAATATCTTATAGTCTAACCAAAAGTTATTTAATAGTAAAAAAATATTCTTGTAAGCAATTATCAATCAATAATAGTAAGTTTAAAATATATAAATAGTATTTATATCTTTAAAATGTATAAATATATATATATATTCATGATTATAAAAATTTATCCCATGTTATTTTATCAAAATATCCCGCTTCACAAAATTATTCTTATTTATCTCACTAAAATATCTCACCAGCGAAAAATTATTCCACTTTAACAATTATCTCATTTTGCATGAAAATATCCTAATTGACTAACACCCCCTTATAATCTTGTTCATGCATTTAATTTTAGTTTGATTTTCCATACTATGTTTAATGTTCAATACTTTCGTGACAAATCATGTTGTTTCTTAGATTTATGATGTCTAGTACTTTAGTGAAACGAAATCTAAGAGTACCAAAACAATTGAGTATGAGAATTCTAAAAGTGAAATTCTAACGCCTTTTCAAACAGTGAATTTAGAATTGGAATTCTAATGACTCCTAAACAATGGAATTGGAATTGAATTACGAATTTGAGATTCTACAATTGAATTCTAAGATTTCAAATCAATTCCTTGAATCCAAACACAATCTTAAACCAAAGCATTATATGCTTATCAATTAGGAGTAACAATTGTTTTGTTGATAAAGGATAGAAATTTTATGATTGGGATTTAATAAGAGTGTGTTAATTTATTCTGGATGTTATACTGGCACTATATATTCCTCAGCTTGAAAGCAAAGAGAATTTATCAAAACCAATTTAGGCACTTGCCCAATATGGAAGCCACCTAGCTCTTTCAATGCCAAGACTAAAGGATATGGGAAGAGGGCCAATTGTGAGGTTTTCACCCCCTTCCGGACGTATACAAAAGGCAACATACCTAACTTGATAAAAACAGAATGCAGTTCACTATTTACATCAATTTATAGCACACGTATAATTAATCACTATAAAGCAAACAACACCCATTCTCAGGTAGTCACCGACCCACTTAAGCCTCCTGTTTAGGTTATACAGTTCATATTCAATGCTACAAAGCATACTATGCACCAGTATTAAATACTTTCAAGAATAGAAGCACACATGCAAGAAAAAATAACTTCTAGTGTTAAGGTAATTTAAGATCAGACACAAACCTGCTCAATATTATACCCAGGGCTAGGATCATTTGACAACTCCAACACCCTAGCAAACCGATCCAAACAATTCCCGACCGCAATATCGATCGTCTCCCCAAAGATCCTGTACCTCCCCTCACTATAAGCAATCACCTGAGTATTCCCTCCACTAACATAAAGTACCACTGGGTCCTCAGCCCCAGTCACCACCCTTCCCATCTCAATATGCGCAACACAATGGTTTACTGCCACGATTGGCTTGTTCCAGAGCTTCGACAGTATTCTGACAGCTAGGGCACCAACCTGTAGGGGGTGGAAACGAACCAAATAATTAACAAGTAGTTCATCAATAATTCATCTAACTGTTTAGTAATATTCAATTCAGTAGTTTATTTAACAGTAAACATATACTTTTTAGTATTTGATTCAAAAGAGAATAACATTTAACTAGGTGTAGATTCGATTCGTTTGACTATTAAACTTCAGTTTAAGATATCATCCCTTACAATTTGTACTATTACACGCATGATTTATGCTTTTAAACCACTCACATTATTAGCTCAAGTTATATACTAATTTTTTAGAGGCCTGAAAAGTCATCAGCTTTTTTAACCAACCTTCAAAATACAGATTTATACATCATGATTATATAGGAATAGTTTCCCTTATGAATGAAAATGCTATTTAAAAATTAAATTCTTTCCAAAAATGAGAATTATTTATTTAATCAAGTAAAAGTTTCTTCTAATTAAATAGTTTAACAATCATAAATTCTGAAGAATTAATTGTTATTTGCACTTTAATACCCTAAGGCTTTCACCCTTTTTGACCCCTAGAAGTTCAGTATCGATGCTTTGATACTCCAGAGTGCAAAAAATATAACGTTAATTGAGTTCAAGAATATTAATGCAGAAAAGTGAATGCCAGATATTTTTCACCAAATTTACAGTTCCTTAAGTTCGGAGAAAGCGTGGAACTAGGTTAGTGCTTTTGGGGCATCAAATTGTCAAATTATTGCCGATTAAACTTTGGAGTGTCAAATTGTTGAATTAACATCAATTCTAAGCTTTGGAGTATCAAATTCTCAAAACAAATATTTGATATGATTCGTTTCGAGCCCTACAATCGACCTGGAGTGGGGCCCCCATGCCGGGGCCGCGAGTGTAGCAGAGGCAGTGAAGATCCGCGGGGGAGAGGCCGGCGTCGGAGAGGGCGGTGCGGACGAGAGGGAGGAGGTGGCGGAGGTGGTGGTGGGCGGTCTCGCGGGGGAGGAAGCCATGGCCGGGGGGAGTTATGTAGGTGTGTCGAGGGTTTGACAGGATGTCGCCGGCGAGGGTCACGATTCCGACGCCGATCTTGTTGGCGGAGCCCTCGATTCCAAGGGCGATTAGAGTTTCGGCTTTGTCGTTGGAGTTCGCCATGGATGGGGAGAGACTGGGGGAAATGGGGGGCTAGGGTTTAGGGGAGTGGGATTTTGGAGTGCTTTTCGGAGGTTTGAAGAGGTTTATTGGACTTCCGGGCTATCCATTTGCCAGCTGTGACCCGTTTTCTTCTCTAGTCGATTGGGCCCCATTTGCCAGGGACCAAAATATGAGACTAATAGGGAGACAAGTGAGGTGTCTCTTTCATAATTAGGATTCTAAAAAGTTGAAAAATATGAAAGAGGACAAAATATCCCTAATATTTAGGGGGGGGGGGACTTTCACGTTCTCTTTCATATTTTCCAACCTAAACATTTTTTATCTCTACTCATGTTCGTGCTCGCTCTCGGTCACGCTCCAAATCTTTGAAATTTGTTTTTAGTGATCTTTTTCTTCGTAACTCTAAACTGATGCTATTTTATGTCCATTGATGCTAAATGAGAATTTATTTATTTTAGTGATCTTTTTCTTCGTAACTCTAAATGATGTCCAACTCGTTATCCAATAGGAGGGGGACACCTCACTTGTCCCCTCTATTGGTCCTATATTTTGGGTCATTGAGGAATTTTTCTTCTCAAAAAGGTTAAGATAAGGGTAAGGAGAGTTCACCCTTGATTAGCCAGCGAAAGATAAAAAATTTATACAACGTGTCAACTGAGTTAATCCCTCGTAATTTGTTAAATAAAAAAGTAGTACAAGGGTTTATAAATCACTTTACGTAGGTTAAAATGAGTTAATCTCTCAAAACGAAAGGTTTACAAATCCACCTATTTAGAAGAATGACAAATTTTGAAAATCATCCTATTTGAGAAAATAATTGCAAAAATCGACCCATTCATAAAATAATTGTGAAAATCGACCCAGTTTAGGTCGGTTTTGAAGAAAAATCTTCTGAAACTTCATCGGACATTATAAAACTTCACGGGACTTAAAGTCTCGTGAAGTTTCGGAACATATTTTGTCAAAGCCGACCGAGTTTCAGTCAGACGGCTGAAACCAGGTCGGTTTTGACAAATTTTTTTTAGAATAGGTCGGAATTTGCGATTATTTTCTCAAATAGGATGATTTTCAAAATTTATCCTTAGAATAATTAAGAGATAGCCCCTCTAGTTATAAAGAAAATGGTTATAATTCTTCTTGTTCCCAAACACAAAAAATAACTGTAATGATTAGACAAATAAATCCAACAGATTAAAAGTTTTAACGCTTCAGATTAGCAAATGGACTAATTATGTTAACTGTCACGCCCCGCTTCCCAAAATACCCGGGAATCGGAGCGTGAACAAGCCCGCGACGTATTAGACTGAGGAGAGATAAGTGCTAGACCTCTTCTTCTCAATCTAATACGCTAAGCGTCTGGAAATAAAACAATACGAAGTCACAGGTCCCCGATCACAGATAGCAAGAATATAATGAACAACACAAGACAGAAAGATCTATATCACAAATATAATATCATCCGAGAGATCATATTCGGGTCAACATGCCCTTATACAAGACTATCTGAACGAAATACTGAAAAAATAAAATACAATAATCTAGCGGAAAGAAATGATATAAAAAAAACTAAAATCAAATAACTAAGCTTCAGCTTCTTATGCTACACCGTCTTCAAGGTACTCTTGCTGAGAATACTCTGGCTCCTGGTGATCTCCCAACTGAACCTGTTCTTCTCCTAAGTCTGACGTACACCAGAGAAAACAGGTGTACGTCAGGTGCATGACGCACGGCAAGATCCCACAAAGAGAATAGGAACGGTCGAATGACCAATACAATAACAAGAATAATAAATAGAAACATGCAGCTGGATTACTAACAAGCTAAATGCAATCTATCACTAGAGTATAACGATCATAAGAATCCATAATCATATGCGTAACAAGGACATACCCCTAGATAGAATTAATACTTAAAAACCTACAACTCGAGACGTAGTACGTCGAGCGAAATAATCCAAACAAGGAAACCCTCATGTATATACTATATGTCTCAAATTGTAGATAATAAATATTAATCCTAATCTAGGTATGGAAAGAAATACAACTGGCCTACATCTCACAAGAATCCATAAATTCTAACCAAAGTGACGACACCGATTCACTTTGATTCAACAACCAACCCTAGTGGCGACACCGATCCACTAGCAACAAGTCTTGAAACTAGTCATCCTGTAACAGGTCACTGGTTCACATCTCACACAGAGTCAACGCTCATATTATCGGATAACTGACTGTTCGCATATCCCCCACGTGCATCAAATACATTCAAGAACCAAAATAGCGACACCGATCTACTTCGATCTAACCAATAAATTCATGAATCAAAGCAGCGACACCGATCTACTTTGATCCAACCAATCAGCCCCCAGTGGTGACACCGATCCACTGTGACTCAACAAATCAATAAATCCCAGTGGCGACACCGATCCACTATGACTTACCAAACCAACCAATCCCAATGGCGACACCGATCCACTGGTACGAACCTGGAAGATATATCAACAGTCTTTTCCGATTATATAAACATAGACTTTCCCACCCCAACTCATCTTGCTTTTCTAAGACAACAATACACTGGTATCTAGGTTTTGTACACGACACACTAGGCAACTAAGGACATGAACTATTAACGGTTCTCAACAAAACAAGAAATAATAAATAAATACAACTAATATTATGCAAATCATATGATGAACATGACTATATAAGCTAGCGATGAAATAAGGTGTGCATATATGACAATGAATGAGTATAAATAAGAGTGTTAATATGTCGGTGTCAATGTATATGAAATGTCGTGTTCTAAAACTATCAATCACATGGTCATAACACAAAAATAAACTTTTACCAAAATAACTTCTTTGAAAACATTCATCATTCTAAAATAAATTCCTTCCACAACATAAATTCTAAAAATATTATAATAATTTTGTTATTCAAAATAAATTCTTTAATTTATTATATTTGTCCTAAAAATATTATTTATCCCATAATTACTATCCATTCAAAATTATTCATCAAATCCACGCAGATAAATATTAACAGATCTAAAATTGCAGATAATTCATAATAAATAGAAAAATTAGTTCTGAGCAAGCGGGATCTTGCCTACGAGACCGTGAGGTCTGATGACGAGGCTACGATGCCGATGCGGACGCGGCGTGTGGCGATCGAGGCGACGTAGCGGATGGCGGTTCTGCAACTGGATGTGCGTTGGCATTTGATCGAGCAGGTGGCGTGCGACGACACAAAGGTGGCGAAGGCGGATAGCGGCAGTCGACGGGGCAAGAAGTGGTGCTGGCGACGGCCTGAGGGGTTGGAGGCCAGGTCAAGGAGGGGCTCCGGTTCGTTGGCTGGAGCTCCGGCGGCGGGAAGCTCGGCTGGGGGTGGCTGTCGGGTTTGGTGGCGAAGCTGGGGAGATGGAGGGGAGCTGCTGGAGGTGTCGCAGGGGAGGTCGGAGAGAGGTGGAACAGGAGGAGGGCGCTGGCGGCGGGAAGGCTGATGACGAGCGGGGCCTTGGCGGCGGAGGAAGTCGGAGGTGGAGGTGACGGCTTCGAGGGCGTGGGTTTGTGGAGGTGGTCGGCGGTGAGATGGGGCGACGCTGGGTGGAGAGGCGGTCGCGGTTCGGCGAGGTGAAGGGTCGGAGGCCGGCGAGGGGGCGGTGGTCGGAGTTGGCTGAGGTCAGGCGGTGACGGGGGCGAGAACGAGAGGGAGGAAGAAGATGGAGTTGGCGGCGGGTTTCTGAAAATGAACACGAGGGAGAGAGGGTAAAAACATTGTATATATATATATATTATATTAGGGTTTAGGGTTAAAGTAGTTAATTAAATTAATTAAAATAATTAATTATAGGTACTTAAAAATTTAACTAATTATAGAATAATTATCCATAATTAAAAACGTACATTTTGAGCTAATACAACAGTTGATACGAAATAGTCGAAATATACTCATATTGTATAATTAAACAAGAATAATTAATAAATAAAATATATTTACTTACATTTAAAATCAAATAATTATGGGATAATTATATACACAGTAAAACGTACTAGTTATACTAATACGACAAATAATATGTAATAGTTGAAATAATATAACAATTTATATCAAAGATATGTAATTAATAATACAAAGTATTATGCGAAATAATACGTAATAATGTTAATAATACAACATATTATTTAAAATAATACATAATAGTACTGATAACATAACAAATTAATTCCAGAAAATTTCACTGCAAGAAATAAATTTATAAATATTAAAACCATTTAAATAAATATAATTTTGGTTTTTAAATCGTAGAAAATTATAGGGAATCAAGAAAAATACAAATACTTTTTTAAAAATAATAATTAAACATTTTAAAATACCAAAATATTATTTTAACTAGTATCAAAATTCATGGTCCTTACATTAACCATTCTCCTTAAGCCCTCCTCCTTAACCCTTTTCTAAATGAGGCGTTATGGAATTATTTAAGGCCATAGCTCGTAGTTTGGCTGCAACCAATTAACAAAATGGATCGTAATTTTTTTTATTGTGGCTGAATTGTCTATTGCAAATATTGCAATTATTTATTGCAAAATATGAACTTATTCAAGTACATAACCTAACTAACTTCTAGTTTGTCTAACACTTTGGACCGTTTGGATAGAGAAGAGGGTAGGGGAGGGGTGATATAAACTTTGTCCCAAGGGGAGGGAAAAAGAGAGGAAGGGAGTGTGATGTAACTAATTGTGTTTTTATAGACAACTAGAATGTGGAGGGAGGGAGAGTGATGGTACCAATTTGCGTTTGTTTCGAGCGAAAAATGGGAAGAGAATGAAACAATTCACTTAAAATCCAATCCCTCCCATTCTAATTCGTTTAAGTTAGGAGTATTAAGAAAGTTAGGAAAGTTGCTTCTTTTCACTCCTAATCCTTCCCCCCACTTACTAATATATATATATATATATATATATATATATATATATATATATATATAAACATAATTTTAGGATGATTAATATTGTGACATTCCCAACTTCTCCCTTCACCTCTTAAAAGCGAGCTACAAAAACCACTGTTAGTGTGTGTTTGGTTAGAAGGAGTTGGAACAACAAACATTGACGGGGTTCCAACTCATGGTGTTGCAACACTCCTGAATTTGAGTGTTGTCAACACCTCTATCTTCAACTTATTTTATTATCACAATAACGTCTTAGTGTAGCAGCATCATCTAACCAAACAAGACGTTTGAATTGTAGATGTAGTTGTAATAACATGGGCTCCCGCAACTCTTAACTAAACATTTACCACTGGTTTTTTTTCCCTACTAGCTAATATTTACTATAATGACACACATATCTTGTTCAAAGTTAAAATTTGATAATTTATCGCAAGCATTTATACACAGAACATATTCATAATATTCTCTCGCGTGACATATATGTGGTAGATTGCATATAATCCTTCCCCATATATCCCTTTGTAGAACTCAACACATCAATTTTGTTAGGATTAAATTGCAATTAAATTGCAGATAACCTGTTGAGAACAAATTGTAGATAACTTTCTGAGAATTAAGATATGTTAAGCACTAACAAAACAGTTTAGGGGTGACAAGTGCTATTGAATGAATGAGCGAGTGGGGTATCCGCAATTTGCCCTGACTCGAGTCCGTTAGGGGGTGTTTGGTTGCATGTTTTTTGAGAAATGTTTTCTCAAAAGTACTGACGCATGGCATTTTTGTAATTAAACATTTTCTATAGATTTCCGTAAACTGCGTTTGGTTCAAAAAAATTTACAGAAATGTTTTCTATAAAGTGCAGAAAAGTACCAAATTTTATAGAAATTAATTTCCTTCTAAAATGGGTGGAAATCTCCTGGAAATCTGACGTATTTATTATTTAAATAATAAAACTCATTGACACTTTTCTATAAAGTTCTCACTTTTCTATAAAGTTGGGGGTGTTTGGTTACATTTTTATAAATTATAGTAAATGTTGCTATTTTCCCAGAAGTTATGAGTCTTTTTTTTGTTTTGAACCAAACAAACAAAATACAAAAAATAAGAAAATTTATACTTTTTAACTTCTCAAAATTTTTCTTATAATTTTTTTAAAAAATACAAAATAATTATATTTCGGATAAAAAATATTTCCTATAATTTATAGAAATACAACCAAACAATTCAAGCTCCGAGCACAAGACCAACCCGAAACCTGAGGCCCCTGACTGTTTCGCACTATTCCTCTTTTTGTATATCTCCTCTTTTCTTCCTCTTTTTTCTCAATCTTCAAACCTCAATCGCACGAAGAATAAGGCGATCAATCCTCAAATCAAACCCTAGGGAAGGGGCGAAAAAATCAACGATGAGCGTGATCGACATCCTAACTCGAGTCGACGCGATCTGTCAAAAGTACGACAAGTACGACGTCGACAAGCAGCGGAACGAAAACGTCTCCGGCGACGATGGGTTCGCTCGCCTCTACTCATCCGTCGAGGATGACATCGACGCCGCCCTCGAGGTGCGAATTTCGAGATCCAGATCATCGTTGTTTGGCTTGGCTTAGGTTTTGTTGATAATCTAGGGTTGAATTGCTTTGTAGAAAGCGGAGATGGCGGGTAAAGAAAAGAATAGGGCGGCGGCGGTGGCGATGAACGCAGAGATTAGGAGAACGAAGGCGAGGTTGATGGAGGAGGTGCCGAAGTTGCAGAGATTGGCTCTTAAGAAGGTTTCATTTCTCTGATTTGCATTTGCTTGAGGTGCAATTGAGTTGAGATGTAATAACAAAATGCATTTTTGTGATTAGCAAGTAGATCATGCATATTGGTTAGCGGCGTTTCCTTCATATTACCTTTTGCTTTTTATGTATTAGTCAATTTTCATTAATAAGCTAAAATTTGGTAGTTGTGTTAATCTTTTTTCTTCTCTCTTTTCGCCCCTTTTGGATTCAGGAGGTGTGGTGGGTGTAATGTGATTTTCCCTATTAACTAGTTTAGGTTGTGCACGGAGGAAACAAATGATAGATAAGCTGTTTCCCCCATAATAATTTAGTAAGTAATGCATAATGTTGTGTATAAATAGTAATAATAATAAAAAAGGGGGGGGGGGGGG
>BQKN01063727.1:261767-274361 GCA_022839385.1 Asparagus kiusianus
GGTGAGCGAGAGAGAGAGAGAGAGAGAGAGAGAGAGAGAGAGAGAGAGATGATAAAATTAACATGTAGAATGGTGGATTTCTTACTTGTGAGTTTGAGTTACAAGTAGAAAAATGCCTCACGGACCCGAAAATGGCACAAATAGAGGGGGACATGTGAGGTGTCTCCCTCTGATTGCATAATGAGCTGGTCATGGCCAGCTCATTATGCAATTAAGGGGGGACATCTCACATGTCCTCCATATCTGTCCCATTTTCGGGTCCCTGTAGAAGCACCCTTACAAGTATTGTCCTTCGCTTGTATTTATTCACTCTTATATCAATGAAGAAGACACGACATAGAAATACTAGTGTAAAAGCTTATCGATAATCTAAGAAACTTCTATTCCCTTTAACTCTAATTGCTTACTAGATATTTCAATTTTGGACATCAAAATAATACAAAAAACAACTACATGCATTTATTCCATCCAAATTTTCTTTTCTAAATAGACGGATGATATGCAGGAACTTTTCCCCTCTCATATGACTATACAACAAACATTTCCTTGTCTTACAATAATGCAAAAATTGACATGATTTGCAGCATATCATAGCATGAATATGCAAATTATCAAATGGATATTTATTATGAAAATTTACCTTGAAGTTTTTTTAAGTAAACCTTTTACCTTGTATTTATGGTACATAAATATAAAAATTCACGTGTCGTTATTTTTCCCATAAATTGAAAAGAGATGAAAGACCACAGTTTGTAAATCTTTTTGGTTCACATATTATGTGAAATCTTGAAATATAAAATGACAAATTTTATTAACCAATTAAAAATATAGTTTGAACCATTTACCTTTAAGACTTTACATAACGATTAGTAGGTATTCAGCAAGAAGGAACAATCTTATGATTTGGAGGATGCTTTGGCTAGCGAAAAGCAGTCTATTTGTTACATTAAGATATAACATATATCTGACTCTTGGTGCCTCACATATGCAAATGTTAATTAATTTTTTACCTTAAATAATATGTAAAGATGAAGTATGTTATGGTCAAAACTAACTCTAGAGAAATAAACAGACAATTTGTTTATTCATCTAACCCAAACCTCTATTAAATAGAGCTTATGAGGATATTACAGAATAAGTATGAAATAAAATTATATCTAATCACATCTCACAATATCTCAACAACATATCATGATATCTACTAATATCTTCATATTAATGAAGTAAAATTATATCTAACCACATCTCACAATATCTCAATAATATTTTATAATTTCTACTAATATCTCCATACTAAGAAACGCTCTCCCTCAAGCTAGAGCTTATATACTATATATATCCAGCTTGTTACAAATGGAAATAAAACACCTAGTTGGAAGAGCTTTGGTAAAGTCATCTTTGTCCGGAATACTTGAAGTCTTTAGCATCAGTAAAGTATAGTTACAGTTAGAAGAAATCTTTGGTGAGTAAGCCAAAAGATATTATGATATATCTCGATAATATATCATAATTTCTATTAATATCTCCATACTATTAATATCTAATACTCTCTCTCAAGCTGGAGCTTATATACTATATATATATATAACTTGTTGCAAATGGAAGTAAAACACCTAGTTGGAAGAGCTTTGGTAATGTCACCTTTGCCTGGAACACTTGGAAGTCTTTAGCAATCAATAAAGTGTAGTCACAACCAGAAGAAACCTTAGGCGAGTAAGCCAAAAGGAATCCTAGACGAGTAAGACAATAGAAATCCTAGACGAATAAGCTAGTAGAAACCATATGCGGCTAAGTCAGTAAAAAACTCTAGACGGGTCAGCTAGTAGAAACCTTAGGTGGATTAGCCAGTAGAAATAATTGGGGAAAACGCTCAATTGATTCATTGCTTGCTCGGTCGCTCAATGTTGATTTAGGCGCCCTTTGACAAGAAACATGATAACATCAAGGTGAATTTTAGAAGATTTTATTAGAAAAAAGGACCGATATCAAAACATCCAAATAAGATGCTGGGGTTATTGTACATGATGAACAGTACCATGGTGAGCAAGAGTAGATAAATTTTGGGACATTTTTTGAGGCTACGGGTTTTTTATTGAGGTTCAATGAAGTTTTTGAAATCGGATGATGTAGATGTCAAAAATGCTGTTGAAGCTAAATATGTCGAAGCCGCAGATGGGAAGCATGGAAGTGGCAAAAACCCCCTCGACAGCCCTGAGGTTGAGGAAGAAGAAAGATGCCTTTTTAGGATCAATAAGGCTCCAATACCTTGTAGATAAATAGAAAAGATGGTTTATTAATTCTTTAACTATAACCTCGCTTAAATAGAGATTAAAAAGATATTACAAAATAAGTATGAGATAAAATCATATCTAATCACATCTCGCAATATCTCATATTATCTACTAACATTGCAATAGTAATAATATCTAACACTAATTGTCTTATAAGTTATAAATCGTCATCCTCTTTCTCTCCCATTTCCTCTGATTACTACTTCTTTATCTCTTATTTACTCCCTCATTGTGGCATATTGCCACCATTTTCCCCAGACCCTTCACCACTACCCCTACTTCCTTCTTTGCTGATAGTTGTCTTATTTACATTAAAAGGAGAGCAATTTGGCTATTGTTTCTGTTGGGGTAGTATCCTAGAAGTAGTAGAAACTTCAAGGTATTATTTGAATTAAATAAGCTTTAAAGTGTTTATATTATATGTAGAATAAGTACGAGGTGTTTATTTCTAGAGCACATGAAACTTTAGGGGAGTTTATCTATATCTTAATCTTTATTTACATAAAGTCAAGTTTGGAAGAAGAAGTGATAGCCATCTTTGGGAGTATATAATCTCTATATAGGCTTAAAATTTTAATTGCGCTCGCAATTGCATGAGTGCTCTATCTTGGATCACTAAATTATAGGGGTGTTGCTACTATTTGGTAATCACGGGTTCTTATTTAAGCGGTCAAAGAAATTTGGAGATAAGATCTATTTGAATTTTACATTTTTTCTAGATGATACATTAATTTAATTTTGTATATTTGATGAATCATCATTTCTTTGAAGTCTTTATAATCGAGTTCCTTTAGTTAGATGATTTATTGATTCACCTATTACAATGCTCATCATTTTCGTTACTATTGAGGTTTGCCACAGTTCGTCCTAAATATTTTATGTAACAAAAGACCTTATTGTTGTTTCAACATGCTATACTTATTAAGGATAATTTATGTGCTAAATTTACTGCAGGTTAAAGGACTTTCAAAAGAAGAACTTGCCACACGAAATGATTTGGTTCTTGCATTGCCAGAAAGGATTCAGTCTATACCAGATGGTACTGCAAATGTAGCAAAACAAGGTGGAGGATGGGTTGCTTCAGGTTCTCGCACAGAAATCAAGTTTGAGTCGACTTCAGGTGACTTGCGTTTCATATACCTGGAAAGTCATAAGCAATCTTATATTAAAGACAGAACCAAGTTACTTAAGGAACTTGAAAAGTTGCCAAATTTTGTGAAATTGCACAGATTTTAAAGAATTCTACAAAGTTGATAGGTATCTAGATGTGATTTTATAATCATTTAGACTTAGCCGAAACTTTATCTTGAGAGATTGAAGTGGAATGGGGAAAGCATTAAATTACACAACTTTGATGTTTACTAGGTATTCTTGTGGAGCTCATCTTTAGTTTGATCTTCTTTCGTTTTTAGGTGGTGAAAAGAAGGTTCTTTGGGTGTGTACTTGGTCTTGCACATGCTTGGGGGTGTGTTCTCAGGGTGTCATTTGATGCTTCTTAGGCCTCGTTTGATATGCGTGAATGAGTGGGAATGGAATGCTTATTCTCATTGCCCATTCACGTGTACCAAACATAACATACTTCTGAAAATTAGAATGTTGATTCCCACTTTTCATTATGTGGGAATGGGCATTCCCAGGGAGTTAATAGGGAATGAGCATTCTAACTTAAAGTGAGAATTACAACTATAAAATAAATTTCAAATATACCCATTTTAAAAGATATGAAACAACGATATCTCAAAATCACTTAATTATATTTTATTTATTTTGTTTGACAATACCCTATTTCCGCCCCTGACTCTTGCGGTGACTCTTGCGGTGAAGTCAGTGGATTTGCTACTAAGACAATTCAGTATAGCACTAATGAAATGAATATGAACTATTCTTCCTTCTAAGATTTTTATGTTTTTCCCTACGTGTTCCCGTACAAAAAAAAAAAAAAAACGTTGGTATGCTAAGAATTTTTCTTTGTTTCTTTTTTTTTATTGTGGATAGAAATTTGGATGCTAGGATGTAAACATAAAATCTTGAATATTTAGATTACAATAAAGTAAGTTTGTCAAGGGTATTATTTCTATAAAAAAATGAAAACTATTTTATAAAACTTATTTTTAAAAAACGAGATTATTCAGTCATATTAATTTATTTTTAACTTTTTAAAATTCCATGTTGTTGTAAGGGCATATAATTATAAACTAAAATATCATTACCTATGAACTAATGGTACCAAACATGCGAATGGGAACAAATTTGTCATTCCTGCTTCATTCCATAGTCGCACCGAAACATGAGAATGGGAGTTAGCATTTCATTCCAACGTACATTTCATTCCAACGTTCATTCCATTCGTCCCTCCATTCCATTTTCACTTGACTCCGTGCCCGTGTGCCAAATGAGTTATTATAGTGTAGTTAAGCAAATAACCTTTTGCTGAGTAAAATCTACTTAATAAGCCATCGCTTAAAAAAAAAGCAGTTTCGGTGCCCGCCTAGGCCTAAGTTGTATCTATACTGCCTGCTTAATTCCTGAGAGTGCATAGGCAAACATGGGCTGCTCGACCCTAGACCGATCACGTCAAAAAGCATTTAAAGTCCATTTGCACATAACATATGAAGAGAATTCAAATAGATCAGATCAGAACTTTATCCAAGTTCACCTCCGAGATAAAATGGTAAAACGTTGTGGATAGGATTTTGAATCTCTAAAAAAGCCTTCCTCTCTTGCTAAAATCGCACCTACGTGTCGCTGCCTAAGCGCCTAGGCGCTAGGCACTATATCCGGCGCCCATAAATGCCTATAGCTTTTCTAAAACTTTGTAATAAGTTCCTCATATTGTGGATGATAATGGGGTACTTTGATAACTTGGGTGGAGAGTGAAATCACTATTGCCATCAAATGTCAAGGGACTTTTTTGTGCTGTCGTTTATGTCTTCGGGAACTTCATAGTTTTCTCACCTTATTATTAGTATGTTGGCAAAGTATAATATATGAGGTCTGATGATTTCCTTGCTCTGTATTCTCCATTTGTTCCCATAGGATGATGCTTGCTACTCTCTCCATTCTGTTGTGCAATCTTATGCAACTAGTATAACATGCATAAATTATGAAAGGACTTCTATTCACATGCCTTAAAGCGTTCCCTAAGCATGAAAGAAGTATAATTTAGAACATGCATGATGTAAACCTTCATCTTTTTATATAGAAAGAATTTTCCTCACTCGCATAATCGCATTAAAAGATGCTGGAGAGAAGTATGGTTTAAAATAGACATGATGAATCATTGTCATGTATTAGATAGTAATAGTTTTCTGAACTTATTTATTAGATAGTAATAGACATGATGAATCATTGGTGCGTTTTAAGTTGTACCTTTATAAATGGTATCTTTCAGTTAAATTTTTGTCCTTGTGAAGCCTTTCTTATCTTCACATGTTTGTTTCATCCTTGTTTCTAAACTAAGAAACAAACATTTGGTTTGAATATGCTAGGTTTTTGTGGTCATCTGTCAACTGCTTCCCTCTTCATGAAAACTCACTTTGCTTCTACTTGCTGCAGATGGAAGATTTGACAGTGAATACTTTCAACAAACTGAAGAATCATCCCAATTTAGGCAAGAGTATGAAATGCGCAAAATGAAACAGGTAAGTTGTTGCTCTTATTTTATAAACACGGTTTGTAGTGTCCATCCTTATAATAGCCTTTTACATTGAAAAATTAGCATTTAAATGTCACTTCAACTTATTTGCAGGATCAAGGTTTGGATGTTATTGCTGAAGGGCTGGATACTTTGAAAAACATGGCCCATGACATGAACGAGGTCGGTTCTTTTGGTGTGTGTTTCCTTTTTTCTTGAAATTATGAATAAAGTCAACCTTACATTTTATCTCAATTGCACAGGAAATGGACAGGCAAGTCCCATTAATGGATGAGATAGACTCCAAGGTTAATTTTTATCATAACTCTTTTTACACTTGAACTTTGGGATGAGGTGAATTTCGCAATGTATTGTTGAGTTATGTTTACCGTCTGCAGGTAGACAGAGCAAATGCAGATTTGAAGAATACTAATGTTAGACTTAAAGAAACTGTTCACCAGGTAAGTATCATATGTAGTTATTTGTATATCCTATATGTACACGTATCTGAATCAGGCTTATAAACTTCATCTAACGCCAGTAAACTATTGCATTATTTTTTATTTCAGCTGAGGTCGAGCCGAAATTTCTGCATTGACATCATTCTCCTTTGCATAATTCTTGGCATTGCTGCTTACCTCTATAAGTAAGTTGCTTTATTGGTTTCAATTCAATTTTGATGCTTTACTTCTACATCATCATCATCCTCCTGTACATAATTCTTGGCATTGCTACTTACCTCTATAAGTACCTTTTCTTGGTTCAATTCAATGTTGATGCTTCATGCAGTAAGGTAGTATTTAAGGGTCATCAACTCACTGCCAATTCACCCAAATGGCATGCAAGTCCCCATTACAGTAGCTTGGTATAGTTGTGGTTGTATTTTTATTTAATTAATTATATATTTTTCGCAAAAAAAAAGCCAAATTTCTCCTAAAGGAGCCCTTTATAGGATGCATGAGTTTAGGGAGTTGGTCGGAGTTTGTGACCACAATGTGTTCAACTCAAGTATTCATTTGGTTTACTAACTCTAATTAAAAGGTGGAATTATAATTCATGCCTTCTCAGCCAAGATTTATAACTCCTGCCCTCGAGAAATAGTGTCTAATTGCACAAACATTTTTCAAAGTAGGAAAAATTTACTCTCCTTGCCAGGTGATGATTGTTTTGTAATTTTGGCCATTTTTGGGCATTTGAGAAGAGTTAGCAGGAGTTAAGGTCTGATTCCTCCTAGCTTTTGTTGTGTAACGCTATTTTCATGTTAAATCTGCAGCCTCATGGGTGTTATCATGCATTTGGCAAAGGTAGCTAAGTCACAACTGACTGTCACTCTATCCTTTTTGAGGCAGTGGTGGATCCCGGATTTTCCCCACTGCTCTCCCTGTTAAACTTAAAGCATGACCAGTAAATAAGGGTGCCAAATGGTCGGGATACATGCGATCTGATCCACAACTGTATCCGAAACGGATGCTGATCTGGTTAGCCAAAATTTGAAACTAGTCGGATATCGATATAGTTTTAGACATGGTTTCGGATTCTTAGTCAGATACGGTTTCGGATACGGATTGTTAGTTCTAATTTCGCATACGGTTCGGGTATACGAACGGATACGGTTACGAATATGAATATTACTAAATTTTTTATTATCTTGATGATGTGGTCATATATTTTTGGTTTATTGGATCATGCTATTATTAAGGTAATCAATTGTACAAAAACTTATTTATAGTCAAATTTATGTTATACTATAATTTGATTAACTTGCCTATCAAATGGATATAATAAAATGTTAGGTCTAGAAGAAAAAATTGCGGCACTTTGTGTTTTACTTTGTCTTGTACTTTTTTGTAATCAATTGCATACAACTCTTGGTTTTGTGAGGTTTGTTTAGGTTAATGTGGTTGAAATTTCTGGAACAATTTTTTTAACTGATAACTTTTATTGTCTAATTAACAGTTGTCAAATACGAGTCATATCTGTTTTCCAAATATTTAATTTGTATTTGATATTGTATTTATATCCGCTTCTCTAATATCTGAACTGCCTTTAATGTGGATATGATTATGACATTTTCTTACCAAAGAATATCTTTATCCGTTTTTAGAAAGTGAGGATGGATATGATAAGTATTATATCCTGAACAAATGCACCCCTACCAGGAAAATAAAAATCTAATGGTGTTGCTCAATAATACAAATACAAGTACAAAGTAGGCAATCCAATGGTGTTCTATGAAACTCTTGGACTCTATGTAGATCCACTATTGTGTTATAGAGTTAAAAAGCTTTCTCCCTTAGGTCCTAATTCGATCCCCATGCAGCTTCCGTACTTCCTTGCAAACACTAACGCCTTGTTTGGTACGTAAAAATCGAGTCGAAGGGAGAACGAAATGAAATAAGGTACAAAATGGAATAAGTGTGGGAATGAAATGCTCATTCTCATTCTCAAGTTTGAGTGCGATTAGAGAATGAAATGAGAATGCCAATCTTTTTATTTTTGGTATGAGCAATTAATAAACAATTAAGACATTTAGAATTTATTTTAAATTAGTAATTTACATTTAACTGGGAATGCTCATTCCTTACCATCTCATTAGGAATTCTCATTCTCACATAAAGTGGACATTCCAAATAAAGTGGGAATGAATGAGAAGTAAGAATATGCATCCTAGCTTCAAAAAAAGTATTGTATTTGGCATGCATGAATTAGAATTGGGAATGAGCATTCCATTCCCACCCATTCCCACGTACCAAACATGGCTGAGTTGTCTAACCCCTCCTGCCTCAATTTGTAGAGCAAGCACCAGTATGCAATTTGGTGTTTGGATAAGTGGGTTGGGAAAAGATTTATGATTCGGCAATAGCTTTGGAGATGAGAGTAATTCTAGCCTTTGGTCAGAAATTGTAAATTTTCAGAAGACTTGTGTTAGTTATCTAGAGTAATGTAAACTAAGCATTAAGAGTTCACTAATATAGGATTGACTGTTTGCTAACATATTTTCTCAGTTTTAGAAACCTACGTTTAGGTCCAATTCTCTCCATTTTCTGAATTCAAACCTGTTTACAATCATCTATCAGCTCCGGTCTTGGATCATTCTCTTCTTATATATCAAAACTACCACCGATTTTTTTTTTGTTTCCTCTTCTTTTCTTAATTTTACCTTTATCCATCTTTCGGATGCAGTGTTTTGAAGAATTAATCTGCTTGAAGAAATGCCTCAAAAGGTTTTTATGCTTGGAGACGATTTGCGTCAGAGTTCGGCGGATGTATATTGTGAATCGTTATCAGGCTTTTTTTTTTCTTACGTTTTTTTTGCCTGCTATTGCGAGTATCTATTTGTGTGCTATTCAGTCCTTGAGCAATGCTGGTTGTTTGTACGAGGAAACTAACTTTTTCTGATATATATTTGTCGAATTTGTGAGGAGCAAGGCAAAGTCTGTATCTCTATATTTATGTTATGGTGAATGTTGGACTCGACTTTAGTGATGAGAGCTTTTTCGTGTACTTTCCGGTCCGTTATTGACTGAGTTGAGACGTTTGTTGACTACGATATGGCTGGACTCAACTTTGAATTCATCTGATCCAGATGATGATTTCTGTGTTGTTACTGTAGCGTAGCATGCTTTGATGATTTCTGTGTTATTAGCTGCAGGGTTAACTCGTTGTTACCAGTGAGATGCGCGGGGTTAAATTAATATTCTTGTATGTATAGTTACTTTTCGGTAAAGGTAGGATAAAAATAATTATTTTGGAATAAAATAACAAAATAAATGATTTATAGAAAACTAAAATTGAAAAGGCAAAAAGGAAGGGAAATTAAGATCTAGACCTGCCCACGGGCTAGGGCTTAACTAGGCTGGTTTGGGCCCTTAATTTTGGGTTTGGGCGGTCAAACCCGGTCTACAACTTCGGCCCACCAGGCAGTGCCCAAGCCCACCCAAAGGTGCTTTAGACGGTTTTTTTAAGTGTTTTGTTTAATTACTGACGTAAATTATGTTTTCTTAAATTAGTGATGTCCAATTGCCCAAGCCCGCCCAACTTAGGTGTTTTCTTTTTATAAATTAGCGAGGCTCAATAACCTTGGGCTAGGTGTTGGGACTGAATATTCTCCAGTTCACGCTCCGTTCGGGCTCGAGCTTAGGTTGGGATTGGATCAGGCTGGCCTGATGGCTAGGTCTATGTAGAAGATAGCGGATTAAGATGTGATAGCCGAACAAATGATTGTTAGTTATTAAATATTTGAGCACTTAGAACTTAATAACTGATAGAACCATGTAAGTAGGTTTTTTCGTTATTAGTATTTAGTATAACAATATAATAAAATATAGTATTGGTAGATATTGATTGCGCATAGACTCATTGCAGTATCGTGTTCTGGAACTTACAAGACTTTGGTAGATTGACTTTGTCAGTGAAATCCTTCTCTTAGTACCGTTTAAGAGGTCTATTTATCAAATGCCATTTCTTTCTCTAAGGTAAAAGAGTCAAAAAAAATGAAAATGAAAAAAACCACTTTGACATGTAGAGCAATGCTCCTATCAATTTAAGTTGATGTCCACCAAAGTTTGTAGCCACACATTTATTAATATAAAACACCTTTTTATATAATACAAGGATTCCGAGGCAATATGACTTTGGTGGACACATTATTCACTATCCACTTAAGTTGACACAAGTTTTCACCTTGACATGTATGCCAAAAGAAAAGTTGCAGAGCTAAATACTTCAAGGATCTATGTCCAGTTAATCTTTATCGTAAGCTATACACTAAGCGCCAAAGCAGCATAGTGTCTAGTGGTGCCACATGACACCACTAGATTGCCTCCACTTAGGACATCACTGGATTCATTAAGGGCTGTTTGGTTCAACAAATTTTTTGGCATTTGAGATGGATTTGAAATTCTTAGAGTAAAAAATGTGTGATTTTTATTTATGAGATTCCATACAGAGTGTGTGCTTCCAAAAAGAAAAGACGCCAAGTGTCCATAAAAAAATAGAAACTTTTGAAATATCGACAAATCTACAATATGGACACGATTTGACAAATGCTAAGGAAATAAAATTTTGGCATTAAGTGTCCGTACAATTTGTACTTTCATATACTTTGGGGTTTGAAGCAAATAAGAATTATAAAATCTAGGATTTGCTTTCCTCTAATAATCATTATACCGAACCAAACAAAAGATTAGAAATTTTAAAGTACGTACGGGAAATTTATGGGTTTGAAATTCTTAATGAGCTTCTAAACCCTATAATTTTAGCACTTAAATCAAACAGCCCTCCTAAGAAGAACTAAATTTGTGAAAAGCATCCACGTAGATTCGAAATACTATACTGTTAAAATTATCTAGGAAAATGATACATGCACACCATCAATCACACCATCAACCACACCTCCTCTCCTGCTATAGTGCAGTTTACCCCATATGAAAATTTTTAAAAAATTTCATACGAGACCCGTTGCAATTCGTCTATCTATGAAAAAAGACGGAAAAGGAGAGGAGATGTGATTGATGGTATAGTTGATGGTGTGCCTATAGTACCCCTCAACTATCTAGGGACAACCCCAGGCACACACTATCGTAGCTCTCCCAAGAAGTATCGCCAACAAAACGCGTCCGTCAACCTCCCTTTCGAAAAACTATTTATACCGATAGCCGACATAGATTGAAATGTCTGTCGCATCTTTCACTAACTTTTTTTTTTTTTCGTTTCTAGATGTGAGCTAATCTTTTATCCCAATTTCGAAGCACATCATGCTTTGATTGTACGATTTTATTCCGATTTTGACTGATTTCAACTGATTTGTTGAGCCTCATATCGATTTCTTCTTTTGTCACACGCTACGCGGCACTATATTTTTTTTAAGGATATTTTAAGACAAATCCGTGCTTCCGGTCTCTTCCATTCTGGTGTTTCTATTTTTCTTTCTTTTTCACTCAGATGCTCCTCTTGTTGCCCTTTCAATATCATCATCATAAATAATAATAATAATAATAATAATACACCTTGGACTTTTGAAATTTCTGCTCAAGACCCCTCGGAACTTTATAGGTTGGAGAAAAAAAATCTCTCTTGAATTTTACAATATTATACTAAATGTTAAAATATTGAAAAGAATTTATAATAGACATTAAAGGATAGATTAATAAGTTAATATTATGATAAATAACAAAATTATGATGATAAATCGGAATGAAGAAACATTCATGTGAGAGAACAAGATGTAACAAACGTGTCAAATTAACTTTCGTACTTCTCGCTCGGCATGGTAACGTTGTTTAGGACATTTTTGCAATCATTTAGGGTGGGCTTTGTAAAATATATCCCCAAACGTAATACGTCAAGATGTTAGGCGCCACAAATTTCGGTGAAATTTGAGAATTTTTGGATATAGAAACGATGCGACAAGTTCGATAGGTACCTTGCTTTGAAATATATAATAATTTATCCTCAACCAAAACTTTATGCTAAGATATTAAAGAGGAATGGAAAAGGAGTTCCAATGACAGAACTTAGGCCTCTCCAATTGGGCTTCAGACTCCACGTGGCCCGGACCAGGGAAAAGCCTACAAAATCCGGGTCGATCGGGCTCCTGGCTCGGTCCAGATTGTGTTGGTGAAGCTCGGTCTGAGCCTGACTGAACCCATATATATATATATATATATA
>BQKN01063727.1:275775-292244 GCA_022839385.1 Asparagus kiusianus
AAAAAAAAAACGCTTTGTTAGGTAAAACAAAATGCACATTTCTATAATTGATCAGCAGATGGCTAGTAGATCCTATTTGTCATTGTTCGTCAGAGATATGCCCAATCTGAGTTAAAATGGGCCTCATACAGTGATTAAGAACTAAATTAATCTAAAAACTTGAAATATTAATGGCTGGCATAAATTTTTTATTTAAATTAACTATTTTTTAAAAAATTCCTTTAATGTGGAATTATACCCTGACATGAAATTAATGTCTAACAATATAATCACAACCTTAGAACTTCAAGTACTCTTTTAAATGGACTTCAATATGACACATTTGCACTCCTACACTATAATAAAGATTAAAGTTTGATTTAGATTCTCTTCTTGTAACTAGCGGGTTAGTCATTATGCAAAATTTAGGCTCCGTTTGGATACCATAATGTTTTACTTATTTACATAGTGTTTTTGCTAAAAATAAAACACCATGCGTTTGAAAACCGTAGTGTTTTTTTTTTTGAGCTAAATCATCTTCAAATAAAAAACACAACACTTATTTCAAAACACATTTTAGGTGTTTTAGGTTTGGTGTTTCGGTTTTGAGTTTGAGGAGGTGTTAATATAATATCTAACATAATATATTAAATTTAATTAATATATAGTTATTATCAACATGTTTATTGTATTATACTATACTAAATTATAGTTAATCTAATATGTTAGTAATATTTATTAAATAATATAAATATTTAATAATTAAAATATCTTATATGATAATATAATAACATATTAAATACTAGTATTTAATATGTTGATAATGTATTATATAATAATAAATAATAATAAAATATAAACAAAGTAAAAAATAATAAAACAATATTAATAATAAATAATAAAATAATAATGATATAATATTATACTATATAATATTATAATCACTATAATATTATTAACGTTTCACAAATAAATTATAATAAATTAATAATTATAAATAAAATACAATAGTAACAAATTTAATAATAAAATAATAATGTAATAATATATTGTATAGTAAATGTAATATAATATATAAAATATTTAATATATTGTATAGTAAATGTAATATAATATATAAAATATTAATATACTATATAATAAATAATTTAATATATTATAAACTAAAATAATTTTTAATACTAAAATAATTTATTGCTAACAAATATTAATATACAAATAATATATTCATAATATAATAATATTGATTTATATCATAAATTATTAATATATAATTAAGAGAAAATTGTGTGAAGGACCCAAAAAACAAAACCTTTATGTGTTGCAGCCCCTTTGATTTTTTCCCATGTGGTTCAACCCTTAAATTAGAGATCTATGTTCTGCAGCCATCTTTTAGCAATTATTACCTTCCAACTAAGTATAGAGAGAGAATAAAAAGTAAAAAAAACCCCAAAATGCTCTTATCTCCTCTATTCTTTCATGTTAAGTCTAAAAGCAAGTTGAATTAGACTTAACATGAAAGTTTATTTCATGTTAAGTCTATTTTGGTTCATGTTAAGTCTAATTTAATTCTTTTTAAGTCTAATTTAAATCATGTTATGTCTAATTCAACATATTTCAAGTTTTATTTAATTCATGTTAAGTCTAATTCAACTTGTTTTAAATCTAATTTTATATTAATAAGTCCAATTTAATTCATATTAAGTCTAATTTAATTTCTTTTAAGTCTAATTTAAATCATTTTATGTCCACTTCAACTTGTTTTAAGTCTAATTTAATTAGACTTAACATGAATTAGACTTAACATATTTAATTAGACTTAAAAAGGAATTTAACATGATTAAAATTAGACTTAAAATAAGTTGAATAGACTTAACATGATTCATGTTAAGTCTAGTTCAAATTGTTTTTAGACTTAAAATAAGTTAAATTAGACATAACATGATATAAATTAGACATAAAAAGAATTAAATTAGACTTAACATAAACCGAATTAGACTTAGCATAAACCAAAATGGACTTAACATGAATCAAATTGGACTTAATATGAAATTAAATTTAAAACAAGTTGAATTATACATAACATTATTTAAATTAGACTTAAAAAAAAATTAAAGTAGACTTAATGTAGCATGACTTGAAATAAGTTGAATTAGATTTAACATGAACCGAATTGGACTTAACATGAACTGAATTGGACTTAACATGAACAAAGGACTTAACATGAACCAAATTGGACTTAACATATAAACAATGTTAAGTCTATTTTATTTTATTTTAAGTCTAATTCCATATTAAGTCCAATTTAAATTAGACTTAAAAAATTTTAAATTAGACTTAACAAGATTTAAATTAGACTTAAAACAATTTAAATTAGACTTAAAATAATTTAAACTGGACTTAACACGAATCAAACTGGACTTAACACGAGCCAAACTGGATTTAACACGAATCAAACTGGACTTAATATGAACCAAACTGGAGTTAACATAAACTAAATTAGACTTAATACTAAATTGGATTAAAATTGACTTAAAAGGAATTAAATTAGATTTAACATGAAGATTTTGCTTTTGGGGTCTTGACATAATTTTCCCAAAAATTTTAAGTCTAATTTCATGTTAAGTCCAATTTTATTTCATGTTAACGCCAATTTGATTCATGTTAAATCTAATTTAATTAATTTTAAGTCTAATTTTAATCCAATTTAGTGTTAAGTCCAATTTACTTCATGTTAAGTCCAGTTTGGTTCATGTTAAGTCTAGTTTGATTCTTGTTAAATCCAGTTTGGTTCGTGCTAACTCCGGTTTAAATTATTTTAAGTCTAATTTAAATTTTTTAAGTCTAATTTAAATCTTGTTAAGTCTAATTTAAATTGGACTTAATACGGAATCAGACATAAAACAAAATAAAATCGACTTAATATGGATTATATTTTAAGTCCAATTCAGTCCATGTTAAGTGCAATTCGATTCATGTTAAGTTCAATTCTGTTCATGTTAAGTCCAATTCGGTTCATTTAAGTCTAATTTAAATCATGTTAAGTCCAATTCGGTTCATGTTAAGTCCAATTTAAAGCATGTTAAAGTCCAATTCGGTTCATATTAAGTCCAATTCAGTTCATGTTAAGTCCAATTCAATTTATATTAAGTCCAATTTAAATCATGTTAAGTCTAATTCAACTTGTTTTAAGTCTAGTCCAATTCGGTTCATATTAAGTCCAATTTAAATCATGTTAAAGTCCAATTCGCTTTATGTTAAGTCCAATTCAGTTCATGTTAAGTCTAATTCGATTTATATTAAGTCCAATTTAAATCATGTTAAGTCTAATTCAACTTGTTTTAAGTCTAATTTCATATTACATCCAATTTAGTTCATGTTAAATCTAATTTTATTTTATTTAAGTCTAATATAAATAATGTTATGTCTAATTTAACTTGTTTCAAGTCTAAAAACAAGTTGTGAAACAAGTTGAATTAGGCTTAACATGAATCACGTTAAGTCTAATTCAACTTGTTTTAAGTTTAATTTCATATTAAGTCCAATTTGATTCATGGTAAGTTCATTTTGGTTCATATTAAGTCTAATTCGGTTCATGTTAAGTCTAATTTAATTCATTTTAAATCTAATTTATATCATGTTATGTCTAATCAACTTATTTTAAGTCTAAAAATAAGTTAAATTAGACTTAACATGAATCATGTTAAGTCTATTTTAACTCATTTTAAGTCTAATTTCAATCATGCTAAATTCCTTTTAAGCCTAATTTAAATCATGTTAAGTCTAATTCAAATTTTTAAGTTTAATTTCATATTAACTCCAATTAAATTAGACTTAAAACAAGTTGAATTATACTTAATATGAATTAAATTAGACTTGAAACAAGTTAAATTAGACATAACATGATTTAAATTAGACTTAAAATGAATTAAATTAGACTTAACATGAAGCAAATTAGACTTAACATGAAATAAACTTTCATGTTAAGTCTAACTCAACTTGCTTTTAGACTTTATATGAAAGAATAGAGGATATAAATGTATTTTATTTGGGGGTGGGGGGGGGGGGGTTCTACTTTTTATTCTCTCTCTATACTAAGTTGACAGATAATAATTAATAAAAGAAGGCTGCAGAACATATATCTCTAATTTAAGGGCTAAACCACATAAGAAAAAGTCAAGGGGCTGCAACACATGAAGATTTTGCTTTTGGGGGCATTGACATAATTTTCCCTATAATTAAAGTATTATTAATAAACTCTAACATATTAGAAACTATAATATATTATATAATATTTAAATATTTGTAATATATTAACTTATTAATAATATACTAGTAATAACATAATATTAACATTATTAATAATATTGTATTATATTAATAATAGTATAATATTATATTAATAATAAAATAATATTATTTTAAAAAAATTATATAATATATAAAATAACAAATTGATATACCTAAATATATAATTATTTAAAAATAATATGTAATAATTATAATATAATAATAATTATAAAATAGTATAACTCATTAAAGTACAATATGATATTGTAATACATTATACAATATTATATTTATTATATTTAATACTTATAACACTAAAATAATATAAACTAAATGTTACAACTTTTTATCTAGAATATGTTTTATTATAATTAATGTATAATATACTGATGTTATGTTAAATACTAATGTTATAATGAGTCAAACTAGTGTTGAATAAAAGCACTTAACATGATATTTTAAAAACATTTTAAGAAAAAATATACAACATTATAATGTTTTTTTTATAAAAATACAATAAAAAAAACACGATGATATCTAATCAAAGCCTTAATAAATCAGTTTGTTAATTTGCGCCCATGACTTCTTGCTATCATATTACAAAGAAACATTGAGGTGCCAATAGGATTGAAGTAGTGTAACATATAATGCGGGTCATCATCAAAGATAACATGGTCCCCCTAAAGCTAGCGGTTCAGAGGGTGGACACGTGTGCACTAAGAACGTGAGCAATGGAAAGAGACATGAGCTAGGTGGCTAGGTCGCTATTATTACCCATCACTTATTAATTATTATAGGCTTGTGGGACTGAAAACTTGTTACTAATTAGCTACAGGGGTTCGAGAAGAAAATGCATTTTTGTGACTTAATCTGTATCTACAGTGTAAAAGAGTGATAATGACGGTTGAATAGATGTGTTGACAACCGCGCGCTCTCATGTCCAATTTATTAGAGTAAAATCTAAGGATGTAAGACAAGATCTTTTGAAACGAGAGGTCAAGGAAATATTATTTTGTTTAAATACGGTTTATTTTAACTTTGATGTTCATACGTTTCAATCTCATTTCATTTCTGTTTGATATCCTCATACGAAATTTTTTTTTGGCTCGAGGACCAACCGCGAGCCAAAAACTCGCAGAGGGGGGTACAGTGGGTGGGCCCCACAGCAGGGTGGAGCCCACCCACCCTATCCCGCTCTTGCAAGTTGCTGGCTCGTGGTTGGACTGCGAGCCAAAAAGCAGAATTGATCCTCATATCCCCATTTAAATTCTATTCATATTTTTCTGTGATAACTACATCACGTGCCTAGTGTTGTGCGTAGCAAAACTCGAAATATACAAAAGAGTACGAACAAGAACGAGATAGATCATAACCAATAAGTAAAACACAATCACCACAGTAAGAAAAACGAATTTTACGTGGTTCGACAAGTTACTTGCGTCCATGGGACAAGGAGGGGAGAATTTTTACTATTTGAGATAGAGAGAATACAAATAGGATTTACAATCTCACCAAAAACTCTCAAACAAAACTCTCAAAATCTCCCACAAATTCTCCCTCAAAAGGATGCACAAAACTATCTCAAAAGCTGCTCAAAATCGTCTCTCCTTAACCCTAATAATCATGATTAGAATTATATATCAACTCAAAACAAAACGGGTCAGAAAACAAAGCCCAGACTCAGATTCGACTGGCGGTCGACCGGACAGAATGATGTTAGACCTTAGAGGGGGTGATTAGGGTCTTATGCTAATCTAATCCGATTATATGCTAATTAAAACTAATTAATAATTTATTCTTGCAAGAGAGATATACAATATGTTACAAGCAAGAATAATCAATATGAATAAAGAGATATATCCTAGCAATGAGATATACCATGAGATATATATGCAAGGATATGAAACTAACATAAGGGTAAACAATTTGAAACTAAATAGAGGGCAAACTAAATAATGAGACAATGTTGATATGAGCAATGAGCACAAATAAGAATAAACGCCAAAGCACACTCAAACACAATCAAATGATCACGGAGTTCGGACCTTCCGTCCTACGTCTCCGCTCCCCACTTACGGGGAAAAATTCACTATCACAACCGGGTTTTCTACGCTCACCCGAATAACGTTTACACCTCACAATGTCGGTTTTCAACGCTCACCGATCAACGTTCACAAACACTCATAATGTCGGGTTTTAACGTTCACCGATCAACGTCCACTCATCACACTCGGTTTTCTAGCTCACTGAAAACTTTACAACACTAACAATGTAACAACAAATATGTTCTCTATAATAGATGAGAACTCAATGTAGCTCACTCTCAATTGTTACAACTCCCCACAACCCAAATTATACTAAGTATGAAAATACAATAAGCTCAATGATTGTGTGTGTAAGCAATGAGAAAAATTAAATCAACTAAACTCAAATATAAATACTAGCTTAATAGAATGATATCAAACAATATAAAAGTAAAGCTTGATTGAGTTTAGAAAACTTCTCCAATAAATGACAAGAGAGAGAGAGATGATTTAAAACTCAAACACCAAGTGATGATCTCTTCTAGCTCTTGTGAAATTCTCTTCACAAACAAACTCTTAAACACTCTTTTAAACAAACACAAAATAAACTTAAACCTTTGTTAAACTCTTTTAAAACATTCTCTTGGATGTAGAAGAGTTGAAGGCAATGGGGGTATTTATACCCACTCAAAACTTTAGCAAAAACCCAAAACAAAAGATCAAAAAGTTCAAGAGAAAATAGCTCAGGAAAAGAGCCGTTGAAGCAGATTTGACTGTTCGGCGGTCGACCGCACAATTCTCTGGAAAACAGACAGTTGACCGTGGCGGTCGACCGCACAATTCTCTGGACTGCGAATGGTCGACCGCCACGGTCGACCACGAGCTAATAAAAACCATACTGAGTTTCTGAACTCAGGGTGTTCGACCGTGGCGATCGACCGCAAACTGATATATGACTTGAACAGGTTTTGAAAATAGTTTTTGTGACCTTAAAACCCTGTTTAAAAATATCAATTAAATTCCAAAAATTATGAAACTTTGGGAAATGATTGTAGATATGATAATAAACATGCTACAAAAATTGGTTTTCAAAAAGGACCTCCTAAATGAAAAATATCATTATTTTGTAAAATAGTCCAAAATATGAAAATGTAAACATATGAGTTTTGACATTTTAGCTTAACCATGTTTTGAAACAATACAAAATAATTTTATAGACTTGAAGAAAGATGTAAACTATTGTTATGGAGTCTATAAATAATGAATATAGTATTTTTACAAATACAATAGACTATGAAACATATGAGTATGAATATGAATATATATTTGTTTCATATCTATGAAATTAAACAAAACCAATTTATCCACGTAAAAACAAACATGTATGAAAATAAATATTTATTTATATGCTAGTAAAAACTTTGTTTGTGGATAAACAAAAAGCCAAAATGTGTATATATATATATATATATATATATATATACATACATAGAAACCAATATAAATATGTGTGTATATGATATTGAGCTTAAGGTACTAACACACATAATATAAAACCTAAACTAAATATACCCAAGCTTGATCTTGATCTTTATTATAGCTCAACTTGGTAAACTTACGGATGATGCTTGAACTTAGATCTTCAATTTGAATTGTATAGGCTTCACCCCACAATTCCACCAACCTCCATTGCATTTGATCGTTGAAGCGTAATCCATCCAACCTCTAATATATTGTTTGTCTACAATAAATAAGAAAACACGAATACTAGACAAACAATATTAGTGGTAAATTGTTTGTTAAATATTATCAAAATAAAGAGGCTAACAAATAACAGAGACTAAAAAAATTCATTACAGGGTTTGGCGGTCGACTGCGGCGGTCGACTGCGGCGGTCGACCGACCAGAGTGCAGAAACACACCCTGTACTCGTTCATGTTTTCGGTCGACCGCCACTTGTCTCGCGGTCGGCCGAACAACACTCAGACTGTTTTCTACTTTGTTTTCCCTAAATTTCGTCGCCGTTTTCACCGTTTCTACAATTCTCCACCTCAACGAAGTTTTTCCAAAACTGAGCCGACACCAAAAAACAACCAAATGTCTCACTTGTTGCGTCTAATACGAAGTGGAATAAATCCATGATAACGGACTCAATCCACAATAAGTCGGGAACTCAAACGAAAGTTTAAACAATCTTCCCCCCATCAATATCAACTTAATCCAACTGGCTGCATTAGAAAGACTGCCTACGTATCCTCTTGCCCAAGGATTCAAGCCTCACGTAGTTCACCCAAATGGCCTCCAAAGGCCCCCAACATCGAAGAATGTTCAATAACTCCAAACAATGACCAAACTTCACTCTCGAGACAACTTTGATCAACATATCCACAGTGTTATCCTTTGTGTGGATCTTCTCCAATATGACATCTCCATCATCCAAGACATCTTGAACAATGTAGAATCTGATATCAATGTGCTTCGTGCGTGCATGATAAACCTAGTTTTTTACTAAATAGATAGATAACATGCTATCATAATACACCCGAATGGTCTCCTATGCAATCCCCAAGTCATCCAACAATCCGTGTAACCACAAAGTATCCTTCACAGCTCCAGTCACCATCATATACTCTGCCTCTATAGTAGAGAGAGCAACTGTAGACTGAAGTGTACATCTCCAACACACCGGTACTCCTGCTAATGTAAATACATATCCTAAAGTAGACCGACGCTCGTCAAGATGTCTTGCATAATCAGAATCCATATAGCCAATACAATCTGCCCAATCATCTCATTCTTCTGAAATACCAAACCAACATCTACGATATCTTTAATATACCGTAGAATCCACTTCACGACCTCCTAATGACCCTTCCCGGGGTCGTGCATGTATCTGGACACCATGCTCATGGCTTGTGATAAATCTGACCTCATACGCACCATCACATATATCAAGCTACCCACCGCATTGGCATATGGAACCTTCGACGTGTACTCTCTATCCTCAACTGAAATAAGTGACATCTTAGCTGAAAGCTTGAAGTGTGGAGCCAATGGAGTGCTCACTGCCTTAGCATTGCTATCAAAGCTAAATTATTTCAATATCTTCTGCAAGTAGCTCCTCTGTGTAAGCTTCAATCTCCCTTTCACTATATCTCTCTTGATCTTCATACCCAATATCTTCTTAGCTTCTCCAAGATCCTTCATCTTAAACTCGGATGATAACTCTTTTTTTAAACTTTCGAATAGCCAAAGAATTCCTGGAAGCAATAAGCATATCATTAATATATAACAATAAATAAATATACTCACCATCCTGTAGCTTGTGCATATAAACACATGGGTCACATGGGCTCCTCGTGTATCCTTGGCCAATCATAAAGCTGTCGAATCTCTTGTATCATTGTCGCAGTGATTATTTCAATCTGTAAAGAGACTTCTTCAGCTTGCACACCAAATCCTCCTTTCCTTTAACTTTAAACCATATAGGTTATGTCATGTAGATCCCCTCATCTAAGTCTCCATGTAGAAATGCTATTTTAACATCCATCTGGACTAAATCCAAATCCAGCCGTGCCACTAATGCCAAAAGAATCCTAATCAACGAATTCTTCACAACGAGTGAGAATACCTTATTGTAATTAACACCCTCAAGCCGGGCATACTCCTTGGCAATCAATCTGGCTTTGTATCGAATGTCCCCAATAGAAGATCCCTCTTTTTTTGTATATACTCACTTTGCATCCAATAGTCTTCTTTCCCTTTGGTAGCTTTGTAAATTCTCAAGTATTGTTCTTCTGAAGAAAGTACATATCCTCCTCTATAGCTTCTCTCCACCTGATCGAATCAGAGCTAGACTCTGCTTCCTTATATGTAGAAGGAACCAAATCATCAATGACCTCCACTGATAAAGCATATGTAACCAACACATCATTGTATCTAGCTGGCCGACGAATCACCCTTCTAGGTCTATTTGCTACAATCGACTCCTGAACACGACCCTACTCTTGCATCTCACCATCCACTGTATCCTCCAAATGCCCATCTGTCATCCCATCTTATCTCAGTGTTACCTCTGTAGGAGCCTCAATGGATATAATGCTATATGGAGTGGATGGAGTCATACCATCCTCCACCTGCTGCGATATCATACTAGTCTGGTCTTCCTCCACCTGCTAAGAGACTTGAGACCTCATCATGAACGCCTCATCGAACGTGACATCTCTGCTAATGACTATCTTCTTGTCCTGTGGATCCCACAATTTGAAGCCTTTAACTCATTCTCCAGAACCCACAAAGACTGTTTTTCTCACCCTTGGATTTAATTTTTCATCATTGACATGATAATAAGATGGACACCTGAATATCTGAAGTGACTCATAGTCACTAGCCATAGTACCAGACCATAGCTCCATAGTCTTCCCCTATATCGTAGTGCACGACAACCTATTCACGAGATGGCTCGCATAAACTAATGCCTCGGCCCAAAAGGATCTCGACAATCCACTCTATGACATCATATATTACATCTTTTCTAGCAAGGTACGGTTCAATCTCTCAGCCACCCCGTTTTGTTGTGGTGTCTTTCAAACTGTGAAATGTCACCTAATACCGTGATCTCGACAAAACTATAGAAATGGATCACTCTTATACTCTCTGCCATTATCTGAACAAAGTGTCTTCACCTTTCTACCTATCTGCAGCTCTACTTTCTTCTTTCACTCCACAAAAATATCCAGGACATCATGTTTATGCTTCATGATATATACCCAATTTCTCCTAGAATAGTCATCAATGAAAGTGATAAAATAGTTGGCTCCACCAAGTGATGTGTGCTTGGAAGGGTCCCAAACATCTGTGTGAATATAATTCAATATACCTTGGGTGTTATGAATTACGGTGCCGAACTTTACTTTAGTCTTATTCCCAAGTACACAATGCTCATACAACTCTATCTTGTAGGTCTTTACACCTTTCAATAGCCATTGTTTCGCCAACGTCTGCAGGGACTTATCACCAATGTGTCCCAATCTCATGTGCCATAAGCTGATAGTATCCTCCTATGTACTGATAGAAGCTCTCTGTAACTATCTTGCCCTTCAAGTAGTATATGTTGTTTTCCCTGACACCTTGCATCACCACCATAGACCTTTTTATGACCTTCAAAGTTGCATTCTCTAAGATCACACGATAACCTGCTGCCTCCAAAGTCCCAAGATAAATGATGTTCTTCGTTAACTGTGGAACAAATCTGACTTCCTTTAGCTCCCTAATCACTCTGTCACACATCCTGATTCGGGCTGTATCAATATCACTAATAGGGCATACATGATCATTACTCATAAGCATGGCATCCTCTCTTTCCAACTCCTCAAAGTTGGAGAATCAATCCCTCCTAGGGCATATGTGATATGTAGCTCCTGAATCCAACATCTACTCTGTAGATCGACATAGCAAACTAACGGTAGTGCAGGACATGAGTAGCCTGAAGAATCTAAATCTGAATTGTCGCCAACAGCCTTGGTAATATTCACCTCTGAAGCTTGTACAGTTTTCCTCTTGTTCTTCCTGGTTTTATCCTTCAACTTTGGGCATTCGTTCTTCCAATGTCCCTCTTCTTTACAAAAGGCACATTGATTTCTATCAACACTCTTATGGCCATCTCTATTCATCGATTTTGAGCGGTTAAATTGGTGACGATTTAGACTACGGTCTCGAACTGCTAATGCATCTCCTAATGTCTTCTCGGAGGGCTCGCCATTACTCTTCCTCAACTAATAATTCACCAATGCTGAGGTCACCTCTTTGTAACTAACGATAGTTCTTCCATTTATCATAATGAGAACAAAAGTACTATAATCATCCTCTGGTAAAGAACATAATAGAAACATCATCTTGTCTTCATCCTCAACCATGATGTCCACATTGGCCATATGCGAAAGCAACTTCGTGAAGTTATTGACATGCTCTCTAATGGAAACTCCCCTCTTCATCTTGAATTGGTAAAATCTCTTCTTTAAGTGAAGTTAATTCTTAATACTCTTCGTAAGATACTTCTCATTGAGTGTTTCCCATAATCTCTTCGCCAACGTCTCGTTCATCACATTATAAATCAAATCTGGCGTCAAGCATGACCAAATAACCCCACATGCTCTACTTTTTAACTTCTTCCAAACCTTGTCCTCCATGTTTTCAGGTTTCTTGTGTAATTCAAGACTCTTCTCCAAATTCTGGACATCCAACGCATCCATCACCTGGAACCTCTACAAACCAAAATTAATCTTGCCACCGAACTTCAGAACATTAATCTTTGTGTTATTGGAACTCAGACTTTATATCGCCTTCGAAAGAGATGACTCTGATATTCTTGCTTCACCCATGTTAATGATCTAACATTTCAAATAAGAATCCTTCAGAGAATTCTCCAAACAAGCCCCAAGCTAAACCTGTAGCTCTGATACCACTTGTTGTGTGCAGCAGAACTCAAAACATACGAAAGAGCACGAACAAGAATGAGATAGATCACAACCAATAAGTAAAACACAATCACCACAGCAAGACAAACGAATTTACGTGGTTCGACAAGCTGCCTGCTCCACGGGGCAAGGAGGGGAGAGTTTTTACTATTAGAGATAAAGAGAATACAAATAGGGTTTATAATCTCACCAAAAACCCTCAAACAAAGCTCTCAAAATCTCCTACAAATTCTCCCTCAAAGGATGCATAAAACTATCTCAAAAGCTGTTCAAAATCATCTCTCATTAACCCTAATAATTGTGATTAGGATTATATATCAACTCAAAACAAAACTGGTTAGAAAATAAAGCCCAGGCTCAGACCCGACTGGCTGTCGACCGTCAAAACTATTATGGTCGACTTGACAGAATGACAGGGACAAAAAAAATTTATTACAGGGTTTGGCGGTCGACCACGACGGTCGACCAACCAGAGTGCAGAAACACACCCTGTACTCGTGCACGTTTCCAGTCGACCGTCACTTGTCTCGCGGTCGACCGAACAACACCCAGACAGTTTCCTACTTCGTTTTCCTGAACTTCATCATCGTTTTTGCCATTTCTACACCTAGTACATGATACATTTACATCAATTATATATACCATATGATATTGTTACATCAATCGTATGTATGACCCTCTTTTTTAATTTTTGGTCAGTATCGTATATTGCTCCTCTCATGAAAATAATACCCCTACATATCTGTGATCAGGGATGCAAATCGTTCGAATATGTTGGCACACGTCACTTGCAATCCAACACCAATTATTGTGTACCAATTGGCGATCTACACAGAAGTGTAGCCTTTGGAAGCATCACCTAAACACTTGATTAGATCTCCTTATTCTTTGTAGATTAATCACTCACTGGGCAATGAGAAACTCCAAAAAGCTACTAGTTTGAATAAAGACTGATAATTGAGAGAGAATAATTATGATATTGATCTTAGAATATGATACAAATATATAGAGTGGACCAATAGTGGGTCTGTACGGACATATATAAATACACTATCTTAAACACCACCCCCCTAAAAAAAACTTAAGATGGATCAAATACCAAAAGTTTGGATAAGAAATAAAGTAGCTGAGTAGTAGTTTGTGTATTAATGAACATGTCTCCGAGTTGAGCTTTGGATGGTATATAAGGAAGGGAGATACTGTGACAACTATAATCGTGTTGGACAACTATAATCCTATTGGAAAATATGGTAGTCCATATCAATGTGTTTAGTGCGCTCATGAAATACCTTGTTACAAGCAATATGAATGACACTCTTTTTATCACAAAATAGTGGTATTGAAGAAGAAACATGTGCATAGAGATTTTAAAGAAGACGATGTAGCTAACAAATTTCAAGAGTAGTCTTAGCCATAACACAATATTCCGCCTTAATGCAAAATCATGAAACTGTGTTTTGGTGTTTGGTACGTCAAGAAAAAAAGAGACAAACTAAGAAAAATACAATACCCGATGGTGGACTGTCTAGTACTAGGATCACCAACCTAGCTAGTATCAGTGTATGCCTGTAGTGTGAGAGGTGGGTTAAATGGAAATAAAAAGGAGTGAGGGATAGTACCCTAAAGGTATCAAAGAAGTCTGATCTGGACTGCATAATGAATAGTCACGTTGTGGCCATAAACTTGCTGAGAGTGTCAATAGCATAAGATATATTCGGATGGTAGCAGACAAATAAATCAAGGCATACAATGTGAATATCCAGACAAGGATCACCATTTGACTGATTTAAATGAAGCTCTGTAGCTGTAATAACAGGAGGAGATGTCGCAAGTGAGGCATCAGTGAGAGTGCCTTGCTCAACGATATCTGAAATATAATTTTACTAAGACAAAAGATAGCCGCGGATAGAGTATGTAATTTCAATCCAAAGAAAGTCACGTAAATGCTCGAGATCCTTCATCTCAAACTGACTCTGGAGATGTCACTTGAGATTCTAGATAGTAGATTTATCATCCAAGTAACAATCATATCATCAACACACAACAGGAGAATGACCTACCCTTGAGAAGAAGTACGGTGAAACATTGCATAATCTGGTAGTAATCATATTTTATTATATTTTATACCCTTATTATCTACTTTATTTAAATAAAAATATTACTAATAATGTGTTTTATTTTAATTTGTAAGTTAATGAAGAATTAATAAATAAAAGCTCAAAAGAATCAAATTCTCTAATTTTCTACCATTTATTAGAACCCAAATATGAAGGAAAAAAGGTTCAAGAATGCTTAAGGATTCATAAAGAAATCTGGTTAAGAAATTAATAAAATTAAAAATTTATTGGAAAATAATCGGTTAGCCAACCGACTAGTCAATCGATTTTTCAACCGATTGGTTTCACAATAGAAACAGTTTTTTTGGCTAAGATTTAATCCTTGATCTCAAAGCTAATTTTAAGGGTTCTTATTCATTGTTGTAGGCTATAAATAAGGGTAGAGGGTGAGGAATTTAAAAGTGAATTTTTTTTGTAAAAACTCAATTTAGAGAAGATGATTACTCTTAATTGAGAAGACCTTCTAAAGATTATAACTTTGTTACAATTAATAAAAGATTTTTTCACCTCTTCATATTTTTCTTTTATTCTCTTTATTTATTGATGGAGATGAAAATGAAGATAAAGATTTGCCTTCAAGAGGCTAGAACCCTCTTGCAATGTAGGTTTTCCTTTTTATTCTTTTATTTTGGCTTAGATATTCATGTTTTAGGATTGTATTTTTTTAATAGATTAGATCTATTTTTATACATTGTAGAGTAGATTTACTTTCATATTTTTATTTTTATATTATTTTCTTGCATTTTTATTTGATAGTATAGATTTACTTTCTTGTGTTTTCTTTTTGTAGTTAGATTTATTTCATGTTTCAAGTTTAGATTTTTATTTCTTGTTCCTATTCTTACTCTTATAGTTAGTCTTAGTTTTCTTGTATTTTTCTCTTTCTTTCATACTCTCTAGTTTAGATTTTATCTCTTTATTTCTTAAAATGTGTAACTCAAATATTGTGGGAATTTCAGAATTGCATGAACCTAGTTTAATTTTTTATGATTTGTGAATTACTCTCTTATGCTTAAAATGATAATGTTTAGGATAATCAACTAGGTAATTGATAGAAGAATAATTTGATAATCTATGCTTTGTTAGACCCTAGAGGGGGGATAATTAGGGTCTTATGCTAATCTAATCCGATTATATGCCAATTAAAACTAATTAACAAGTTATCCTAGCAAGTATAAAATACAACAAGATATATGAGCTAGGATAAGCAATATGAACTAAGGGATATATCCTAGCAATGAGATATACTATGAAATATATGCAAGGATATATAGTTAACACAAGGGTAAACAAACTAAACTAGATAGTGGGCAATATAATCAACAAGCAATATACAAAGGCGATATAAGATATGAACATAAAAAATAAGTGCGCCAATGCAATCACAGACAAACGATATGATTACGGAGTTCGGTCCCCACGACCTACGTCTCCGCTCCTCACCTCGAGGAGATCTCCACTATCACAACCGGGTTTTTTACGCTCACCCGAACAACGTTTACACCTCACAGTATCGGTTTTCAACGCTCACCGATCAACGTCACTCCTCACACTCGGTTTTCTAGTTCACCGAAAACTTCACA
>BQKN01063727.1:312244-330790 GCA_022839385.1 Asparagus kiusianus
CAGAAAAATTGTAGAGACTTACATACCCATAAGCTTTGATTTTTGAGTAATTTTTCAAGTGAAAAACATTCTGATTTTCTAAAAAAGAAGAGTTTCTGAATTTGCCTATATACTTTCATCAAATACAAATCAATTAGGCAATTTTACAGAGAATAAAAGAATCCTAAGCCACTGCTGCACTTCATTACACATTCAAGGCTTATAGGATCATTGTGTTATTACTTCAACAAGTTTTTCTCTCGGTTGTGAGAGGGTTAATCTCTTGGCTTAGAGATTGGTGTTCAAATTGGCAAGGTGTTTGTCAATTGGTGTTGCAATTTGTAGGGACTTGTAAATTGGTCAGGTTTGCGTTTGATTTTGTAAGTTTATTCAAAATCATAGTGGAAACTCTCAAGTGGGATTTGCTTGAGGACTGGATGTACACCGGTTTGGTGGAACCAGTATAAAATCCTTGTGTTTGTGTTTGCAAATTTCTGAGATTGCCATTTTTCTTTGCAATTTATTATCTACTTTGCAATAATTTTAAAAGAACACTATTCACCCCCCTCTAGTGTTCTAGTGTATCTATTTCAGATCCTACAATTTATACCCACTAAAGATCTCAACAAAAAGCCAAAATCAAATGACAACAAAGCCCCCAAGAGAACAGTTCAGAAATAGCCGTTAGTAGCCAACGGCTATATCGTCGGTCGACCGGAAATCTCGTCGGTCGACCGATGGAGCTTTCGGTCGACCGGACCGGTCGACCGACAGACTCTCTGTCACCCAGTGAACACATGAAGACAGGATCGGTCGACCAGTGCGGTCGACCGAAATCTGATACACTAAAAACAGGTTTTGAAAATAGATTTTTTGACTTTTGAAAATTTGTTAAAAATAACAAATGAAGTCCAAAAATTTTGAAACTTTAGAAAATGTATATAAACATGAAAACGAACATGTTACAAAAAGAATTTTCTAAATTGCATTTCCTATTTGTGAAAAATCATTATTTTGCGAAATGGTTCAAAACACGAAAATATAAACGTGTGAATTTTAACATTTTGGCTAAACCATGTTTTGATACTTTGCACAATGATTATATAGACTTAATAAAGTATGTATATGATTATTGTTAAGTCCAAAAACTAAGAATACAAACTTTTTACAAAATTGCATATTCTATGCAATAAATACCAAAACACAATAGTAAATATGAAACATGTGATTTCATATTTATAAACATAAAAACGCAAAACTATGTATGTATATATATAAACTATATATATGCATAGAAACCAAAACTTGTATATATATATAACTATATATATATATGAAGAAACCAATAAAATGTGTGTGTATAGATATTGAGCTTAGAGTATATAACACACATAATATAAATCCTAAACTATATTACCCAAGCTTGATCTTGATCTTCATTGTAGCTCAACTTGGTACACGTGCGGATGAAGTTTGAACTTGATCTTTAACTTGAATTGTAAGGGCTTCAACCCGACATTTCGCCAACCTCCTTATTGATGTCGTCGTTGAAGCG
Organism: Asparagus kiusianus; assembly: GCA_022839385.1. Lineage (NCBI taxonomy): Eukaryota > Viridiplantae > Streptophyta > Magnoliopsida > Asparagales > Asparagaceae > Asparagus > Asparagus kiusianus. The sequence continues at coordinate 313,779 of BQKN01063727.1, forward strand.
CTATTCCATCCATCCTCCAACAACGTTGTTTGTCTATAATAAATAAGAAAACACAAATACTAGACAAACAACATTAGTAGTAAATTATTTGTTAAACATCATCAAAACAAGAGTTTAGAGGCCGTGATTCATAAAATAATTTTCAACAAACCGAATGTTCCTTATCAAAATCAATCTCCTCACATCAATCTGTAAATCATATTCCTCCAAATTCTAATCATGATAAACGACTCAATGCTTAGAAAAGAGTTTAGAGGCCGTGATTAAAGCTTCTACACAGACTACCAACTTATTGATTCAGACATCCAACACTTTAAATTTCTTCATGCAAACAACCAGAAAAATGCACAATTCTAACACTTAAGCTATAGCTAGGTTAGAAACTCAACTTGGTCAACTAGCTATTGCTATGAGTGAGAGAGAGAAGGAAAAATTCTTGAGTCAACCTGTGACCAACCCTAAGGACACGAGATCAAGTTCAACCTAGCAAGTTCAAGTGAATGCAATTCATTCACTACGATCAGGAAAATAGGTCGATAATCAACTTAGAATGCCTCTAAGTTAAACTCTTGAACATGAATAAACTTTCTCTCCTTTGGATAACTCTATTCAATAATCATCCCCTTCCGATGACCAAAAACCAGAACCGGAACCCGTGCTTAATTTTGATTGGTTTAAACCCGTTTATCCCTTCACAGATAGACTCAGTCATAGAAAAAACTCCCCTCAGGCGGAGATGATTCTGGAAACTTTTAAGCAGGTTAATTTCAACATTTTTCTCTTACATATAATTGAAAAAAATCTCTTATTATGCAAAAGTTTTAAAAGATTTGTACACTAAGAAGAGAACAATAAATATCCCAAAAAATAATAAATATCCTAAAAAAGCCTTTCTTGCTGCCAATATCAGTGACACGCTCTCAAAGCCTATACCTATAAAACATAAGGATCCTGGTTGTCCTACTATCTCATGCGTCATTGGAAATACCTTTAGTGAGAAGCCACTATTAGACTTAGGGGCCAGTGTCAACTTGCTTCTTTATTCGGTCTGCCAACAACTAGGTGTATGAGAACTCAAAAAAACTAGATACACCTTATAGTTAGGTGATAGATCTATCAAAGTCCCTATGAGAGAGATAGAGGATATTCTGATTATGGTCGATGAGTTTATTTTTCTAATAGATTTCATAGTCTTAGAAATGCTGGCCTTCTTGTTTTGATGATGTTTAATAAATAATTTACTTCTAATGTTATTTGTCTAGTGTTTGTGTTTTCGCATTTATTCTAGGCAAACAACGGGTTGGAGGTTGGATGGATTGCGCCACAACGAACATATCCAATGAAGGTTGGTGGAATTGTGGAGTGAAGCCTTGCAATTCAAAGTTAAATTTTTGATCAAGTTCAGCTTCATCCGCATAGTGTACCAAGTCAAGCTTATTGAAGTTCAAGATCGGCTTGGGTAATCTAGTTTAGGTTTTATATTATGTGTGTTAAATACTCTAAGCTCAATATCATAGACACACACATTTTATTGGTTTCCTTGTGTATATATGTAGTCATATATATATACAACACAAGTTTTGATTTTTATGTTTATAAACATGAAATTACATATTTCATATTTATTATTGTGATTTGGTTTAACTACTTAGATATGAAACAAATATATTTTCATATACATACTCATATGTTTCATTTTCTATTGTATTTGTAAAAATATTATATTCTTAGTTTTTGGACTTAACAATAATCATATACATATTTTATTAAGTTTACATAATCATTGTGCAAAGTTTCAAAACATGGTTTAGCCTAAATGTCAAAATTCACATGTTTACATTTTCGTGTTTTGGACTATTTTTGCAAAATGATGATTTTTCACAAATGAAAAATGCAATTTCAAAAATTCTTTTTGTAATATGTTCATTTACATGTTTATATACATTCCCCAAAGTTTTATTATTTTTAGACTTTATTTGTTATTTTTAACATATTTTCAAAAGTCCCAAAAACTGTTTTAAAACCTGGCATGTCATGTATCTGTTCGCGGTCGACCGCCACGGTCGACCGCCCATGAGTTCAGAACTCAGTTTTTAGTTTTTTTGCGCGGTCGACCGTGACGGTCGATCGTAGCAATTCCAGAAACTTTCGCGGTCGACCGTTGCATGTTCCGAGCCCTGTTTTGAGTTTTTTGTTGCTCGCGGTCGACCGCTGAGGTCGACCGCCACACTGTCATATCAGTTCTAACGGCTAGTTTCCAGAGTCGTTACTGAGTGGTTTTTTGATCATTTCTTGGCTTTCTCTTGGGTTTGGAGTTTCTATAAATACCCCCCCTTATACCTCAGTTCTATTAAGAACCCAAGAAATGTTTTAAACAAGTTTTAAAAGAGTTTAAGTTTGTTTAGTTTGTTTTTGGGTTTGCTGTTACAAAGAGGAGTTTGCATCATCTGTTGAGGAGTTCATCTTCAATATCCTCTCATCCTCTCTTTGTGTTTATAGAGAAGTTTTCTAACTCTTTTCTCTAGCAATTTTATTATTAATTTTTATATTCTTATTATTGCTAGTTTGCTATTTGAGTTAGATTTGATTTTACTCATTGTTTACACACACCCACTTGAGCTTATTGTATTTTCATACATAGTATATTTGGATTGGTGAGAGTTGTGACAATTGAGTGTGAGCTTTTATTGTGTTCTCATCCATATTAGAGAACAATCATTCTTTGTATTATGCTTAATCGTGAGATCACTTTGTAATATACTTTTACACCGAGAGGAGTGTGTGGTGAGAGTCGGGGATCATCCCAAGAGAAGTGGCGTCGGTTGAGGAACCTAGGGAGAGGTTATAATCGAGCACTTGAGGGAGACACGGCTAGGTTCAACACTTGTGAGGGTGTAGATTGTGATTGCAAGAGTGTCGATTGTAAAGTTTTCGGTTAGCTAGAAAACCGAGTGTGAGGTGTGTAGAAGTTTCGGCTTCCAAACCGGATTGTGATAGTGGATTTCTCCCCGGGAGTGAGGAGCGGAGACGTAAGACGGAAGGTCCGAACTTCGTGATCATATTGTGTGTTTGAGTTTGCTTTGGCGCACTTAATCTTATGTTTATATTTCTTGTCGCCATTGTCCATAGCTCATTATTTATATTATCCACTATCTAGTTCATATTGTTTATCCTATCTTATAAAGTTGTTATATTTCATACTTGCTAGAATAACTTATTAATTAGTTTTAATTGGTATAAAATCGGATTAGATTAGCATAAGACCTTAATCACCCCCTCTAGGATCTAACAATTGGTATCAGAGCTTGGTGCTCTTTGATTTAAGGTCTAATCGCCTTGAGTTAAAGATCCAAGTTAACTTTTTGTGCTAATCCAATTTTTGATTTTTGTATCTTGCTTGCATATATACATTGTGGATATGAACGATGCATCTTGTTTAGGTTATGCCATTAATATTGCTCCTACATTAGATAATTTTCCTTATGCCCAATGGTGTGTTAGATTTAAACTTTTTGTTCAATCTACACACTTTGATTTATGGAAAATTATAGATGATGCTTACATTGTGCTCACTTCGAAGAAATCCAAGTGGAATAAAAATGATCATCGAATGTTTACAATGAACAATATTTTGTTAGAATATTTGCTAAATGCTTTTAATTCATCTATGTCTAACAAGTTTGTTCATTTTGATAGTGCTTATACATTATGGAAATTTATTGAAGCATATCAAGGAGACTTGGAGACGATCCAACAAGCTTTGGCGGATCCGGATTCAAGTTCATATGGAGCATCATGCACACAGCCACTAGGCGATAGCCCTAGTGAGGTTTGTGAGTCCGAAACCACTAATGATTTATCTAGTGATGAAGTTGCTTGTGCTAGTGAAAAATTATTGCATACCTTTAACACATTGCAAAATAATTTTATTGATTTAAAAAGCAAGCATGAAGATTTAAAATCTGATCATGAGAAGTTAGCTTCCAAATTTGATATCATTTCTCAAGAAAATGTTTCTCTTAAAGAAAACAATGATATGTTAAATTTGGAAAATAAAAATTTAAAATTGGATATTGCTAACTTGACTCATGACAAAAATAATGCCATGTTAGAAGTAGAGAACATATAAAATGATACTGTTTCCTTTATAAATGACTATTTATGTTCTACTTCTAAAAATGCATATGTGCCTAAAAATGAAGAATTGAATCTTATGAATAATCGCATTTCATCTTTAGATTCAACTTTGAAAATATGCTTTGATAATCATAAGAGGCTTATGGATATGTGTGCCAAGTCTAAGAAATCATCCACTCATCATGCACACATATATAACAAAGTTTACAAATGCTCTATTTGTGGCCGAAAAGGTCATCTAGCTAAATTTTGCTATGATGCACACAAACATAAAAATGTCAATGCTCCTTGTGCATCTCATGTAGCTTCTTCATCACATGTACACACACATGCACCCATTGTTCATCATAAGCATGCTCATGTGTATAGATGTGATCATTGTGGTCGTTTTGGTCATTTTGCCGAATATTGTTTTGATTTGAAAAAGAATTCTAATTTGCCAAATGCTTCTAGTAGACCACATGTTTATAAATATAATATTTGTGGTAGATTTGGCCATTTAGGAAAGTTTTATTTTGATAATGTTTCACATTTGCAAAAAGCTTCAAATAATTTACCTTAGTTTGCAAATGTTCCACGTGCACCTTTTAATGGTCAACATAAGCAAATGCTTCCTTTCCATTGTATATATTGCAATCGGAAGGGTTATTTGAGTGATTATTGTTATGACCGATCCCGTGCACCACATATGCCCAAGAGGGTTCATAACCCTAGGGCTTTGAGCTTAAATGATAGGGGTCATGTCCCTAAATCTTTTGATACCAAGAGTTCTTAGGTACCAAAACAAATTTAATTTTTAAACCAAGAATTTTAGTGTTCTTATTTTTCCTTTTCTTGGTTTTGAAAATTATGTCTTAAAATCTTTTTGTTATGAAAACAAATTTTCTTTGATCAAATCTTTTTTGTTTTCATGACTATTGATCTTGTTTTGATGAGAGGTTTGTATTTATATAACCCCCCGGATTATTGGGTGTTTATTGCCAAATCTTATTTACCGGGTGCTAAAATGTTCATATGGGTTGATACTAGCTCAATAGCTAGATATAGTTGCCTCTCTTGATTTTTGAAAATCAATGATGGTTTGGTTTTATGTGATTGTGGTTGATTTATGATTTCATTTGGTTGATTTGTTTTCATTCAAAAACTCTTTTTGCATGATTCTCATGTTATTCTCTCATTTGTTTTCATAAATCTATTTTTACATGATTTTTTCTTTTTTTTCTTTTTTTATGTTAATGAGACACTATTTTCATATTGACATATTTATATGTGTTCTCATTGTCTTCTTGTATGTGAGTTGTGTTTAGCCTGTTTCTTGCTTGCTCACATATATATGCCTTAGCATTCATTGCATATATTTATTAAGGCATTTTGATAGGGCGAGCAAGCCCTATATTTATTTTATACTCACCCATGCATATTGATAGGGGGAGCTTTCGCTCTCTTAATTCTTTTGTCCCCTTTTTGATGTTGTCAAAGGGGGAGAAATATTATGAGTATATTCTTTCTTGTTTATATGCATGATATATTATACATTATATATTCATTTCCTTTCATGCATATATCCTTTTTGTAAATTGTTTGTCATCATTAAAAAGGGGGAGATTATTGGCCTTCTTGTTTTGATGATGTTTAACAAATAATTTACTTCTAATGTTGTTTATCTAGTATTTGTGTTTTCGCATTTATTCTAGGCAAACAACGGGTTGGAGGTTGGATGGATTGCGCCACAACGAACATATCTAATGGAGGTTGGTGGAATTATGGAGTGAAGCCTTGCAATTCAAAGTTAAAGATCAAGTTCAGCTTCATCCGCATAGTGTACCAAGTCAAGCTTATTGAAGATCAAGATCGGCTTGGGTAATCTAGTTTAGGTTTTATATTATGTGTGTTAAATACTCTAAGCTCAATATCATATACACACACATTTTATTGGTTTCCTTGTATATATATGTAGTCATATATATATACAACACAAGTTTTGGTTTTTATGTTTATAAACATGAAATTACATATTTCATATTTATTATTGTGATTTGGTTTAACTACTTAGATATGAAACAAATATATTTTCATATACATACTCATATATTTTATTTTCTATTGTATTTGTAAAAATATTATATTCTTAGTTTTTGGACTTAACAATAATTATATACATATTTTATTAAGTCTACATAATCATTGTGCAAAGTTTCAAAACATGGTTTAGCCTAAATGTCAAAATTCACATGTTTACATTTTCGTGTTTTGGATTATTTTTGCAAAATGATGATTTTTCACAAATGGGAAATGCATTTTCGAAAATTCTTTTTGTAATATGTTCATTTACATGTCTATATACATTCCCCAAAGTTTCATTATTTTTGGACTTTATTTTTTATTTTTAACATATTTTTAAAAGTCCTAAAAACTGTTTTAAAACCCGGCATGTCATGTATCTGTTCGCGGTCGACCGTGACGGTCGACCGTAGCAATTCCAGAAACTTTCGCGGTCGACCATCGCATGTTCCGAGCCCTGTTTTGAGTTTTTTGTTGCTCGCGGTCGACCGTCACGGTCGACCGCCGTACTGTCATATCAGTTCTAACGGCTAGTTTCCAGAGCCATTGCTGAGTGGTTTTTTGGTCTTTTCTTGGCTTTCTCTTGGCTTTGGGGTTTCTATAAATACCCCCCCTTATACCTCAGTTCTATTAAGAGCCCAAGAAATATTTTAAACAAGTTTTAAAAGAGTTTAAGTTTGCTTAGTTTGTTTTTGGGGTTTGCTGTTACAAAGAGGAGTTTGCATCATCTGTTGAGGAGTTCATCTTCAATATCCTCTCATCCTCTCTTTGTGTTTATAGAGAAGTTTTCTAACTCTTTTCTCGAGCAATTTTATTATTAATTTTCATATTCTTATTATTGCTAGTTTGCTATTTGAGTTAGATTTGATTTCACTCATTGTTTACACACACCCACTTGAGCTTATTGTATTTTCATACATAGTATATTTGGGTTGGTGAGAGTTGTAACAATTGAGTGTGAGCTTTTATTGTGTTCTCATCCATATTAGAGAATAACCATTCTTTGTATTGTGCTTAATCGTGAGATCACTTTGTAATACACTTGTACACCGAGAGGAGTGTGTGGTGAGAGTCGGGGATCATCCCAAGAGAAGTGGCGTCGGTTGACGAACCTAGGGAGATGTTGTAATCGAGCACTTAAGGGAGACATGGCTAGGTCCAACACCTGTGAGGGTGTAGAGTGTAATTGCAAGAGTGTCGATTGTAAATTTTTCGATTAGCTAGAAAACCGAGTGTGAGGTGTGTAGAAGTTCCGACTTCCAAACCGGATTGTGATAGTGGATTTCTCCCCAGGAGTGGGGAACGAAGACGTAGGACGGAAGGTCCGAACCCCGTGATCATATTGTCTGTTTGAGTTTGTTTTGGCGTACTTAATCTTATGTTTATATTTCTTGTCGCCATTGTCTATAGCTCATTATTTATATCATCCACTATCTAGTTCATATTGTTTATCCTAGCTTATAAAGTTGTTATATTTCATACTTGCTAGGATAACTTATTAATTAGTTTTAATTGATATAAAATCGGATTAGATTAGCATAAGACCCTAATCACCCCCCTCTAGGGTCTAACAAGAAACACAACCCGTTTCCAATCCTAAAGGTCACATACCTATCATGTTAGAAAGACTATTCTTAGCCACTTTTAATACTCTCATCAACTGTAGAATTAATCTAATGAAGCTGTCTTTTGGGAATATGACTGTTGATCTCAGTATTTTTCAATCTGGGGAACCAACTAATTAATCAACACAAGAAGTAAATTACATTAAGAAAAATTCAATTGAAGAGTTAGAAGAAGAGAATGAGTTATACCTGAGCTTCGTGGAAATCTTTAGTGAGGGGCTAAAGATACTAGAATCAGATCAAGTCTTTCAGAACGAGGGAATTGAGTTAGATACAAATTTTACCTTTGAAGAACTTTTCACTGATGAGTTTAGATGCCTTAAAAATATACAATAACCAAATTTTCATATCTCAACCATGAATCTTGAGTTTGAGAATTTTTTTAAAAAAGAGCTGGTTATATTAGGAAAAAATAAGGAACTTGAGTTCACATCTGAGACTTGCTATTTAAATTTCAAAATGCATAACAACATTCGTCCCTACCTTTAACTACTACAGAAATTATAGAAAACTTCATAGTGTATAGAATTTAGGCACATTTTTAAGTTTATCATTTTAGACTTTGTTAAAAATTAAGGTAGAATTTTCAGCAATAAGGTAAGATTTGATGTAGAGCATGAGCTTTTTATGTTTAACCATTTATTTTACATCTTTATATTTTGTCTCATAATGATAAAAATAAAAAAAAGAATTTATTCTTCTCTCATTTGAAAGTTTCTTGTTCTTAAAGAAAGAAAAAATAGGAAAAAAAGATATGAAAAAATGACAAAAAGATATGAAAATAGGGGAAAAAGAAAAAAAAAAGAAAAAAAAGAAAAAAGAAGACAATTTTGACTTCACACTGAAGGTAATTACGATTTTTTATCGTTATTCTATATCAACTAAATTAATGTAAGTGCTTCATTTCTTATTTGCTTTACTTTTGTGTATCATAGAGTTTACGTTCAAGACAATGCAAAATTTAGGTGTAGAAATGGGGACTAGTCAATTTATTCTTTATTTTACCTTTTTTTTTCCTTTCTCTTCTCTTTATGTCATTATTTTATTTTCTTTTTTCACAAAAAATTTGTCACTTGCTAATTATTAATTGATCTACTTGATAAAATTTAAGTTGTCTAAATTTTAATTTGTTTTATACTCAAGTTAACCTTATGATAGTTCTAAATAAATCTATTAAGAAATGATTTTCAAGGTAATATACTTCATTGAAGTTTTAACTTAAGATGTTTTATTAAAGTAATAAATTTTTTGCATGCTTAGCTCAGAGTATAAAATATTTTTTTCAAGTCTTTTTGATATAAATACTTTTCAAGCTATATATACACATATACATCTATATATTTTAAAAAAACTAACTTTACAAAAGAAGAGTATGGAAAATAACCACCAATAAAAAAATTCTCTTGAACTCTAAGGTAATTTTATCTTACTAGCCTAAGTTGATCGAGTAATAAAGCCCAAAGAGTATTTCCATACTTAATGACTCAAGCCCAATTGGGTTAGGATCCATTGGCTCTAAATGCCTTCAATGATCACTTAGAAAACCCGATAAAGTAGAGCAAAATCACCAAGGATTAAATAGTATTATATATATATATATATATATATATATATATATTTAAAAATAAATTGATCAAAAGACTAGAAAAATATTTAAAACAAAGAGTTAGCATGTTCTTTTCAAGACTTTTAATTAAAATTTCTAAGCTGAACTTAGGTTTGTATAACTATAATGGAAATGTTTTCTAAGAGATTTACTTTGCAGTTATACATAAAAATATTTCCTTGAGTAGAAACTAGCTATAATTAGATTGTTTATATCCATTAACTAATTTAATTATTTACTCACTTTTTAAAATTGGTAAGTTGATTGAATTTTATAGATATATTCACTGTAAACCATCATAAAACTGCAACTTCTCCTCTAGGGTAACTTAGGGATCTAAAGGCTTATTGTATGCGCTAAATATAATCGCGATTCTTGTAAAAGTGAGTTAGAATTTTTCTTTCTTTCCTTTTCATTTTCTTTCTTTACTAGAGGACTAGCAAAAATTTAGGTGTGAGGTATTTGATAATCATATTTTGTTATATTTTAAAATGCTCATTATCTACTTTATTTAAATAAAAATGTCACTAATAACATGTTTTAACTTAATTTGCATGTTAATAAAGAATTAATGAATAAAAGTTTAAAAGAATCAAATTTTCTGATTTTCTACTATTTATTAAAGCCCAAATATGAAGACAAAAGAAGACCCAAGAAAGCTCAAGGATCTATAAAGAAACCAGATCAAGAAATTAATGAAATTAAAAATTTATTGCAAATAAATCAGTTAGCCAACTAATTGGTCAATCAATTTGTCAACCGATTGGTTCGCAACAAAACAGTTTTATGACTGAGATTTAATCCTTGATGTTGAAGCTAAATCCAAGGTTCTCCTCTATTGCTGTAAGCTATAAATAGGGGTAGAGGGTGAGAGATTTAAGAGTGAAAATTTTTATAAAAATTTTATTTGGAGAGGAGGGTTACTCTTAATTAAGAAGTCATTTAAAAAATTATAACTTTGTTATAATTAATAAAAGATTTTTTTTACCTCTTCATGTTTTTTCTTTTCTTCTTTTTATTTATTGATGAAGATGAAGATTTACCTTCAAGAGGCTAGAACCCTCTTGCAATGTAAGTTTTTCTTTTTCTCTTTTATTTTTAATTAGATATTCATGTTTTAGGATTGTATTTTTTAATAGGTTAGATCTATTTTGATGCCTTGTAGAGTAGATTTACTTCCATGTCTTTATTTTTGTATTATTTTCTTGCCTTTTTATTTGGTAGTATAGATTTACTTTCTTATATTTTTCTTTTTGTAGTCAGATTTATTTTATGTTCATAGTTTAGATTTTTATTTCTTGTTCCTATTCTTACTTTTGTAGTTAGTTCTTAGTTATTTTCTCTTTCTTTGATAATCTTTAGTTTAGATTTTATCTCTTTATTTATCAAATTGTATAACTAAAATCTTGTGGGAATTCTAGAATTACATGAAACTAGTTTTATTTTTTTTTTATGATTTTTGAATTACTCTCTTATACTTAAAATGATTATGTTTAGAATAATCAAATAGATAACTAAATGGTAGAAGAAGAATTTGATAATTTGTGCTTATCTTGAGTGATTTGATAGGTTATTCTTATGAATTCTAGAATTAATATCTAGTTGTTGTTCCTTTCATGCATGTTAATTTTACTTGGATGATAATTTGATATGTTATGCTTTTCTTAAGTGGTTTGATAATCTATGCTTAATAAATCTAAAATAAAATATGATAAAAAGAGAATAGTTCGTATACCTTAAGTGAAATTAGCTAGTGGATTCAATTTTAAATTTCTCACTTCTTTAATTGTCATCCTCCATCTTTTACTTGTGATTTTTCTCTTTATTCTTGATTTCTATTTATCTGTTTCTTATTTTCCTCTAAATTTGTTTTCTCCTCTAGTTTTATTTTATTGGCATTAACCACACTCACTTTCCATATCTCTCCACACTCACTTTATCACTTCTAATTGTCCACACAACACACAACTTAAGAATCAAATTTGGATTAATTCTTATAACACTTTCCTCATGGGATTTGACAATCTTTTATACTGTAACTTGATAGTTGTGACCTTGCAACTTAGGTTTTATTTATCCCATATCATCAAGCAAGCTCCCCATAAATCCAATAGAGATAATAGACTCCTAAAATTGCTCAAACTAAGCTTGAGGGGACAGTTTGAGGCCGTAGAGAGCACAATGAAGATGACATACATAAGAGGGAGGAGCATTAACCCTGGATGGTAGCCGCACGTAAATGGTCTTTGTAAGTTCATGACTGAGGAAGACATTCTTCACATTTATCTGGCACAAATCCTAGTGTCGACTAGCCACAATAGCAACAAGTACCCTAATAGATATGGCTTTGGCCAGTAGAGCAAAAATCTCACAAAATCAATACCATGCTTTTATGAAAATCCACGAGCAACAAGACGTGCTTTATGATGCTTCACTAAACCATCAAATTTTATTTTGATTTTGAATATCCACTTGCAACTAATCGGTCTGGTATCCTGTGGTAGGAGAATAAGATCTCATATATGGGTATGCTGAAGGGCCTGCAGCTCTTTTTGTATAGCTTGCTTCCATTCAGGATATTTAACTTCCTCATAATAAGATCATAGTTCCTCTAAAGAATATATAGAAATAAGAAAGGATACAAAATGTGGTGAATAAAGTTTGGTTAAAAAAGAGTATCTTGGAGGTGGGCGATGATTTCAAGTAGGATTACATCATGATGGGGTTGGTGGTGGTGTTATGAATGTGGTGGTGGTGGTGAGGTGGTGGGGGGGGGGGGGGGGGGATAGGGATGGCGATGATGGTGTAGGTGATGGGGGTTGGTAGTGCAATAGTCAGAGCACCAATAGCTAGAATAGCCATATTTATAGTATCAGTTGAATTCATGAAGAGGTGAAGTGAGCTCTAGAGGTGAGGACAGACAAGAGTGTACGACGATATCAGTGATGTTGATCTAGATATAGATGAATCAAGAAAGGACAAATCTAACCCATTATTTAATGAGCAGTAGTAAAAATTTTCCATAAAGGCAACATGATGAGAGATTTGAATTCTGCCATTACTAGAATCATAACATCTATACCCATTGTGACATCGACTGTATCCTAACATGATGTGTTAAGCTGAGTGAGGAGACAACATATCCCATTCATTTTGTGGAAGAAGGACGAAATAAGCATAACCAAAAACTCAAATTACGGAATAATTAAAATAAATTTTGTGTAGTTGAGAGTATGTATATGTGTCTGTAAATAATGACAATGGTGTAATATTAATTAACAAGACATTAGTAAGAAGAGCTTCAACCCAAAAGATTGAGGAACGTGTACAGTGAGCATGAGAGCACATGTTGTTTCAAGAATATGATGGTGTTTACACTCAGCAACACCATTTTATTCTGGTGTGTGAGAACAAAACTGTTGAGTAATAGTTCCATGTGACTTAAAAAGATTTTTCAAAGATGAGGAAATATATTCACATGCATTATCAGATCTAAAGATTTTAATTCTCTTGTTAAATTGAGTATAAGTCATATTGGTGAAGTCTTTGTATGGATCAAAGAATTATGCACGTGTTTTCTAGAGATAGACCAAAGTGCATCTAAAAAAATCATCACTAAAGCTCACATGATATCTATAACTAGAAATAGATGCAAGTAATGCAAGACCCCAAATATTAGAATGTACTAAATCAAATGGTTCAATAGAAATATTGTTATGAGTCACAAAAGGTAAAGCAAACTATTTTGTAATACGACAATCAATATAGTTATTTTATACATGAAAAGAAAATGATCCTAAGTCTCCTGACTCACCTAAAATTTTCAAACGAGGTACTGAAAGATAGCCTAACCGATGATGCCAAAGAGTAGGCGTAGAATAACTAGATCCAATAACTAAGAGAGGAGTGTCAAGTTGGTCTAATTGATACAACCCATCCATTCTATAACCTATCCCAATCCATTAGCTGTTGCGGGAATCTTGCACAATACATGATTTTAAATTAAATGAAATAATACACCTAGAATCAACTAACTGACTAATAAAAATAGGATTCATAGTGAGTTTAGGAACACATAGAACATACAATAAGGTAAGAGAAGATAATGCAATATCAATATACAAAGTTACTGCAAGAGGGGAATTATTAGCAATATATGTGAATGAAGATATAATAGGAGTGAAGTTTTGAGTTAAAGAATGGTGAGGGATCATGTGTTGTGAGGCATCTGAATCAAATATCTAAGGAGTTAAGTTATTCCAAGTTACAGCAAGAACAACATTATCAGAACTGGAAGGAGTTCTAGTGATACCAAGATTCTGTGCACCAAAACTGGCAATGACAGATATCTAAGTAGCAAAAAGAGAGTTGGAAGTACCAGTAGTCTGAGAACTAGCCGTATTCTAAGGACAATATGAAGCCTTCATAGGGCACTTTCGTAGCCACTATCCTCTAAGCTTACAGTTGGGATATGGATAGGGGTGTGCAACGGTCGGTTCGGTTCGGTTTTTACCAAAATTTAAACAACCGAACCGAACCGTCTATAATTCAAAACCGAACCGAACTGTTGGAAGTTGGTTCGGTACGGTTCGGTTCGGTTCTAACTTCATTAAACTTCTTATCAAACAACAAACTGTATTAAAAAATATCAATAAAATAGGAGATTATGAAGCATTAAACACTGTTATAATGATATTGTTTTTAACCCATAATGATCCAGAAAATGAGTTTAGAGTTTGAGTCTTTGGCTCTTTGGGGACGGGTCGGGTAGTGTTTGAGATCAGAATGGGTAGTATTGCACTATATTCGTTCGGTTCGGCTCAGTTCGGGTCGGTTCGGGTTAAAATTTTTTCAAACCGACCCGAACCGCCCTACTCATAAAACCGATTTTTTCGGATCGGTTCGGTCTGTTTTTTCGGTTTGAACCGAACCATGCTCAGCCCTAGATATGGACCTAGATGTGATGCTGAGCAATCTCGCTTTTAGAGTCCCTCAAGCTTTTAGTTTCAACAAACTATATGAGAAGTAAGCTTCTTGTTCATGATGATGATGAAAAAAACATGATGGAGTAGCGGCAAATGTTATTGATATAGTGATTCCGCGGATGAACAATATCATTGATATAATAATTTTGTGGATGAACAATACCGCGAAGTAGCAAGGTTAGGTGAGATTAGGGCTTGGTTTGGCCGAGTCGGGATGACAGTGAGGAGAGCGATGAACATGAGATCAATGATGATCATAGGGTTTGACAGTGAACAAAAGTTAACGATAATGATATAGGGAGAAAATTTGACCCGGTCGAATCTAGCAATGACGACGACTGACTTAGGGTTAAGGTTTTAATTAGTCTTTGATACAATGATAATTGAGAGACAATAATTGTGTATTGATGTTAGGATATCATACACATACATAGATAATACATGGGCCTGATGGGCCAATACTAAGCCTGCACACACATAGACATAAAATGTAAGAAAATAGATCAAGAGCAAAGACATGAGATTTACATAGTTCGGCAATCATCTATGTCTATGGACAGAGATTTAAGTCTTCTTTTATTCTTGAGACTTATAAAATACAATCTATTCTTGTGATATCTAAAGATTCAACAAAAATATTTTTTCAATCTCAAAAAAAGATTACTCAAAATCCTAGATTTCTTTCCTTAGTTTTCTCTACTTCTCTTTTATAATATGCAGCTCTCTTTGGATTTCCTTTGACTTAATTTACAATGAACATTTCAAGGGATATTTAAAGAGCTTTCCTTTCTCTTGAATTCATGTAAGACTCCTTCTTTGACTTACATTATCAATTCTAATTCTCTTTCAATTAGAATTTAATTCTAATTGTAATTTATTCTTTCCAATTAAATTTAATCCACAATTCAAGTTCAATTAGGATTTCTTGAAATATAATGTTATGTCCTAATATAATATGACTCGAATATGATACTTATCCTATCTATATCTGCTTACTAGTCATGAAAACAAATACAAATATGGATACATATATGTCGGATTAGGAAAACATATATCAATTCTATTAAATTCTAATACAAATACATATACAAATGCAAAGATATATGGAGATATACACGTGGATACAAAATGAATATGAGAAAATCAAATAGTATTGAAAAAATTATACTTCATATGATACATATGATACATGAGTGTCCTTAATATATTTGTTACATTTGGAAGGGTAAAATTAGATCTCTTGATCATCAAAATTAACCTCAAATCTATTAATAATAACGATGAAAACAATTATAAGCTAACGTATATTCAGATGTATCAGATCAGACCTAGATATGTCATTACATATCTGTGCCTGCAATTATATCTATTGGATATAGATATTTAGTAACTATGTTCTTATTCTAATGAATACGGTCTAATGAATACGGATAAAGATGTATTCCCTAATACGGATTTATTTTGCCCTCCTATCTGTGTGTACTGTTTTCTTGTCCAGTTGTATTACACATGAGGTAAGGGGATCCTAGTGACCTAGTCTTTTTATGTTACATCAATTTAATTTTTAATTGCCTTTTTAAATTTTAAAATTACTTCTTTACATCATGTCCGCTTCCGCTTATAAGGACAAAGAGCCCCGTAATATCCAAAGGGCAAGGTCTGCTTTCTACGTTTGTATGACAAGATTAAATTAATAAAAACTTATAAAAATTAAAGAGTCAAAGATAAGCTCTTTGTAGTTCGTAATCCGAAGTCCTAAACCCACTTTCACCGCAAAACTTGGAAAAATATCATTAACAAGAGACATCATTCTTTAAACTTTTTTTTAGTATATTGAAAAGGACAGCACCATACCGGCTCCGGCAATTCCTAATTAAAATTTCATATAAATACCCTTATTTTGAAGAATTACGAAATGTACTACTACTTTCGGATATCTCATCTATGTCTATTGGTTTAGGTTTCTTTTGCACAGATAACCTTCTATAAGCCATGATTAACATTGTTGTATCCTACAAATAATGAGTTTAATAAACCATTGAGAACTGAACGTGAGTGAGTCAGTCAAGTCGGATCATATACCCCAAAACCCGGCCTGAGCGTATAGTTGTAGCCTGACTAGACTAACCGACTTTTCTAATAGTCCTAGTCGGAGTTAGAAGGCGTCTTCGAATCGGGCTTCACAAGATGACAATCGTCAGGAGGTGAGGGGAAGTCTGGCTGCCTCATCGGTGGCACCTGCATTTAATGAATGACCAGACGTGATGAAAACTTTTTGGGCATTGCCCATACTCCGTCACCCAGTCGCCATCGTATTAAATGTGAGTGAGATGTAATAATAATTCCTCGGATGGTACTGTAAGACCCCGTTGATTTTGACAACTTACAAGTGTGAATATGAGTGAATAAGATATTTAATATATATTATAAATATCTGTGTTGCATGGTCATGCATGGAAAATGGTATTTGAGCTTATGAGCATGTGTATATGCCTCAGGTATGAGGATGAGTTGCAAGTTTGCAAATCGTGTGCAAAAGAAATCGAAGTACGCAGATTTTTGTTCATGAGTCGACTCATAACATGTCATGAGTCGACT
>BQKN01063727.1:340790-353175 GCA_022839385.1 Asparagus kiusianus
GGTTTCACCTCGGACTGCAGCCGTGTGTGAACCCAGGGGCGTCACAGGTACACAGACCCGTCACCTTGTCGCTATCACATTAAATGCGATGTGGATGATTCTGGTGATCTTGCCCAACTGGCAGTTGACATGTCTAAAGCATAAACCAAATGTCACTTCTACCGGTTGAATCAAATTACCAAGTCACCCTTAGTCTTTCTTATAAACGTAAGCTACTCTCATCATTCTCAGGTTTGAACACTCTAAACTCAAACTTAGTCTTAAATATTCTTCATACTGATTCCACCAGTCACTGACTTGAGTGTCGGAGGGCACGCCGGAGAAAATCACCTCTGGGGTCTCCAACATTTATTGTTTGTGCATGGATCTGCCTTTGCCAACCCGATTGGTCAACAGAGGAAATTAAGGACCCCTAATTTCTCAAAAAACTTCACCCAGTTCTCAGATTAACATTCTGACATAAACAGTTTGGCACCCACTGTCTAGCCGCCTTTTCTTCTCTTGAGAAAATGGTTGATCCTAATCACTTTCAGATCTCTGGCATGTGAGCGTCGACTATGTTACTCAAGTTAACCTGGATGAATTCTCCCAAAGGTTAGTGCGGCCACTCCAGCATCAGTGCGCCTCATTTGCAAATGAACTTCTCGATCGTCTCTCTCTTCTCTAACATTCTCTGTCGTCTACTACTCCAGAAAGAGAGCAGTCTCAATGGCAAAGGAACGATGAGTGAGTCAGGGAGACCACTCCTTAATTCTCGTGCCACTAAACCCATTTTGTCACCCAACCGGCAGACTCCTCAGCACTAAGATACAACATGAGAGAGCCCAAGCCATGATCCTTGTCATGACCTGTGGGCAACACTGCTGGGAATACGATATACTTATGCAACCCAAACTCTGACAATTGTGGCCAACCGGACTTTTGGTTATGATCAAACTTTCAACATGGTAACCGATATCATTGGAGAGAACACTCCCTTTCCTGATGACATCATGAATGACCATTACCCCAAGTACAAAATACCACATATTAAGAAATGCACGGGCAAATGCCATCTGACTGAGCAAGCACAAAACTTCTTTGATTTGATGTGCATGCAACTTGTGACCAAGCCGGTCATATGCATGGCTTTCCTTATCACCCTCAACAGTAGTGTTAAAATATGTAGAAACTCTTTAGAAAGGATGTCCATCCATAATAATGAATAACCCTCCCAGAAGTTTGTGCAATATTTCTTAGCGGACACAAAAATGAAGGCATCCTCTGCCCTTATGTTGCAAATCAAATAGAAAGTAGGCGAGACTCTTAGAGAATATTTTAAGAGATTCAAGGCCAAGTGGCTAGAAAAGGATGACATTGGCAACATCGTAGCTATGGCAGGATAATCGTGGTCTGAAAGAGGAGAAGCTATCCGACTCGCTCATAACAAATCCTATGACTGAGTTTGACCAACTCATTGTTAGAGCTCAGTCAAATATGGACGTAGAAGATAGTTACATCAATAAAAAGGGGCCCCAGTGTTAGCTTCTGAAGCAAAAAGACTGACACTAACTAATCCGAGTCAAACATCAGACACAGATGATTCGACATAAGGGATGACAGAAGAAAAAAGAAGAGACGTGACTTGCTTTTGCTCCCCTCGATGCACCCCTCTCACAAGTATTGTACCAAATTCAGTAGGAAGGACATCTTACTAAGACTCCCCCTCACATGATCTCCAATCCCCATAAAAGGGATGCCAAATAATACTATCATTACCACAGAGACCATAGCCATGACACAGACGATTGCCGAGTTCTACAAAGGAACATCAAAGATCATATCAATAAGGGACCGCTCAAGAAACTTATTGATGTGCTTCTAATTAAAATGTTACAAATGCACAAATACCGTGTGCAGTATGCAAGTGTCGATCCTACGAGGAAGGTGTGTATTAGAGAAAATACTAAAGAGGTTCTTAAAATGTGAAAGAGAAGAGAGAACGCAGAGTGTTGTTTGAGTGAGGTTTATTGCAAATAAAACGACTAAAAAAAGAGAATGAGAGAAAGAGAAGACGCAAATAAAGGAAACTCAACCCAAAAGAAGAAGCAAATAAAGAGATGGAGGAAATCAAGTGATAATGCTAGAAATTTAGGATTGAATTTACTAGTTAATTCCTATTTAGATTTAAAAACAACTTTCTTTTAATTTTCTTATTATCTAGAATTCTTAGGCATATATTATCAAGTTATTCAAAACAAGCAAAACCTATCAAAAATATATTCAAGTAATATTATCATTCATGAATAAAAATAAATAAGTAGATAGTAATTCTAGAATTAAAAAAGCGTAAACTATCAAACCATTTTAGGTAAGTATAGCCAATCAAATTCTTTTTTCTACCAATTATTATTCTACTTGATTATCCTAAGCTTGATTATTTGAGCACAAAAAGTGAGCAATTCAAAAACCAAAAAGGAAATTAAACTAGTTTTATCTAATCCTAAAAATTCTAAAGAAATTAGCTACACATATTACAAAAGTAAATAAATCCTAAAATTACAAAGCATGAATAAAAAGCAAGGAATTAAAAATCTAAACTACAAAGCAAGAATAAAAGGTAAGAAATTAAAATCTAAACTACAAAGCATGAATAAAAATCAAGAAATAAATCTAAAATACAAAAAATTAAATAAAATCCTAAACATGTTAATCCAAATAAGAAAATGAAAGGAGAAGATGAAAACTTATATTGCAAGGGATTGACCCATTGTGAAGCAAATCTTCATCATCAAAATAGAAGATAAAAATTTAAATTTTTTTATTTATTATAGACTAATATTTATAATTTAGAAGGCCTAATTAAAGGCACTCCTCTCCAAAGAGGAGCTCACAAAATTTATATATCTGTCACCATCACTCTCTACGCCTGTTTATAGCCTACAACAACCAATAATAGCCCTTAGATCAAACTTGGGCTCCAAAAATCAAAATTAGTCATAGCTAGGATAAAATCTATTTAAAGTAATCGATTAGCTAATAGATTACTTAAATGATTAGTGATATTTACTATTCTGCCGTTGCCTCACTTAAATGACCATATCTTGAGTTCTGCAACTTTAATTTGACTCAAACTTGATTCATTGGAGTCATAATTAAAAACAAGACATTATTATATAATTTTTAGCTAGATTAAATGGAATTATCCTATATATTTTTACTTAAAATATGTTACAACACATCCAACAATGAGCAATCATGGTTATTTTTCTCTAATTTTTCTTGGGTTTTACTTGGGCTTCATTGAGCTTCAGTTGAGCTTAAGATATATTTATTTGAGCACTTATTTGTTTTCTTTATTTTTCCTACAAAATAGGATAATAACATAATATTAATCATTTATTTACATAAAACTTATTCAAAACATGGCTATGAAAATATAATAAAATATGATAATCATTCACTAATGGTCATAACAAGGAAGAGCTGAACCCAAACAAACTAGAAAGGAGGAGATCACAGTAACCTCTGCCAAATCAGTAGAGAGGCCAACTAAAGGAGGGCGGGGACAGAGGCGCAATCAACACCATCAGTGGCTGCCTAACCTCTAGAGGGACGTCGAACAACGCATGGAAGAAGTATGCTCGATGAGCCCTCGAAGTGAACTTATGCATGAAAAACTTAGGATGAACCAGTCTATAACTAACCATCGCATTTTATTACACATTTATACCCTCATTATCAATTTTATTTTAAATAAAATATTTGCTAATAAGCATTTTTATCTTAATTTGCAAGTTAATAAAGATTTAATCAATAAGAGTTCAGAACAACTCAATTCCCTCAAAATTTTACCTTTTATTGAAGCTCTTATTCAATAATTCTTATTTTCTTGAAATTTAAGAGAAAACATGTTATTAGTGATATATTTATTCAAATAAATTAGATAATGATGGTATAAAAGTATAATAAAATGTGACACACCTAAACTTTTGCTAGTCCTCTAGCAAAGGAAGAAAATAAAAAGTTAAAGAAAAAAAAATTCTAACTTACATACAATAAGTCTTTAAACCCTTATGCTACCCTAGAAGATGAGTTGTAGTCTCTTTAGAGTTTATAGTGAATATACCCATAAATTTAGTCAATTTGCTAATTTAAAAAAAGTCAATGTATAATTAATTACTTGATATATTTAAACAATCTAATTGAAGCTAGTTTTTACTCAAGAAATATTTTTATGTACAACTCCAAAGTAAATCTCTTAGAAAATCTTTTCATTATAATTATACAAAACCAAGTCTAACATAAAAATTTAATTAAAAGTTTTAAAGAGAATTTGCTAATTTTTTGTTTCAAATATTTTTAAGCCTCTTGATAAAATTATTTTTAAAGAGCATATATATAAATATAACTAAATATATAAAAGAAATTTAGTAGTTTTTTACACTCTTTATTCCTTGGTAATTTTGTTCTACTTTATCGGGCTTTCTAAGTAACTATTTAACATGGTTTGGGCCAACGAATCTCAGCCTAATTGGATTTAGGTCATTAAATATAGAATTACTCCTAGGGCCTATTACTCAATTTACTTAGGCTTAGTAAGATAGAACCATCTTGGAGTTCAAAGATTTTTTTTTTCAATTTTGAAGAAGAAGATTCAAGATTAAAGATTTACTTGAAAAGATAACTCATCTTTCTAGTATTTTCAATTTTACCCATTTAATTAGTTTCTCACAATTAGCGACAATTAGGATATAAAAATAAAAAATAAAAAATTTCTCTTGCCAACCCTAATAAAATCCATCCTTCACTTGAACAACTACTATTAAGATAATAAATTTAAACAAGAGCACACTCTCTCTTTCTCTCTCACATATTTGTTTGGTTGTTAACCTAATTAAAAAAAAAATTCTTTTTCTGTATCTTTTGTAGTTACTTTTAATTTCTATGATTACATTGCATATAGTAGTAGAAATTCACTAAAATGATTTGAGCATTTTTATTTGAGCACTGACTTAATAATACTCTTAAGGGCAATACCTCCTAATCAAGATAATGTGAGAGATTTTATCATTCTTTTCTCAGCCCACAAATCATTAATTCCTCACTAATACAAACCCAAGCCCTTAAAACTCATTAGACGTTGGCCCCTAAGGACTCAAACTTATTAAGGAGCAAGAAATCCTTAAGTGAACTAGTTTAAGTTTACTTGAATATGTTGGTGTTTAAAGTAAGGTTTAGGGGTCGTGTAAAGCACCTGTAAGAAACAAGATACTTGATTAGTCTTTTGGCATCCCTCTAGAACTATCCTTACCTAGCCAATTGACCGAGTAAACTTCAATCTTTTCACTCAAAGAGTTATTTTTGTTAGGAGCTGATCTAATTGAGTTTAGGCTTAACCCTAGAATTAAGGGTGATTGTTTCAAAATGGTTGCTCTTGATTTATTTTAGTTGCATTTTTCTTTTTATCATTCTTTTCTTCTCTCATAAATCTTTTAGGTATTTTAGTTTTTCCTTAAAAAAACTTAACTTTTTCTTAGAGCTTTTTCCTAATTTGTTTTTCAAAAAAAAAAAAAAAAAAATCAAAAGATTGGTTTATGTAAGTTTGGATTGGGAATAATACCAATCAATTAATCCGTGTTGAATTATTTTTTAAAATCAAAGAAATAGTAAATTCTAATCTACCCGTTCTTCAAGATATGTGTTATCTAACTAGGAACACAATCCCATCATGCATTATGCTACTTAATATTAACAGAGCTAATTTTGAGTTTAGACCAAAGTTCTCAAACATGCTTCTGAAATTATTAGGAAATAAATCTGAAGGCGCCTATATTTTTATCTCTGAGTTTGAGAAAATTTGTCTTATTATTAAGATTAGAAAATTATCTAAGGATGAAATCAAGCTTAGATTAGGGTTTTCAAACTTCTTCAGATGACTCGTTTTTGAGCTAACGGTCCCATCCTGCAGATGAAGAACATGTAAGAGATCAGAGTTGAGATCTCCGGTGGTTCCTCCAATAGTCAAGTTAGTATAAAACTTGAGTGAATACGATGAATATGCAGGAGTTCTTTAGGGTAGAATTTGCTTACCCTAAGTAGCAAACATCACTCCCCTTTTATAGCCAATCTAAAGGGGCAAAATGGTAACTTAGGCCGAGTTATTTACTTTATAGGTGTCAATTGTACAGGGGGATGAGTCACCTAAGTGTTTAATGTGATGTTGATGAGATGTGCATGGTATCAACGAGGTCCGATGAGTCATAAAGACTTTTAGGGCTGGAGTAATGATGATTTTGATCATGTATTTAATGATGGTAATCAACTTTTAGTAGAGGGCTCAAGAATGTACTACCTTTCGAGTCATCTTATTGGAGGTCAACAAGTATCGCCTGTTTAGTCGTGGCCTCGTGAGTAATCGGCCTGGAAGGGTCGAGTGCTGAAAAGGCGCAGGGTCAGTTTGAATGGTAGATCAAGTGATGGTGTTTCTCACCTCAAAGTGGCGAGCGAACCAACAAACACCACCTTTCTACCCAGCCTCGCAAGTTGTCAGCTCGACTTTGGACCTGCTCAGAAAAGTTTGCTCATGCTGCTTAAGTCGCCCCTGGTTATGGTGAGACCCAACTGAGGATTAGTAAGCAAGGGCCATTTGTCAACACTGGCCCTTTCATTCAAACTCGGATGGATGAGTCCGAGTGAAATTTGAATAGTTGACAGTTGGTGTCTGAGATGCATTTATGAGGAAAGTGAACGTCCGCTATTGGTGTGATAAGCTGACGTCATTGGAGAATGTGCACCGACATCACCTTATTTCTTGAGTGAAGAGGATAGGCCAACCGATGAGTATCACTTTGGTTCCTGAGTGGTTCGTGTGACTTTCGAGGCTAATCTTAGCCGTTCGCTCA
Organism: Asparagus kiusianus; assembly: GCA_022839385.1. NCBI lineage: Eukaryota > Viridiplantae > Streptophyta > Magnoliopsida > Asparagales > Asparagaceae > Asparagus > Asparagus kiusianus. Next base: position 347,675 of record BQKN01063727.1, read on the forward strand.
TAGTTAATTCAGCTACTTTGATCTCACCATGAGTCTGCTTCCGAGCCTATATATTAGATATGCTAGAGGGTCCTATTTATAAATCTTTCTGAATCTTGGACTTTGAACATAGAATTCCGCCTTGAGTGTCTTCTGATCATCTTTCAGAGATTTATCAATGGCTTCTCTTGCTACTACTACTGGGTGCAATGAGATAAGAATTAAATTCTGCTAACGGAATTCGATTCAAAGCTCTGTACGACAGAGCATGAGGCTTATTACAACTGGTATGATATTCCTCGGGCGTTCACCTTGTCGGCACCAGAGAGAGTTGAGACGGTGTATGACCACAGTTGGGTCACTGCTCTAGTGTATCTCTTCCATTTGGAGTATGGCCTCTGCCTCCCACTCCATCCTTTCATCACCCGTGTTTTTGAAGCTTTGGCAGTCTCACCATCCCAAATCAATCTGAATTCCATCGCCACACTGGTGGGGTTTATGGTGATCTATCACCCTATGGGTGTCAACCCGACTCTGTACATGTTCGACCACCTCATTAGCATCAAGGAATGGAAAAAGAAAGGGCATTATTACTTCTTGAACCTCGGTGGCTTCAAAGTCATCTCGAATGCTCTTGAATTAAATAAAGACTGGAAGGAGAAGTTCTTCTAGATTTTTAGAGCTAACCCTATCTTATCTTGCTTGGCTTGGCCTGAAATTAATAAAGATGTTTCGAGGCCAGGTTTCCTTACTATTGAGGAGAAGGAGGGGATCGAGTAGGTTCGGTCCTATACCGGGTCCTGAAGGATCGGCAACTTGTTCGACCCCGTGGTGCTAATGTGGTTAGCATTTCCAACGACTTGCTGACCTATGATGATAATGTTCGGGAGGTAGTCTTCGCTTTGTCACTAAAGGAGCTGGACGAGAGCTATCCTGGGTTAGCAACAAGGCCCCAGAAGCATCTAAGGTCCGAGTTGGCCCCAGCTGAGGTTGCAGACATGGTAGCGAATGCTGCAAAAATAGCAACCCTGTTGGCTGGGTTGGGTGCCATTCTACTCGGGCTGAAAGGTCTAAGAAGAGGATGCAGCTGTAGAGAGCAGGCATCCAAGATCCTCCCGATGCTACTGGGCTAATTCATATTAGGGAGGGAGCACGATAGAGGCGGCCATACCGGCCCTTGATCAAGAAGATGAGGAAGGCAAAAATGTTGCCATTCCTCTCCCTGCAACCACTCTTGGGGACCAAATTGACATTATCTTTTTGGACGAGGAGTCCCCCACTCGGATCGAGGGGGTGAAATGGTGGAGTTTTTGTTTGTTGAGGCCTAGACTTAAGCTAGGGACGAAACATATCAGTCTCCTCTAGTCGGGTCGGTCCATAGAGAGGGAAAGAAGCCGACCATCAAGGAGCCTGCTGTTGAAGAGCCTGCTGCCAAAGACTCAATGGCCGAAATGTCTACTTCTCAATAGGGCGACATTGTGTGACCCCTTGACCACTATATTAATGAAGTGATGGAGGCTGACTGGGAGAGGCTGAGGAGGCTAATGATCGGGTCACCTGTCGTTAGCCCTAGGAATGAGAGGGATCCAATTGAAGATAATCTGTTCATCCCTACCAGAGGGCTTGATAAAAGGGTATCAGTCTTAGAGTTAGGATTTGTCCAAGCCAGGGCTGTGGAGGAATTCTATCTACCCAAAGATGATGAAATCCTAACGGCCATGCCTGAGTGTAGTCTTTACGAGGCCCTGAGGGGTTATCTACTCCAACGAGCCTTCGTAGAACAAGAGCTTTTTAGGAGCTTCGAACATGCCCTAGAACTCTATCTTAAGCTTCAATAAAAGTTGGAGGCTGACAAGACCACCTAGGAGACTGTTGAAGCAAAGGTTGCTCTCCAAGAGAAGGAGCTGGAGGCTTAGAGAAGAAGTAATGGCAAGTGGTGGCAAGAAGTGGAGATGCGGGAGGACATGCTTAGGGTGTTGAGGACGCACTATAGCAAGAAGTCAGCTACGATCAAGAAACTCAAGGAGGACCTTGGTCATCTCGAGTATGAGATCCATGAGCGGGATGACCGGGTTAAGAACTAGGAGGACGAGCTTGCAGTTGAAAGGTAATAGAGCGGAGTCTCTTTTGAGTAGGCCCAGTTAGCCCCCCTCAGAATGTTGAGAACCTTCAAGCCCAACTCAAGAAGGATGTGGATTCTCATGAGAGGCTTTAGAAGGAGGTGGCCCAAGTAGAATTGGAGGCCAAGAGATAACAAGAGTCATCTCTCACTGAGGTGCAAGCACTACGAGATCGCCTTAATCATCTCAAATTTGAAGCTTATCGAGTTAAGGTCACAGATAAATACTATAATAGCACTCTAGGCAAGGTAGAGGTGGCTCTAGTTTTCAAACCTAGCTTCAATTTCCTTTTGGTGTAGATTCTTCGTCAACTTGGACTTGATCCTAGCTGCTTCTACTACCCTCACTATGTCGCCTCCTGCCTCGATGCTCTTTGGGAGATAAAAAGGAGAGGAGAGGGGCTAGTCTTGGATGCTAATAACGAAGACAATGAAAGTAATGATTTGGGTGGTGGTTCTGCTCGAGAGAGTTCTCTAGTCAGGAGGGAGATGAGGAGGAGGCCGGGCTCGAGCCCTAGTCAACTCCTCAGCTGATTCCTACCACGGCTGCTCCTCCGACCTTGGGTACTCCTGCTTCTGAGCCCAAGGTCACACATGCTCCAAGCCCTACTCCTGATCCGAGTCAGGCTCCTTAAGAGCTTTATGTATCTTTTTTGTTTGCATTTTTTCTGATGTGAATATCAATGTAACCATTTTGATATATGAATGGAAGTTATATATATTTTTTGTCTACTCGATCTATGTACCTTTGTTGTCCGTGTTTTGCTTTTTATCTATAGTCTACCTTATTTTTAAGACTTGTAACTGAGACGAGTGAGCTTTATGCATTTGTTTTATCTTGAAAGGGTACCAAGGTCTTGGGAGTCGAAAATGACTGAATTGATGACATGCCTTGGTTTTATCCTAAGAGGGTACCAAGGTCTTTTGAGTCAGAGTCAACTGAGTCGATGACGTGCCTTGGTTTTACACTGAATAAGTACCAAGGAATTTTGAGTTAGAGTCGGCCGAGTCGATGATGTGTCTTGGTTTTACCTTGAATAGGTACTAAAATTTTTCGAGATAGAGTCAATGGAGTTGATGACATGTCTTTGTTTTACTCTAAATAGGTACCAAGGCCTTTTGAGTCGGAGTCAACCGAGTTGCTGACGTGCCCTGATGACGTGCTTTAGTTTTACCCTGAATATGTAACAAAGTCTTTTGAGTCGAAGATGGTCGAGTCAATGATGCATGTGCGCACGCGCGCGTGCGCGCACGCGCGCGCGCACACACACACCCCCCCTTGGTTTTACCCTAAATAGCTACAAAGATATTTCTAGTTGGATTCGACCAAGTCAATGATGTGCCTGAATAGGTGCTAATGTCTTTCAAGTCAAAGTTGACTGAGTCGATGACGTGCCTTAGTTTTACCCCGAATAGGTACTAAGGTCTTTAGAGTCAGATCGACTGAGTCGATGACATGTCTTGGTTTTATACTGAATAGATACCAAGGTCTTTCGAGTCTGTGTCAGTCAAGTCGATGACATGCCTTGGTTTTATCTTGAATTGGTATCAAGGTCTTTCGAGTCGGAGTCGGTCGAGTCAATGACGTGCCTTGGTTTTACCCTGAATAGGTACCAAGGTCTTTTGAGTCGGAAGTAGTCATGTTGATGGTGTGCCTTAGTTTTACCTTGAATAGGTACCAAGGTCTTTCGAGTCGGAGTCGGTCGAGTTGACGGTGTGCCTTGGTTTTACCCTGCATAGGTACCAAGGCCTTTTAAGTCAGAGTCGATCGAGTAGATGACATGACTTGGTTTTACCCTAAATAGGTATCAAGTACTTTTGAGTTAGAGTCAACCGAGTTGATGATGTGCCTTGGTTTTACACTAAATAGGTACCAAGATCTTTTGAGTTAGAGTCGATCGAGTTGATGACGTGCCTTGGTTTTACCCTGAATAGGTACCAATGTCTTTTGAATCGGACCTCGGGCATCTCGAAGGTCTAATAAGCATTACAAAAGTGTAGCATAATAAAATTTGTAAAAAAATATTAATATTCACATAAGTCTTACAGTTGAAGACACTAGAAATATTTCTTGAGATGTTCTATATTCCAGGAATGCTGCAAGACTGTTCCATCTGAGCCTTGAAGTTGATACGTACCGGGATGCACTTCTTCAATGACTATATTTAGTACTTCCAAGCTGGTGGCCAGTTTTCCATGCTTGGGTCTCTGTTAAAGATCGCTCTTCGAAGGACAAGATTGCCAAGGCCAAATATTCATCACCAGACTTTACTATTGTAGTGATGGGCGATGCACTGCTAATTGATGACTTCTGTCCTGAGGGATTTTCCCAAACTTCATCCAATAGATTGAGTTCGAGTTGAAGCCCTATTGAAATCGAGTTTTCATCGAAGTGCTGCAGGCAGATGGTAGGTAGGCTAACTTCTATGGGACCAATGATTTAGCTGTCTCGCTTGAGAAATTTTTGTGAGTGGTGCAGTAAGACCACAAAATTCCCCTTAATTCTTCGACCCAGTTTCCAACTACCTTACCTACCTTCTTCTTTAAGTCTTAGAGTATGCACTTGTTAATGACTCAGCAAGTTCGTTGTATTTTGGGTGTGCTACTGTAGTGAACTTGAGCTTTATTTTCATTCTTCACAAAAAATTCGAAAGCCTCTACTATCAAATTGGGTGCTGTTGTCAGTGATAAATGAGATAGGAACTTCAAATCTATAAATGATCGATTTTTATAAAGATTGGTGGTATTTCTCTCACCAATCTTGGCTAATGATTTGGCTTCTATCCATTTGATAAAGTAATCAATGTTAGACCCTAGGGGGGGTGATTAGGGTCTTATGCAAATCTAATCCGATTTAAATACCAATTAAAATTAATTAACAAGTTATCCTAGCAAGTATGAAATATAACAAGTTATATGAACTAGGATAATCAATATGAACAACAAGATATATCCTAACAAAGAGATATAGGCAATGTATGTACAAGGATATAAAACTAACACAATGTGATATATCCTACCAAAGAGATATACAATATGATATATGCAAGGATATGTAAACTAACACAAGGGTAAACAATATGAACTAGATAGTGGATGAAATAAATGAGCAATGCACAATTGGCGATATAAGATAAGTGCAAAAGCAAATGCGCCAATGACATACTCAAACACACTCAAATGATCACGGGGTTCGGACCTTCCGTCCTACGTCTCCGCTCCCCACTCCCGGGGAGAAATCCACTATCACAACCGGGTTTTCTACGCTCACCCGAATAACCTTTACACCTCACAGTGTCGGTTTTCAACGCTCACCAAACAACGTCACTCCTCACACTCGGTTTTCTAGTTCACCAAAAACTACACAACACACTCGGTTTTCTAGCTCACCGAAAACCTTACA
>BQKN01063727.1:353575-366720 GCA_022839385.1 Asparagus kiusianus
ATGATCGTTGAAGCTCTATTCCATCCATCCTCCAACTCGTTGTTTGTCTATAATAAATACGAAAACACAAACACTAGACAAACAACATTAGAAATAAATTGTTTGTTAAACATCATCAAAACAAGAAGGCCAACAATCTCCCCCTTTTTGATGATGACAAACAATTTACAAAAAGGATATATACATAAAAGGAAATGAATATATAAATTATAATTCACATGAATATAGACAATGAAATGTATACTCACAATATTTCTCCCCCTTTGACAACATCAAAAAGGGGACAAAAGAATTAAGAGAGCGAAAGCTCTCCCTATCAATAAGCATGGATGAGTATAACACATAGAAAGATATAAGGATTGCTCCCCCTATCAAAATGCCATATAGAAAATATATGTAATAAAGATCAAGGCAAAACATATGTGAGCAAGCATAAATGCTAAACACAACTCACATAGAAAAAGATATTGAGAACACATATGAGTATATCAATATGAAAAGTAGTGTCTCATATCAAAGAACATAAAAACATGTGTAACAGTAGATTTATGAAATCAAAAGAAAAGAGAGCATGAGAATCATGCAAAAAGTTTTCAAATGAAAACAAAGTAATTAATGAAATCATAAATCAAGATTTAAGTTCAAAAACAATATTTGATCAAAAAAAATTTCTATGTAAAGCTTGATCAAATCACATATAGAATACATTATAAGGCACGAATAGATGATCCATGAGCACAAACATATAAATATCATCATATAAGTGAAATATAATGAATTCAAAGCAACAAATCAAAACAAAATCTCTAACAAAAGAATTTTAAGAGAGAGGCAACAATATATCAAGCTCTTAAGCTTGTTCTAACCCATATAATCATTCTAGCATCCGGTAAACATGATTTGGGAATAAACACCCAATAAACCCGGAGGGTATATAACTACAAGCCTCTTATTAAAATCAAAACATGAAAACAAAAGATTTGATCAATTAAAAAAATTTGTTTTCATAATCAAAAGATTTTAAGTCATAATTTTCTAAACCAAGAAAAGGAAAAGTAAGAACACTAAAATTCTTGGTTTAAAATTTAAATTTGTTTTGGTACCCAAAAACTCTTGGTACCAAAAGATTTAGGGACATGACCCCTATCATTAAAGCTCAAAGCCCTTGGGTTATAAACCCATTTGGGCGCATTTAGTGCACTAACACGGTCAAAGCAATAATTACTCAAATGACCCTTCCGATTACAATTTGTGCAATGAAAGAGATCCATTTATTTTTGTGGACCATTAGCTCGTGCACGGGATTCATTTGCAAATAAAGATTTTCTTTTAAAATTATTTTGCAAATAAGAAACATTCTTAAACAATGGTTTATTTGGAACATATTGCAACTTAGAAGCTTTTTGCATATCAAAACAAAATTTAGTAAGATGTCCAAACCTACCACAAACATCACATTTAAAAGCATGTGGTCTACTAGAAGCATTTGGCAAATGAGATTTATTTTTCAAGTCAAAACAATATTTGGCCAAATGACCAAAGCGACCACAATAATCACATTTATACACACTAGCATGCTTATGATGAACATTATGTGCGTGTGTGTGTACATGTGATGAAGAAGCTACATGAGATGCACAAGGAGCATTGACATTTTTATGTTTGTGTGCATCATAGCAAAATTTAGCTAGATGGCCTTTACGGCCGCAAATTGAACACTTATAAACTTTGCTATATATGTGTGCATGATGAGTAGATGATGACTTAGACTTAGCACACATATCCATAAGCTTCTTATGATTATTGATGCATGTTTTCAAAGTTGAATCTAAAGATGAAATGTATTTTTCATAAGATTCAAGTCTTCATTTTTAGGCACATATGCACCTTTAGAAGTGGAACATAAATAATCATCTATAAAAGAAGCAGTATCATTTTGTATGTTCTTTACTTCTAACATGGCATTATCTCTTTTATGAGTTAAGCTAGAAATGGATGATGTCAATTTTTCATTTTCCAAAATTAACATGTCATTGTTTTCTTTAAGCATGGTATTTTCTTTTGCAATGACATCTAATTTTGACACTAGCTCCTCATGATTGGATTCTAAATTATCATGCTTGCATTTTAAATTAATAAAATCATTTTGTAATTTGTTATAGGCATGCAATAATTTTTCACTAGCACAAGCAAGTTCATCACTAGATAAATCATTAATGGATTCGAACTCGCAAACCTCACTAGGGCTATCTCCTAGTGCACGTGTACATGATGCTCCATATGAACTTGAAGCGGGATCCTCCAAAGCTTGTCGGATCACCTCCAAGTCTCCTTGATGTGCTTCTATAAATTTCCAAAGTTTGTAAGCACTATCAAAATGAACAAACTTATTAGACATAGACGAATTAAAAGCATTTAGCAAATATTCTAATAAAATATTGTTCATTGTAAACATACGATGATCATTCTTATTCCACTTGGATTTCTCCAAAGTGGGCACAATATAAGCATCATCTATAATTTCCCATAAATCAAAGTGTTTAGATTGAATAAAAGTTTAAATCTAACACACCATTGGGCATAGGAAAAATTATCTAATCTAGGAGCAATATTGATGGCATAACCTAAACCATGCATATCCATAATATAAAAGGCAAGCAAGATACAAATAAAGCTCAAAACAAGATTAGCACAAAAAGATAACTTGGATCTTTAACTCAAGGCGATTAGACCTTAAATCGAAGAGCACCAAGCTCTGATACCAATTGTTAGACCCTAGAGGGGGGGTGATTAGGGTCTTATGCTAATCTAATCCGATTTAAATGCCAATTAAAATTAATTAACAAGTTATCCTAGCAAGTATGAAATATAACAAGTTATATGAACTAGGATAATCAATATGAACAACAAGATATATCCTAACAAAGAGATATAGGCAATGTATGTACAAGGATATAAAACTAACACAATGTGATATATCCTACCAAAGAGATATACAATATGATATATGCAAGGATATGTAAACTAACACAAGGGTAAATAATATGAACTAGATAGTGGATGAAATAAATGAGCAATGCACAATTGGCGATATAAGATAAGTGCAAAAGCAAATACGCCAATGACAAACTCAAACACACTCAAATGATCACGGAGTTCGGACCTTCCGTCCTACGTCTCCGCTCCCCACTCCCGGGGAGAAATCCACTATCACAACCGGGTTTTCTACGCTCACCCGAATAATGTTTACACCTCACAGTGTCGGTTTTTAACGCTCACCGAACAACGTCACTCCTCACACTCGGTTTTCTAGTTCACCAAAAACTACACAACACACTCGGTTTTCTAGCTCACCGAAAACCTTACAACACTCACAATTGTAACAAATATAAATTTGTTCTCTACAATAGATGAGAACTCAATAAAGCACAACTCAATGTTACTATCTCTCACAGCCCTAATATACTATGTATGAAAGATACAATAAGCTAGTGGTTGTGTGTAACAATGAAATATAAATCAAATCTAAACTTAATATAAAAAACTAGCTTTAAAGAAATATAATCAAATAACTAAGCAAATGTAAAGCTAGATAAGAGTTTAGAAAACTTCTTAATAGATCAAGAGGTGAAAGGAGAATAGTTGGAAGCTCAAACTTTAATTGATGATCTTCTCAAGCTCTTGTGGAATTTTCTTCACAAACAAACTATTGAAACAAACTTAAAAACCCTTCAACAAACTTGTAAAACTCTTTTTAAAACTCTCTTAAACATCCATGAGAAACAATAAAAGTTGAGGGCTTTTTATAGCCTCTTAAACCACCCATAAACCCCCAAAAACCGAAAATATCAAAAACTAGCCGTTATAGGCTGAAAAGACCAAAATACCCCAAATTCCAGCATTCTGGAAATTTACGTATCTGACTTTTTAAAATCAATTAAAAATAGTAAAACAGCTTCAAAAATTATGACATTTTGTGGGAAGAATTTAGACATGTATAATAACATGTTAGAGAAAGAATTTCGGAAAAATCATTTCTCAGTTGAGAGAAATAAATATTTGAACACAGATTTACAGTTTCTTAAAAACTGCTGACATACACGATTTTGTAAAATCAATTGGGCACAGTAAATCAACTCTAAAAATAGTAAAATTTTGAGGGAAATTTCTAAGCATGTAGATAAACATGTTAAAGAAAGAATTTCTTGAATACCACTTTCCATTTATGAAAACTCATCTGTTTTGTAAAACATGCACGAACATGTGCATGAACAAAAACATGATTTTGTAAATTCCATTAAACATAATAAATCAATTCCAAACTTGATGAAACTTTGTGAAATGTTTATAAACATGAAAACAAATATGTTAAAAAAAGAATTTCTCAAATTGAATTTTTATTTGTGAAAACTCATGTATTTTGCAAGTGTGTCCAAAGAATGAAAACTTAAAACCATGCATGTATATATATAACTATATATATACATAGAAACCAAATACGTGTGTGTATATGATATTAAGCTTAAGGTATTTAACACACATAATATAAATCCTAAACTACATTACCCAAGCTTGATCTTGATCTTCATTGTAGCTCAACTTGGTACACATGCGGATGAAGCTTGAACTTGATCTTTAACTTTAAATTGCATAAGCTTCACCGACATTCCGCCAACCTCCTTTGGATATGATCGTTGAAGCTCTATTCCATCCATCCTCCAACTCGTTGTTTGTTTATAATAAATACGAAAACACAAACATTAGACAATATTAGAAATAAATTGTTTGTTAAACATCATCAAAACAAGAAGGCCAACAATCAATGGCAACAATTAGGAACTTTCACCGCCCAAAAGGTATAGGAAGTGGTCCTAATAAGTCCAATCCCCTTTGAGCAAAGGGAATCAGGCTTATGAGGGAAGTGAGCTCGGTGGCTAAAGTTTGTGGCATGCTCAAGAAGATCTGGCATGTCTTGTATTAGGAGATGAGTCTTTAGGACTCGGCTATGATGGTATGCTAATAGTAACATTGGTAGATCACTTTCTGAGTAAGAGTTCTGGCCCCTAGATGATTCCCACAAGTTTCTCCTGGATTTCTCTCAAGATATAACTGGCTTCAGCTGGCCGAAGTCATCAGAGATAGGGCCCCACACTACTACCGGAGTATGATATTCAATAATGCTAGTTATCGAGCATAAGATATCTTCAAGCATTCCTCTGCAAACTCTTTGCTTTAGTAGCATTCTCTGATGAGGTCCCCGCTGTCAAGTACTGGATAAGTGGATCTATTCAATAGGGTTCCGTAGAGTTCTTAGTTTGCATGACTGAGCCTGTTGAAGCCTCTATAATACTAGGGTTCTTGAGGGTGTCCCTGTATATAGGTCCTGAATTATTTTCTGAACTACAAAATGCAAGCTTGGATAAAGTGTCCACCCGAGCATTGATGGCGCGAGGGAGTTAGGCAAACCTGAAGTCCTTGAAGTTTCTCAAAAGCTCTCTGACTACCTTTAGGTACAAAATCATTCTTGAATATTTAGCCGCATAGTCTCCTCTTACTTGGTAGACAACAAGTTAGGAGTCAGCTAAGATGTAGATGAGCTCGGCATTGACTGCTAAGGTGATTCTAAGTCCTGGTAAAAGTACTTCATACTCGACCTCATTGTTAGAGGCAAAGAATTCAAAGGCAGTGGGGTGCTCGTAAGTAGACTCTTTGGGGCCACGTAGGACTATGCCAGTGCCACTGCCGCCTTCTCCTAAGGGTCCGTCCACCTTTAGTAACCACCACAAGGTGAACTCGAGCAAGTCATGCTTGGGAGTACTAAACTTTTGAGAAGCAGGTGTCTTGGCCATCTGGGATGTTGAAGACTCGGGTAGAGGTGTTGGTATGAGCGGAGATGGCTCTTCACCTATTGTGGTAGACTTTATTAAGAATTCAGCCAAGGCTTGGGCCTTGATTGTCGTCGAGGCTCGAATTGTACATCATACATACTGAGCTCGACTGACCAATTAATCATTCTTCCTAAAGTAGTAAGACTACCAAGTGCCTTCTTTAAAGTCAAATTCGTCTACACCATGATGGTATGGGCCTGTAAGTAGGAGCAGAGCCTCCTGATAGTGATTAAGAAAGTGAAAGAGGCTTTCTCTATGAGAGTTTAGTTGAGTTCACCCACCTTCAAGATCTTGCTGACATAGTATATCGGTCTCTATGCATTGCCCTTCTCTTATATTAGGACAGAGCTAATGACTTCTGGGAAACGATTCGGTAGAGATACAAGGTCTCTCCTTCCCTTGGTTGGCTCAACAATGTCTTAGTGCTTAGGTATCTTTTGAGATCATTGAAAGCCCTACTGCACTCAGCTATCCAGCCATTGCCTTCCTTCAGCTCCTTACTTCCTCTCAATGTTTTAAAAAATTGAAGGCTTCTCTTTGCAGATTTAGAAAGGAAGCACCCCAACACCAGTATCTTGCCATTCAATTTGTGCATGTCCTTCAACATGTGAGGTTCAAGTAGCTGTTCTATGGAGGTTATCATAAGATTGATATCAATGTCCTATTGAGTAATCATGAACCTGAGAAACTTACCAAATTGCACTCCAAAGGCATACTTGGCCAGATTGAGCTTCATGTAGTAGTACCTGATCACAAAGAAGGTCTCTTCAAGATTTGTCACGTGAGACGATGCCTACTTCAACTTCACGAGGATGTCATCTATGTATGCTTCCATATTACGGCTAATCTAGTGCTTGAAGATCTTTTTGACCAATCTTTGATAGGTAGCCCCCGCAGTCTTAAGACCAAAATGCATCACCTTATAGCAATAGGTTCCTTGGTCTCTGACGAATGAGGTCTTCTCCTGATCATGCTTTGCCATAAGGATATGGTTATATCTAGAGAAGGCATCCATAAAATTGAGTATTTCGTGGCATGTGTTCTCGTCCACCAGTTGTTCGATCCTTGGGAGGAGGTAGATGTCCTTCGGGTAAGCTTTATTCAAATCTGTGAAGTCCACACACATCCTCACTTGCTAAGAGACTTCTTAACCAGTACCACATTAGAGATCCACTCCGGGTATCATACTTCTCTAATGAAGCCAACTTTGATTAGTTGGTCGACTTCATTCGCGGTTGCCTTCTGCCTTTCTGAGCCGAGGTGTCTCTTCTTTTGTTGGACTGGCTTGCTGTGTCGGTTGACCAAGAGATCATGGCTTGCATTTTCTAGGATAATTCCTATTTGGGTTAGAAGGTTAGTCTACAGGTTATGTCGACAAGTTTCCACTAGGGTAGATTGTGTCATACCTGTCGGGCACTGAAGAGCCATGCTTCGGAACCTCTTGACGAAGGCTTTTATAGGCTCTCATTTCTTCTGCTTAGTGGCTAGAAGAGAAGGGACAAAGACTTCTGTATCATCTCTAAAGAATCAAGCCAGGAATAGTCTTTCTAGATCCGCCCACTTCTGGATAGATCCTGCAGGTAGTTTCATGAACCATTCAAAGACAATCCCTTTAAGGGTGCCAATGAACAAACGATTCAGTATGGCTTCATTTGCTACCACATTCCCAGTCTGTGACTTGAAATAGTAGATGTGTCGATTCGGTGATCCTGTGCATTCAAAAGCCTGTAGGGTTGGGACTTTGAACTTTGTAGGGTAAAGAGTTGTATCTCATTCTGTAGGATAGGGTCTAACAACTCCCTCATCTTGGAGATTTCTTCTATTAGCAATGACATTAAGATGGGCTTCCAATTCTTCCATTTTAGCTGACTGAGGATTCTGCTCATTCTCAGTCTCTTTTTCTTTTTCAGTGGAAGATTCTAAGTTGTGAGGTTCTTGATCAGAAGTCCCAATCACCTTTTACTTCCCCTTCTATGTAAGAGGTTAGGATGAAGATGATCCTTCTCTTTAGGAAGATTCATGCCGAGACGGCGAGTCTACTTTTTGGGACTTGGCCCTCTCCGTGACAATTTGAGCCATCAAGATTCAGAGTTCATTGATGGTCTCATGTTGTGATTTGAGCATAGCTTGCTGCTCATCAAGTCTCTTTACCAGATCTTTAGTGTTTCTCGCCATATAAGCGGAGCTCTCATGTTCTACGAAAGAGCAAGAGGATTAAGATTCAGTAATGGCCGAATGTTTATCATCAGACTTAATACCTTTAGCTAACTTTTGATAGTTGATGGAAGGTATGACTCCCATTTTAGTCCGAGTGTTTTGGTAAATTCCATCTGACTCATTCAGGAGGTCTTTCAAGCCAGGAGACGGGTCTGTCTCTGACTCATCGGAACTAGAGCTTGATGATCTCCCAACACTGATCATATTGGAAGTAACTCCAAAATATTCGTCCTTTGATATTTTCTTCCTGCAAGAACATTGTCGTTTGTTGGGTAAATCAACATTCGTTAATCGATCAAACACTGATGGTTTGGTCGCATGTGAGCAGCATTGACATCCCGAGAGGCCCGCAGAAATCAGTCGTTCACATTAATATGAATGCGTAATTTATTGTACTGGTCTTTCTCTCAATATGAACTCTCTCAAATCTGTTGTAGAGACTTGAGAAGAGTTACTCACTGAACGTGAGGTTTGAATTGGAACCCCCTGTCTACGGTTAAACGTGAATGGCTCCTGATAAACATGGATCTTAAATCCCTGTTGGTTCTTTTGAATGCGACAGATCACATCGCGTTTAGTATTAATAACACGAGAATCATGTTTTAACACTAAAATGCGAGGGTCACATTTAAGAATAAGAACGTGCAAGTCGCATTGAGGAGTAAGAATGCGAAGGTCGAGTTGAGGAAGAGAGGGGTGAGGGTCGTGCTGTCTCCTTGTAAACATGAGAATCATGTTTTAATTGAGCTTCACCGAGCTGACGCTCGCATTTAACGCAGAGTTGACCTCCGTGTTCAAGTTTCGGAACACAGAGCTGTATTTCGCACTCAGGCTAAGCAACATGAGGGTTGCATTCTGTAATTAAAATGTGAGGGTCACGTTCTGACTGAGAAACATGAAACTGAGGTTCGTATTCAACGTGACTTGAGGTCCGCATTTTAGTTGTGGAACGTGACGCTGAGGGTCACATTCATCCTGGCTTTCACGAGGTTCGCATTTGCGTACATAAATGCAAGGCTCACGTTCTTAAGTAGAAACGTAAATCTCAGGGTCATGTCTCCGCTCACAAACACAAAGTTCACATTGATTAGTTGACCGGCTTTCTCTAAGCTGTGCTCATCGTAGAGATCTTCTCCTTCGCCGAGCAACATTCTTTCTCACCTGATTTGAGGCTTTTGTAGTGATGTCACCATCTGCATTGATCAAGTTAGTTGTAGCAATGCGTCTTTTGTAACCTGATACTTTTTGGTGAGGTACAGGTGGAAGGTTTTCAACTCGCTTGGCAAGTTTGTGTGAATTAAAGTCTTCTCCTTCAGAGAGGAGATTATACGAACAATACGACTCCAATGAGAGACGCTCCTGTGGTGAGTCCACAGTAGAAGGAACCTTAGTCTTCTTGGAGACTTTGTAAATTTTGTGCATAGCCTTAGGGCTGAGGGATCCAGAGGAGAGAAACGCTTCATACTTGGCTTGGTCAAACTCAACGCTAAGAGTTTCGATAGTTGTTTCGACGAGCTTGGTATCAGATTGCACCACCACTTCTTTATTTGTGAAAAAGTTAGTCCCCAGCAGAGTCGCCATCTTTTGTTGGCAGGAAAATATGTAAGAAAATAGAGAAATATATTAGTATTAATCTCTCTAACTGACTTAGGAAAAGAATAAATACAATCTCTCGAAGTAATCTCTCTCTAACTGGATTAGAAAAAGAAATTAAAATTTTCTTATCAGCTTCCTGATTTATAAATGAGAGAAAGATCAATGGAGATCCTTCCCTTTATTTAATACTGGGTTCTTCTTGGTGGCGATTGGAGCTTGAGTCTTGTATCTTGTTGACGATCCGAACACTTCGCTTTGTGGAAATTTGGTCTTTGGTTCTTGACTTAACATCTTAGGAGAACTTGCAAAGTAAGTTTAGAACTCTGAACAAGTTGAGAGAGTTAGTTTCAGAAAGGAAATTGAATCCTTTTAACCAAAATAAGCTAAATAGATTTACTCTCTGATAGCCGATCTCAAAGGTATTCAACCAAAGATGGCTCAAAAAGCCAAGACAAAATGATCTAAAAGCTTCAACCAAAAGCTCACCATTTTTAGCTATAAAGCCATCTATTTATAGGGTTTAAGGGGTGTA
This sequence comes from Asparagus kiusianus, assembly GCA_022839385.1. Classification (NCBI taxonomy): domain Eukaryota; kingdom Viridiplantae; phylum Streptophyta; class Magnoliopsida; order Asparagales; family Asparagaceae; genus Asparagus; species Asparagus kiusianus. Next base: position 363,809 of record BQKN01063727.1, read on the forward strand.
ACTGACCCCGTAATTTGCTCCATAATACGGTCTTAATCGCCCCATTAAGTGGGTAACCGTTCAAGTAATTTGAAATGGTCAAACACGGCGTCTGCATTCTAGCTTCAATACGCGAGGGTGGACCCTCGCATTTGGCTTTTGAAATGTAGGAGTGAGCACCGTGTTTGGAGTTTGGAGCACGAGGGTGGACCCTCGCATTTAGCCTTGAAGAGATCGTCGATTGTAATCTCTTTTTTTTTTTGAATTTTCCAAGGATCATTAGCTAGTAATCCTTATATTTGGTTCTTGGAAATGTGAGAGTCATCAATTTGTAACTCTCATCTATTTTCATAAAAGTCATCAGGTTGTAACTTTTATCATTAGTTCTTATAAGGATCGGCTATCTGCAATAATTTTTAGACAGCCTACAATCAGACCAGGTCACCTCTCTGCTAGGCTAAATATGACTGAATGTTACATTGAGTCTTACTTGCCGTGTTAATTTCCTCCTCGGTTTGTATATGACCAGCCTTACATCGGGAATCCGAATCAAAGATTGCTACGCATGGGAAGCTTGGTAGATGGGGCTCGCGCTTGGTATCATTTTGCTGCCAGGGCTACAGGGACAAGATTTTCACTCCCTTGTCACATACCTAACTGCTATTTGATATTAGGATTTTACAAATGGTATAGTAGGGTGATTGCCTCCAATTTTGACTTTCACGTGACCAAGACTGGTTTATATTAGATCACCTAAAAATATAGGGAGCACATCAAGAATAGTTCAAAAAAATAGTGCTCCTAGTCTTCAAGGTTTTCTGGCAGAGGGTGTACCAGATGATGAAGATTGGGAGGTACCAAGTGGGCATCTTATTCATTGAAGGTCAATTGGTGTTAGTTTTCAGGAGCCATATGAATTTGAGGTTCGCTAAGGGGCACCTAGCAAAGATAGAGGAAATAGGGGAAAGAAGCCATTGCAAGCTCATCCCTTCCAACAACCTTCAAAAAAACAATATTTGGGGCCTTCGGAGCCTGAGCCTATACCTGAAGGCTCTTCAAAGATCGTAGAAGATTCTCTTATGATCCTAGTACATGAACCTACTGTTGAACCTTTGGGTGAGTTCTACACATATCTTTGTATCAAGCTGTTCGGTGTGAATTTGGCTAGCATGCGCTTCTTGTATGTATGCTAAGAGTCCACTCTTCGATATCAAGAGAATCTAGATGATGAAGAGAAGGTGGACTATGAGCCAGGCACCAGTGCCTATCTTATTGAGTCTGACAATGCAGGTTTCAATGTTGGTGGCTCTTCTTATATACCATATATACTTTTCTCTAACCAGTGTTGTGTGATTTCTTCACTTTGATAACTAACACTTCATCTATCTCCTAAGCAGATGATGAACCTAGTTTGGAGACCATGGGTGGATCTATTCCTGCTAGCAGCAATTTTGAACCTATGGCCAATCTTGATGGCATCTCTGGTGTCTTGCAGTCTGATCTAGTTGTCGAAATGACTGTCGATCTTGCACTAGTACCTATTTCAGCAGCAAGGCATAGACTAGTTGTTTCTAAGTCTTCCAATGAAGATAATGATGCATCGATCTCTCCAGTTCCAGTAGGAGTTTGGAGGGTAGCGCCACCAAGTTCTAAGTCTCATGAAGATTCGATCATGGAGATGGTTGCTTCCGATGAGCTAGAAATTGCATCCACAGGCATTGAAGTTGTGCATACAAATATTTCAATGACTACGTCATTGATTGTGAGAACTGTTACCTCATCAACCGGGGTGACATCTGTGTCTCCTTCCACTATAGATGTTTCTGGTATGTTAGTTATGCTCGCCCAATACCACCTATCGGGTAGTAGACAAACTTAAGTCTTGCAAACTACTTTTTCAATGACCATGGATGAGTTGTATTTTCTACAAGAGCGGGTCCTTCAAATCATGTAGAGATGCACAACCTCTTGACTCTAATGATTTCAAGTTGAAGATTAAAATCTTGATTAAGAGCATGGTGAAGCTCTTCAATCGAAGCATTAAATCTGCTTTGGCTATGCAACAAGGCTTATCAGCTAGCACTCTTGCTTTTGTTAGGACTCATGTGGTGAACCTAATTCTCTAATCTTATTTTGATGATTTAACAAACAATTTATAACGTGTTTTCTAGTGTTTGGTTTTGATTGATTAACCCAGGTTGAATGATTCAAGAGCTATATTGTAAATAGAGCATATACAAGTCAAGTCAAAATCCTCGATTAAGCTTCATATGCAATCGATAGGTATATTAGTGTAGGGTGTGTATTTTGTGTATCAATACTTTTAAGCTCAATGCACATACACATTTCTTACTTTCATCACTATTTGGGTATTTTTAAGTAATCGTTGTATTATTGACTTATGGACAAAATAATCTTTGTATACATCTTTTATATAGTCCATAAATTAGTTCAAAATGTTTTTACAACTTTGTTTAAAACATATGTCAAAATCAAGTGTTCATACAAACACGTATTTTTGAGTTTTAAAAAAATGACAAGTTTTCACAAATAAAAAATGCTATTTGAAAATTTTCTTTTGTAACATGTTCATTTTTATATTTATAAATATTTTCTCAAGTTTTATAATTTTTGGAATTTATTTGATATTTTTTAAAGTTAATTCAAATTTAGTTTTTCAAAGAGTTTTGTCAATATATCAGTTTCCTGTCGACCGTACAAGGCATGTCGGTCGACCGACCAGAACAAAATTATTCAGTTTTATTTCTTAGGATAGTTCAGTCGACTGAACATGACCTTCTAGTCGACTGACCATAACAAAATTATTTAGTTTTGTTTCACAAAATAGTTCGGTCGACTGAACATGACCTTCCGGTCGACAGACCATGTGACGCCCCTGGGTTCACACACGGCTGCAGTCCGAGGTGAAACCA
>BQKN01063727.1:369111-381688 GCA_022839385.1 Asparagus kiusianus
CTATCAATACTAATCACATCACCCTCTCAAGGGTTGGGGTATTACAAGTATCTTTTGAGATAGTGGATTCTCCCCAGGAGTGGGGAGCGGAGACGTACGTCGGAAGGACCAAACTCCATGATCATATTATTTGTTTGATTGTCTCATTGTGCACTGGCTCATTTATGTAGTAGTTCATCACCCTTGTTTAATTTTATATACTTGCTCATATCTCCTTGAATATCATACTTGCAAAAATAATATTTTGATAAAGTTTATATTGACATTAAAATTAGATTAGATTAGCTCTTTACCTATTCACCCTCTCTAGGGTAATTTTAGCTTTGTTGAGGAATTAGCTTAGCCTTCTGACATCGGTCGCGGATCCTACACATACTGAGCCCTTCAATGCAATGATTGACAAAATTGAGCTTCAATTTTAAGAGTTGCAATGACTTTGCATGATTGATTTAATGGTATCATTAAGCTTGAATTTCGTCAGCTCTCGGTAAAGCACCATAAGGTTGAAGAGTCTGCTCGCAAAGAAATGGATCAAATTAAGATATGGCTTCAAGGATTAAATGATAGTCTTGTATTGATGGATGGTTGTCAGCCAGAGCTTATAACGTCATTCTGGAGAAAGAAGACACTGTTAAGCTAAGGCAGCTATTGTGGCAGCTCAAGCACGGTTAGAAGCAGCTCAATAGCAGAAAGGGGAGTTTGAACTTAAGTCAATTGAGTTGACTAAAGAGTGGGATTTCAAGTTCGCGGAGCTTGAGGCTGAGTCAAAGAGGTTGACGGCTGTTATAACCCAACCTGTTCCTATTGATCCCATGGCTTTAAGGGAAAGGGACCAAAAGAATGCTCATAAGGCTAAGGATTGTAGGATAGCTAAGTGAATTGCACAAATACACGCTTTTTATTTGTATTCCTTTCAAGAATCTTTGTAAAGGGTTGGCTTTTTCAATAAATAAAAAAAATCTTTTTATCTCATTTTGATGTTTATATGATAGAGGTGCAATATTAATATATAGTACTGATATCTTTATTAGGGATAGAAATAATAGAATCAAACTGATAGAGATGTAATGTTAACATATCAAATTTGATCAAATTAGCACTTTTTAGAGGTGTAATGTTAATATAACAGTATTTAAATGTCTGACAGAGCTGTAATCTTTTTTTAGTTCCAGTGGGTCTCTAACTACACGTTCCGAGGTTGGCCGTCTTCGTCTTATTCCAGCCCGCTACGTTTTTGATGACCGGCCGAGGTATAGTGTTAATCCGTCGATTTTGAAGGAGCCCAAAGGATGACTATTATTTGGAAGTGTAGTGTTAACTTAGCGGTAGAAAATTGATAGAAGTATAACGTTAACTAATTAATTTTTGGTAAGAGCAGATTGACAGAGATATAATGTTAACCAGTCAATAAAATGGTCCAACAGAGTGTAATATTAACCAATTGGATCATTAGAATAGAAATTATTCATAGGTGTAATATTAACATGACAGTAATAAGACATTTTAGAGCTAGACAAAGGTGTAGTGTTAACATGATAACTCGTTGGGGATTTTAATTGGATCAAGATTATCAATATTTATGGTCAGATGTGAAAACTCAAACCTGACCAAAAATATTTGTGGAGAGATAATATTGGCCAGGATATAGGGTAATATTTCTTGAGAAACTTTCCATTGATTAGCACCATGAGCTTATTATCATTTTAGTCAATTAAGCAATATGCTCCATTCGAGTAGACTATCCCTATTACGAATGGACCTTCCCATTTGAGTTAGGATTTACCTTTAGTCATGTACATCATGACTATAGGTCGACGAATAGCTAAGATTAGGTTACTTTTTTGAAAGATTATTTTTTGACTCTCCTGTTGAAGGCTCTCGAGATCTGTGGCTGATCGATCTTTATTCATTGCCGAGCTTAAATTTTTAGCTCATCTAGCACCTCTAGTTCTTCGAGCCGCTTTTGATGATGTTCTTCCGTCATCATTTCCTCAGCAAGAGTGATTCTTAATGATGACATTGAAATTTTTAGAGGGATCACGACTTCACATGCGTAAACTAAAGAAAAAGGCGTAGACCCAATGAGAGTGTGGACTGTTGTTCGATAAGCCCATAAACACTATGCAAGTTTTCCATCCCAATCTCATTTATTAGAGGAGACAAACTTATTCAAAAGTTCGATGATGGTTTTATTGAGAGCTTCAGCTAGACCAATAGCAGTTGGTTGTATAGCGTAAAAGCCACATCTTGAATTCTAAACTTATTGCAGAATTTAGAGAATAGTTTATTGATGAACTGTGGACCATTGTCGTGGATGATCCTTCTGGGGACACCAAATCGATAAATCATGTGATGTCTCAAGAATTTATTTACTTGAGATTTGTTGACTTCTCCTAGTAGAACAACTTCAGCCCATTTGGGAAAGTAGTCTATAATGTCTATAACAAAGTGATGGCCTTTAGTAGAAGGTGAGTAATTAGTCTGATGATGTCCATACCCTATATTTCGAATGACCATGTGGCAACAGTCGGATGTAATTTTTCTGGATGCTGGTGTAGAAAATTAATATGGACTTGACACGCATGACATGGTTAGCGTATGCTATTGCATCTGCTATATTGTCAACCAGTAATAGCTTACATGACGAAGCCAATCTTAAAGTTTGGGACCTGGTCGATGAGCCCACATGTACCATCATGGACTTCTTTTAGTGCTCCTTGAGCTTCACTTGGTTATAAGCATCGGAGAAATATTTCATCGAATGATCATAGATAAAGAGTTTGCGTAGCAGAATCATAGAGGAAGTGTGGAGCCCTTCTTTGAGTAGAAATTGCATGCTTCAGGCTATCAGGTTGTATTCCGTACAAAATATAATCAATAATTGAGAAATGCTAATCATTAACTTTAAAGTGATTTAGCATGACATACACTTCGTTAGCTTTCAAGATTTGATCTGGGGAGCATAATTGATGGCTAGCCACTTTGATTACTAAGTAGATTTGGGCATTAAAGCAAGAGTAGCTACAAAGGATGCCAAAGCATCTGCATGAGTGTTTTTGAGGCGGGCTACATAGCTAATGTTAAAACATTTGAATGACTAAGCGAGCTTTATTACTGCTTCATGGTAGGGTATGAGGTAATTGCGGCAGTCCTCATATTCTCCTTCGATTTGGTTAACAATTAACTTGGAATCATCATGCCTTTAAGATATTTGATGTCCATGTCTTGAGAAAGTTTAAGCCAATTACAAGGGCATTATACTCGGTGACATTATTAGAGCATGTCTTGATCAAAGAGTAGGCCCAAGGAAGGGCATGTCTACGGGGATCAATCAGGACTACCCCCACTCCAGCAATAATTGATCCTCTGCAGTTGCGTCTTGATGCATTGTCAAGTAAAGTTACCATATCTGGTGATCTAAGGTAGTATTTGAATTACAGACTTCATCCAAAATATCTTCACAGAGTTTAGAAGACTCAAAGATGGGATATTCTGCTAAAAAGTTAGCTATTGCTTGACCTTTAACTACTTTTTGTGGCACAAATGTCATATCGTAATGCGAAAATAGTATTGCCCATTTTGCTAGCCTAGAGTTCAGTGATCCGAGTTTCATCATCATAATCTATAGATGATTATTTCTTAAAATGACATAAATGGATTAGCTAGTGAGGTAGTGTCGCATCTTCTGAATTGCAAAAACTAATGTTAGACACTCCTTCTCAACTAGATAGTAGTGATGCTTGGCACCAATCATAGTCTGTTTGAGGTAGTAAATAGCTTTCTCATGGCCATTATCATTCTTCAAGGTAAGAAGTGCTCTGAGAGAAAGATCTATTATCATGACATAGATCAGGAATAGTTTATAAGATACCGGTGTAGCTAGAATGGGTGGTTTCGTGAGATAACCCTTGATCTCATTGAAAGTTTTATGATAAGCATCGTCCCAAATGAACGAGACACCTTTCTTCATCAGCCTTTGAAATGGTTGACATGTCCCAGACAAGTTAGCAATAAACCTACGAATGTGGGCTAGTCATCCTTGTAAACCTCTGAGTTCTTTGAGATTTCTCAGAGGTAGTATCTCTTATATGACTTTTATTATTTTGGTATCAAGATGTATTCATTTGGATGTTACAATAAATCCCAGGAATTTACCTGACGATACTCTTAGGAAAGACTTAGTTAGATTCATCTTGAGTTGATGTTTACTCATAATTTTGAACACTATTCTTAAGTCATTGACATGGTCTTGTTTGTCACAACTCTTGATTGCGGAGGTCATCAATATAGCATTTCATTGTCTTATGCAAATGCATACAAAAGATTATGTTCATAGCATGCTGATATGTTGCTCCAGTATTCTTCAGGCTAAAGGGTATTACTATCTAACAGATACTCCTAATGGTGTATTGAAAACTATATGATTTTGAACATCTGGATGCATCTTGGTTTGGTTATATCCAAAAAACTCATCCATAAATGACATCCTCTCAAACCTGCACGTATTGTCAACCATGACATCCATGATAGGAAGAGAGAATTCGTCCTGTGGACAAGCAAGAGTAAGATCCCTAAAATCAATACAAATCCGGATCTTGTTATTCTTTTTCATAATCACAACGAGTCAACTAATCCGGATGTTTTTCCTCATAAATGAACCCACATTTAATGAGTTTACAGATTTCTTTCTCAATCTACTCCATCAACTCGAGAGAGAAGCATCATTACTATTGCTTGACTGGCTTGACAATGGTGTTAATGTTGGGGCAATGTATAGTCACATTAGGATCTAAACTATACATGTCTTCATAACTCTAGACAAAGACATTAATGTATTCTCGAAAAAGAGCTATAAGTTGTCCTTTCTCAGTGGAGGATAGACTTTTTTTGTTGAAAAAGGGTTTGAGATTAACTTTGTTGCCTATATTGGTTTGAACCACTTTATCTTTGGTGAATACTTCACTAACTTCGAAGCATGATTCCCACTATTTTTCAAGATGTTTTACTAATGAATCATCTTCAAAATCTTCAAACACTTGGATTCATCGAGGTCCATAGTTAGATTGTACAAGACCATATTAGTCATGAATTCACCAAGCAAGGCTCCAAGGCTGATGTCAGAATTATAGTTGAACGTATCTAAAGAACTACTTAGAAAGTCATCAAATGTTGTTCTTATTTATTACTCAGCCACATGAGAAATGTAACCAAGTTCTCATTTCGTTCAATTATAATAATAAAAAACCTCTCTTTTTGGTGTAAAAGGGATTAGAGAAACTCTTAGTCCTTAATTGAAATTCAACTTTTGTTTCGCAGTGAGGCTGTATCCCCTTTTTGCCATTATGTATTGAAATTGTTAGCTATAGCAGGAGAATTCTGGTACTCCTTTAGCTTCTTCATCCGAACTTAATAAGTGCGGTCGCGGCTTAATTTTTCCAAAGATAATCAAATTTAGGGTGCCTCTTTTAGGTTGGACCATGAAAGTGGCATTTTTTGAGTGATCTAGCTGCTTCTGTGCCAAGTGCAACTCGCTTATTGGCATGTACAATGTTGGTTCTAAAGCTAACTTAGACATCAAAGTTTCGACCCTTGAGTTTTTAGACTTAAAGTCTAAAGAGTAGTCATAGGTAAACTCTTCTTCATAAGGATCCAATCATCTTGATCTCCAGTGGACTGGTCGATATATAAGTCCTCTAGGATAATTACAAGTGGATCTATCTCCTAGATCTGATCATCATTGGGATCTAAGTCGATGTTTGCTTCATTTCCACTATCTTCACCATTGAGAAGGACAATTTTAATTGTATAATTTTTATTGTACAAGAGAGACTCAATAAAGTAATTTTCTACTCCCTTAAAAGCAACTTCAACTCTTTGCTGGACCCCTATCTGTCAATGTATTTGAAGCACTAATGAAGTGTTGAGGGTACAAACATGTTAGAGTGGATCCATGGTCATCCGAGAAGAAGGTTTTAAGGTGTTCTGATGTCGATGACATAACAAATCACTTCCGTTTTAAAATCACCGACCTAACATTTAAGTCAAATCTTTCTAAGTGATCGGCTACTGTTGGAGTTGAAGCTAAATATTGTGATGAAGGTCTTTGAGAGCTTGTGAAGGGGATACCCGGAAAGCACAAGAGTCTCCACAAAATTATGCTCAATGCAGAGCCTGGATCAATGTGAATCCTCTCGACCTTTGTCAATCCTACATACCCATTATAGTAAAGAGGTCGGTTATGATGGTGGTATTTGATGATCATATCTTATGGAGTGAAAATGATACAAGACACACGTCGTTAGCACTGATAGCACTATTTGTATCCCTCATCCTGAGGAAGATCGATCATGTGGGCAAGGAATGCCTCATTATCGTTCAAACCTTCTTTTAAAGCTTCTCTCGTTTCCTTTAACAACTATAAACATCCAAATAAGGTTGTATGAACCAGGATATTGGCTAATTAAGCCATAATATCATTACCGCAACGGGGCTTTAGGATCATCTGAGGGATGTTGCAACGTCTTGTCAAACCGGGACTCCTTTTACTTGGTCAATTCAGGTTGTTTGGAAAGTCCGGGCTAATCATAGTTCTTTAAATAATCCCAGCCAGACCTTGTCCACGTCATGACAATTTCTCTTCCTCAGAGACTTGTAAAGATTTCTCTCTAACAATTGCAGAAATAACGCTACAAGACTTCATCTTGCACTTGATTTTGGACTTCTGAAGAGGTTGATGCTCATCTTAGAGAAGATCAAGATGTACCAACATCATTTCTTTTTTTGTTATAGTGAGAGGGATTAAACCTTAGCTTCATTGGTTTTGTTTATCATAATTGACCACTTCCATCCTTACAGCAAGAATAGGAAAAATGCCATCTTGGACTTGGATTTTTAGCATATAGCCAAATTGGATAGTTACCATATTGACAATAACTTTTTTTTGCTCATGCTTGAGTTTAAGAATCCCAGACTCGACAAAGGTCTAGATTTTATCCTTGAGGATGTCGCAGTTCTTCATCGGGTATCCTAACATTTAGTGATAAAGAGAGTAATTAGGATTGTCGGTCTTTCAGAGTTCTTTAAGGTGTTGAGCTTCAGGAAGCTTTAACATATTGTCCTTATTAAGAATATGGAAGATGGCTACCGTATGTTTATTTTTGAATGAATAATTACGTTGAATATTCTTCCTTGGTTACCTTTTCTGGTTGCTAGGATTTTGGATCTCAATCACAAAGTCTCTCTGGCTTTTAATTAGGAAGTCTACTCTTGTTTGCCTTTGTTGCTCTTAAAGTTTGTGCGAAACTCAAATTTATTGAAACATTCTGATAACTTTTCTGCTATCTTAGATTGTTCCATCAAATCCTTCAATGTGTAGACTACAACAGTGCCCATGTGAGCTTCTATCTATCCTACAAAATTGTGCTAATAAGTTTGAAGTAATATCAATAGAGATATATCTCGACATCGCAATGTTAGATTGCGGTATCTCTCAATGAATTCCCTAACCAATTCATTTCTACTTTGCTTTTAAGAAAGGAGTTTGGTCATGGTAACATCAGATTGTTCATCGTGAAATTGTGAGAAAAACATTGATTCTAGATCTGCCCTTGATTTGATAGAACCCATGAACAAATTCTGGAAATAATCGAAGGCTACCCCATAGAGGGTGCTAATGAAAAGTCACACTTTAATGGTGTTGTTACCCACTATATTACCAATTTATTGGGAAAGTAGTAGATATGTTGATTTGCAGAACATTTTCCATCAAATATATGCAACATTGCTAACATGAATTTCATTAGATAGGGAACCATGTCCCACTCGATGGAAGAAGATTGGGCAATTTCAACCTTTTTTAGCTCAATTTGTTGGCAGAGAATATTGAGCTATTGTTGGATATCATCTAGGGCCTTTGCTTCCTTACTTGGCTTTGGAGGTGTTGACATTTCAGATCCTAAATGGTTAGAATCTGCGTCATCTTGATGCGCTTGATCTTCTTATGGGGAGGACTCATCGACTCGTTTCTTCCCCTTTGAAGAGCTTGGGTGAGGTTGAGATGTTGATAAGAGTTGTTCGAACATCTTTTCCAAATGTTCATATTGCTCATCTAAATCTCTCTTTTGAGCTGCCATTTGAGCAAGAAGATCTTCTCGGTCTATTACATCTGCTTTCCATTTTCTCTTTTAGCTTGAACTTGGGGTTGTGTTTGATGCTATGGCAGAATTAGCATTGCTAGAAGTGAGTTGATTCACATGGGATGGAGTCTGGGCTGCTCGTATTTAGAGGGAGGAGTAGTCAAAAGAAATGCCTGCTCTCTGTCTTAATCTAGTGTGTCGATATATACCATCACACTTCTGCAATATGCCTCTGATGCCAAGAGAGTAGAATGTGTTAGGTGAGTTGTCTACATCTTCTTCCTCATCTCTAGAAGTTACACTAGTCATGTTGACAGTAAATTCTTGGGACTTACCCATTTGGGTACGTTGTTATCTTTTAGTCAGAAACTCTGAAAATTCAAGATCATGATTAAAACGGTTGAACACTGATTCCTTTTTAGGAATATCTTTACATTGGCAATTCCTCTGAACTACCTTGAGTACTTCTTTGAGGGTCGCAGAATGTTGACATTTGTGAGCCTTTTTCAGAGATGGGAACTCTCTTAGGTCACTAGTAGTTCCAAGTTGAGGGCACTTTTCAGAGCCAATTTCATGTTCTTTAGCCTTGGTGTGCGATCGTCGCTTACAGCAACGTTGGCTAGGCTTTTGTCTAACAAAAAATTTAAACAAATCATCATTAATGATATTATTCCCTTGTGGAAATTTAGATGAGGGATTACTCCTATTCTTAGCTTCTGTCAAGGAAGCAGAGTGAGCATCACAAGATGCTTTAAATTGAACCCCTGAAGGAGTTGTGAACTGATGTCCGAGATTAAAAGCATAATGACGTCTTGACCTTTGCTCGAGATGATGGTCAAGGTTTCTTCGCTCTTGGTTAAGGTCGTTTGGTTTCTAGCTAAGCTCAAACTATCTTTGACGAAGGTTTCATTTACACAAGTGGGGGTCGATTTAGACCCGAGATTTACACTGCAGAGAATTTTATGACAATTGTGTATAACACTATTGATGAGGATTGGTTTGTGAAAATGAATTCCTCGAACTTTGTTTGGTCAAATTCAATGACCAAGAAATCAGCAAAAGACCCAAGGGTCTTAATGTCGGTGTGCGACACAAGTTTCTCGTCAGAGGAGAAACTTGTCCCCAACAGAGTCACCATCCTATTTTAGATCTTTAAAATTGTAATTGACACAGATTACAACTAGAATATTTACAACAAAACTAAGGAAAAATTATATTTCCTGAGGATTTTTTCTGTGTATTGATGAATATCGATCTTGTATTCTATTGACGCACCGACTAAGAGGATGAGCCTTTTGTCATTGATGAGAACTTAGTTGCTCGGGAGGTATCTCAATCTTCTCTTAGTACCTCTGCGCAATAGAATCACAAGTCAGAGATTAGTAATCTCTTTATGTGTGCGTTGATCTCTCTATGGTTAGATTCCTCAAAATGAGCAATCTCCCCTGCTTTTATAGGCTAAAATAGAGAGTTAATAGCCTTTAATTATGGATTAAGTGGCTATCAAAATAGGAGTTAGTGAGAAGCGATTATCCTCTTGAAAATAGCCCTCAAATGGTTGTTTGGCAGGGCTTGCTAACTTGGCAAAATTCATTGAAGACGTTCGGGTGAGGCTCGCTTGGACGTAGGTGAGCTTCTTCAGAACTGTGCATGACGTGGTCCACTTAGGTTGCTATGGGTGAAGTTTGTTAGTTAGCGAACTTTGTCTGTGAGTTTGAATTTAACATAGAATTCGAATCATAATTTGGTCGATGACGCCTTTTGACTCGGCCTGGAACGTGAATTAGGAGTTGACCGCGCTTGACTTGGTCGAGTCAAGATGAGCTGCGTGGCGAGGTCCGCTATAGCTCTTTAAGGGTCGAACCGTTCTTAACTTGGTCAGGTCGAGGTTCACATGTTATGTTAAGCGACCTTCGCTACAGCTTGTTGTGAGCTCTGTTTTGGGCCCATTCGAAGTGTTTAGCCCAAGAGCTTTTACTTATTAGATCCAAGCCAAATATTGGCATAGGTAGAAATATAGTTTAATTGTCTATAGAAGGTCTTAAGAGCATAAATTTCTAATGTTTGAAATTTAGGGAGCACGAAGGAAAGAGAAAAGGAGCAAAGATGTTATATAGATGCTAACTGCCTCCGATGGTTGACACATAGTCAAATCCGAACTAATAAGCTCAAATTCCTAAGACTCCACTATGAACCCTCATCAATCGAAGCTTTCTCTTCCAAAAATCCAGGTATGTAACCTTCACTGACAATAGCACAATACTAATGACAATTCGAATCCAAAGGACAGTGAGGAAATGAGATTCAATTTCTCTCGAACTGGGCTTCCCCAAGTTCGAGTAAAAGGGGCCAATGTTATACCCTAAAATTACGTGTTTGATAAATCCTTTAGAACTGGCCACATGTCAGTCAGTCGGGTCAGGTCATATGCCTGAAAACCTGGCCCAAGCGTAGTTGTAGCCTGACTAGACCAGCTGACTTTTCAAATAGTCTTAGTCCGAGGCAGAAGGCGTCTTCAGGTCGGGCTCCACTGGAAGACATTTGTTAGGGGATGAGGGAATGTCCGATTGACTCAGCAGAGACACCTACTTTTATTGAATGATCAAATGTGATGAAGATTTTGGGGCGCCGCCTGTACATTGTCATCCAGTCACCATCATATTTAATACGGGTAAGATGTTATATTGGCTCCTTGGATGGCACCCACACCTTGTCATCCTGTTGCTGTGGCATTAAATATGATGTGGATGACTCTGGCGATCTCGCCCAACTAGCTGTTGACATGTGCAAAGCGTAAACCAAATGTCGCTTCTGCTGATTGAGTCAAATTACCAATTCACTCTCGATCTCTCTTATAAATATAAACTACTCTCATCATTCTCAGATATGAGCTCTCTGAACTCAAAACTTAGTCTTACACTTTTCTTCATACTAATTCTACCACTCATTGACTTGAGCATCGGAGGGCACGCCGGAGGAAATCTTCTCCAGGGCCTCTAACGTTTGTTGCTTGGGCAGGAATTTGCTTTTCCCAACTTGATCTTTCAATAGAAGAGATTAAGAATCCCTAATCTCTCATTAACCCCACTCCCAATTCTCATATTAGCTTTTCGATACAAACATGAAGGATTCTGATGGCACATTTCAATGAATTTAGCAAGTTTATCTTTGTACAATAACAAGCAAGTATATCACGTGAGTTCATTATATGATTATTAATTGCAACTTGGCACTCATAGTATCATTTTTTAAGCTTGTTCTTTCTCTAAATTTTATTTGTGCTGATAGACACGCCGAGGAAAATTTTCTTTACTATTTTATTCTCAACGAGTCTATTTGTCAAAAAAAATATTTCTCTTTCTTTGAGCTAAAAGAATTACTTTGCTGGTCTATTTGCAAAAGATAAAACTAAAGAAAAAGTAAATTCAAAACAAGCATACTACATTACTACAAAGCCTACTCTTGTCAATTTACTTTTTTTTTTGGATAACACAGCTTGGAATCGAGTCTAAAATCGTAGGAATCATATTGAAACATCCAAATCATCCGGATCATCTACAATGAGTCTCAATATACAAATTTTTAGTACATTAGAAATACTAAATTACTAAACATGATAATTTCTCTAGGATGATAACTAGACTACAATCCATGACCTTATTTCGTACTACTAGAAATAGAAATATAGACTCATTGTTAACTCATAAATTTTAAAAGTAATTTAAGAGAAATGGCCTTACAGTTTTATTTCAGGTAGTACAAAAGCAATTTAGCAATCAAGTCTAATTAGAATAACTATTCTCCTTTTGACTTGCGCCACCCCATAAAAAAGAAAAGTGGAAAAAAATAAATAAAAAAGTTACCCGCTACCCAACAAAAACAAAACGAAATCCCACGGTTTCAGGCCTTGGTTCCCAAACTAACCTTCTCTAAAGTTTAAGTGGCACCAAATTCAAAATTGCTGGGAGATTACCCTAGATGGTACAAATTATTAGCATTGTCATCAATGAAAGCAGTCTAAGATGGCCCTATTCATACAACTATACAAAATTATGATACAATTCCATAATTCCACGTCCCATGTTGTTGTATTGTTATTCATGTGACTTATTTTGGTATTAATACTAAACTAGATCAAGGAGGTGAGATGATAGCTATGGGTGGCATTGACTCGTGGACATTGTACCACATTGTGGCCTACTAAAGTGTGACTTGCACTTACGTGTGTCCAAAAAACCCGTCGTCCCAGACCCGGCCGGGCCTTACCAGTCCTGGTCGAGTCGGAACCCGACCCAACCTGGGGTTGGCCAGGAAATCCGGGTCAGATCCGGGTCCGGGTCCGGACCGGCTCGCCGACGTCTGAGCCCGGCCCAGAATAGTAATTTTTTTTATTTTTTTTATTTTATATATATATATATATATATATATATATATATATATAT
>BQKN01063729.1:7511-34221 GCA_022839385.1 Asparagus kiusianus
ATATACCTTCTGGCCAAAGGTCACTATAAGTTCTAATGTATCCAAGATACCATAGTTTGATCTGGTAAGAGCAGGGCATGACATAAACAGCAAAGTCCAAGGCTAAGTAATGTCCACTAAATAGCCATATCAGATAACAATATAAATTGGTTATGTTTGCAGGGTCAGCATCAAAAGTTTGTTGAACGGATCAGCCCATTATAGTTATTATGTTCTTGCTTAATAGTTAACTTACCTTTTAAAAGCCAATGTCAGACATTATTACCCGAAGGCAGAGCTGTTGCCGTGATATATCTAAAGACATATCAAGTTAACAATCAATTATCTGTAAATCTTTTAACTTTAACATAAATAGGAGCTTATCAAATTTAAGTGATTGAGCCGAACTGGACAAAAATTGAATTAGAAAGATGAACACTATAAATTTATTTTATATGATGGAATCAACTAGCCATTCTGAACGAGAAGAAAACTAAAATCACATTCCTGAGTGCTCAAGAAGAAGAGGGATCACGAATTCATCTCTTGTATCATGATATAGAGCTTTCACTATCTGTATTGCAGAATGAGAAAAATAAAGAAATACCTTTATATTGATAATTTATCCAATAAATACCTACATTCTTAGCAATCTGTCATATATGTATCATTAATACCCACAGACACGTGTGACACGTTCCAACTTCCCAACACAGACATTCGAATGATAAACACGGTAATAAGTTGAAATGCGGCTGTGAGGTCAAGAGATTAATGCATATTTCGTCCAAATATCTGCTTATTTTACTCATATATATATATATATGTGATTGCTCATATAAAAAAGAGAACTTACCTTTCATAAGATAATGTACAAATAACTAGCATAGGTCAAAAGAAATGCAATGTAATAGTTTACTCCCATCTTAAATATAACTTTCGAGGCAAATGCAAAGTATTTATAAAATTTATAAGTGTCAGACATGGATAGGCACAGGTGTTTTGTGTAGGAGTGACAAACATGCCAACTTTCTTCTGGGCGATGTGTCATACATGTCATATTCTCCTTCATACTTAATAATGATCATTATCTTACTTTATTAAACAATCTGACATTGTCCATTAAAAAAACAAAAAGCTCAAAAGCTACCAGACAATAGGAAGGTAGAAGTAAGGTACTTGAAGTATTAGTTGAACAGTACCTCATGTTCATGACCATGACCATGAAAATGGTCCTCATGTCCATCCCAAGGATGCCTCCAACCCTATAAAACAGGTGCTCCAAGAGCCAAAATCACTAGAAGAATACATGTAGTACACAATATAAGGTTAATTGACGGCAGAAAGAAGTTTACCAGCACTACTGGACCATCTTGCTTAGCCCTATATAAGACCCAAAACCTACAAATAAAGAGAGCAAAGCGAAGGTAACAAAACTTAGTTAAGACTTTAAAACTGTTAACATAAAAAAATGTGTGCTATTTAACGAAGGTTACATTAAAGAAGAAAACTATTAAATTTGGAAACTCTACCCTGAAATATTCCCAGGCGGAGGAAACACTTCTATCATTAGTGAAATTTAACTTGACCTATTTCATTGTTAAATAATAAGTAGAAGGCTTTGAATCTTGAGATTTGAGGATTCTTCCTTTTCTGTTTATGACTTCTTCATTCTTCCGTCTTCATTAAAGAAAAAAATATACTATTTATTTGTTCCTAAGTTGGAACAGCTGAATGAAGTTATCTACAAAAACTCAACACGAGCAATACAGATCAAAAGGAAAAGAGAAACAAACACATGTCAGAAAAATACTAGACAGCCAAATATACAGTTCATGATGGACACACTAAAGAAACAAATTATTTTCAGCCCACAAACAATATTTTCAAGATTCCTTAGAACAATCCAGAGGGAGCTACTATGACATAGAGCATGTTTGGCAACTTTGAATTATAATTTGTATGGCTTATAATCCACAAATGACTTATAGTCATGTGGATTTTAATCCAAAATGTTTGATAAATTAGTAAATTATAATCCATTTCCAATGGTAGAGTGTTCAGCACATGAGTGGCTTACGATCCGTTCTTCTTGTCAAAATGACAAAAAGGGGTTAGAGATAGAGAAAGCAAGTTTTAGAATTTTCTTAAATGCTAAGGAGTAAAGTGATCTTTAGTGTTTTAAAAAGCATCCTAGGCAGACATCTAGGCATTCGCCTAGGCATAGGCGGCTCACTAGTCGCCTAGAATTGGAAAGAGTAGCTAATCTATGCGGTGGAACCACCTAGGCGCGGCCCAAAGCTAGGCGGCCCGCTTAGCTTTTAAGGGAAAAAAACTAGGGGTGCAAAATGGTTTGGATTTATCCGAACCGATTCGAATCCGTATCGGAATAGCATGCGGATACGGACGATGAATTTGCTAACCAATCGGATCCAGATCTAGATCCCTAGTTCATTTTCAAAGCGGATACGGATCCGGATTCAATTTTACTCAAGAAAACCGGAGCCAAATCCGGATATTCGGCAAATAATGGCTACATACTTCCACGTGACTTTTGACTCTAGCTACTCCCACGTAATATGTGTACTACAAATAAAATCGTGCTATGGAGAACCCATCTATTGATTTGACATGATCTTTGAGAGAAATAACTTTGTTCGCTAGTTTTAGTACATAATTATTTTAGTAATATTTTTTTCCTGACACTTTCTTTATCTAGGATTTTAGCATCAAGTTTGTATAGCTGCCTAAAACTAGTACCCAGGACTCAAATTCTAGCATCCTTATTTTAGGAATCAAATGTCATTATTTATTCTCACAAAGTCTATATACTGCTCTTGTGTGACCTTTTTATTTTCTTTCTATCGTTTAGAAGCAATGAGCAGAAGCACTTAGGTGAAGAATTATCTCACTATACTTCATGGTTAGTATACGATATAAATATACAAACTACATAGGAATATACATATTTTTTATCATATTCAAATCATATCAATTTTTCAGATGTCCGATTTGCATCCGTGATTGTATCAGTATCCGTTTCTCTATATCCGAACCATATCCGTTTTCGTTTAATGCAGATATGGTTATGACTGTTTATTACCAAAGAATCTCTATCTATATCCGTATCCGTTTTGAGAAAGCGCATATGAATACAGTAAGGGCCATATCCAAATCATATCCGAACCGAATGCAACCCTAGAAAAAAACCCTAGACAAGTAAAACCTAGCCCGACCGGCATCCTTGAACCTGACCAACACCCTTAAAAACTCAAAAAAAAAACTCTCTCATGTTCTCTTTGTCCCTCCGCTCTCTTCAAGATCTCCTCCTCCCCCCACTTCTCCCCCACGCTCCTCACTCTCCGATCCCACCTCTAGCGCTCCCCCTTTTCGATCCCCCTCCGGAGCTCCTCCCATCACCTCTCCCTCCCTGATATGCTCAAAAACCCTAGCAACCTCCTCCCCTCACCTCTCCCTCTCAGGCCACCTCCGACGAGTCTCTCCCCTCTCCTCCCTCTATTGAAGGTCATGTTTAACTTTTTCTTTTTTCACTATTTTTTATTTTATTCACTATTTTTGGTTTAATTTTTGTAATTAGTTAATTTTGTTTTAATTCATTATTTTTGTTCAGAAACCTAACAATTTTTTATGCATAGTTGATTATAGATCTAAGATTACTATTTATTATTTTTTGCAATTTTTCATGAACTTAAATCATGTTTTTGTTAAATACTATAATTAAATAATTTAAAAAATAATCAAATGCTTAGGCAGCACATAGGCACTAGGCCCCAGCACAAGCACCTAGTCCACCTAGCGCTTATTGTAACATTGGTGGTCTTTTATTTGATCAAACTATGTGACTTATAAGCCACAAAAAAATAAGTTAGGTTACCCCCAATATTTTTTTAGCTTATACGACAAAATAAGCTGTTTGCCAAACATGACTCAGTGGCTTATAAGCTACAAAAGTGGCTTATAAGCTACTTTGACCAGCTGCCAATCATGCTCATAAAAGTAGCATGATACCCGGGTAAGCCAATTTAGTTTTCTTTCCATCTTTTACGCTCACAATTCTTTTGGCTTGGATCATGCTTTGCTTATCCACTTTTATTTTTCTACCCTTTTTCTTCAAACTTCTATTTCATCTAATCATGATGCTGATTTATTTTTTACTCAGCTTAACCAAATCTTAAGAATCAAGATTTGTACAAATAATATAAATCTCATGAAGATACTTCTTTAAAAAAGTTGTACCTTGCATTAATACTTCTGAAATATGCCTTGAATTATACAAATAGCTTTCCTTATGGAAACTTGTTATCCTTTTTTGAACACTCCTAGATTTCTCTAACAACTCTTGTTCACAGTAACATGTTTAAGATTTATTTAATTTAAAATATATATCAAGAACTTTTAGCAGAAAAAGGCTGCCCATGTATTAATTTCTTATAAGATTATGACAACATTTGATATGTTTTAATATAACAGTGAGATGCGTTAAGCTAATTCTTATAAATTAGTGCCAAAGCATGTTCTTTTCGTAAGGTCATAAGAATGCATTATAGGTTAAAGCTGCAGCATACATGTAAGAATCACATGTCAATGTATTAATATTATAGAAATAAGTGTATAGATTTTGAACTTTTGGATACAAGGACACATCTATGGATGAACTGTCTTCATTATTATTATATATATATTGATGCAGGACAATATCACTGTTTAGATTTGATTCAGGTTGAAGATAGAATTATTATAATTTTAAATTTGGATTTGGTTTTAGATTGGTGAGAATTTGCTATTTCGTTTAGTTGTTATAGCTTTAATTGTATTAGGATTAGATTGAGTTTGTTGAATTATTTTAATAGTTAAGATTGAATTGGTTTTTATAGGTAGGATAGGGTTTTGATTTTGTTTTAGATAAGAATTTCAAATTCTATTAAAGAAGGAAGATACTTTTATAATGCAGAAAGTTTATGATGAATAAAATTATATTTATGTGAGATTTTTGGAGTGATTTCTCAAGGCGTGAAGCCATTTAAAAGGTTAAATGTGCGTGTGTGAAGTCGGTCTAGCTAAGTTATCTCTTATTTTTATTTTTCAACATTACAGAGAACGCTAGGCGGCCTACGCATCGGACCAAGCGCCAAGAGCCTATATAGGACCTAGGCATTTTATTATTTTATTATTTAATTACAATCAATGTTATCAAAACCGCTAACCACTGCTAGGTGTCAAACTGGCACCTAACGTAGGTGCTAGATTTAGGAGGATTTTTTTTTTAAGTGGTGAGGGAGGAGGTCTGAAGGTCAGAGGAGTTGGAGGAGATGTTTATAGTCAATGGAAGAGACAGGAAGAGTTCGGAGGAGATTAGAGGATGTGGATGCAGCAATGTAGAAAATCATAACTAAGAACTAAGTGATGTAGTCCGCATAAGCGATCTCCTAGGCGCTACTAAGACCTAAGCAGGCAGCCTAAGTACCGCCTATATCTAAGAGAGAGACTAGCGGAAATTCTAAAACAGTGGTATTTTTATCTTTTATTTCTATCCTCAAATTCATCCACTGCCTCCTTATACCAAAAAAAATTTGGGTTATTGTTCATGTGAACGATACCTCGTTAATTTCCCATGGTTGTTGCGATCATCCCTTCAACGATCTAACTCTTTCCAGCTATTTTTTCATATCCTCTTCAATCTCTGAGGATCAATGCTTAATCTTTTTGGATCGGAGTCCTCTTAGTCTGATCCTCATCATGTATCTTAAAGTTAGGGGTGAAAGTGAGCTAAATATTTAATAAATAGCTTGGTTAATATTCGTTCAGATATTCGGTCATATTCGATCCGATAGTTCATTTAATACTAAATGAATATTTTAGTATTCGGATTATAAACAAATAGAATTTAACCAAACGTATATTCGATTCAGCTGATTATTAACTATTCGTTTACATATTATATTTAATCCTATTAATTAAACTTGTTGCAAATATTACCCCTTAAAATTTTTATTACAACTTCTACCCCATATATAATAGACATGTTAGAGAGACCTAGGGTTTTTACCACTGATTGAGTCATTTCGTTCCGCCTGCAACTAAATCCCAAAGTGACAGTATATCTCTCTCACAGCTAGGGTTTCCTGGGAGTTAGGGTTCTTCTTGACCAATGCATCTCTGATGTGACACTCTCCTCCCTCTCTGACGCCCTCATCCCTCTCTGACGACACCCTCCACCCTCCCCGCTTCGATGTCCTCCTCCCTCCCCGACGCCCTCCTCCCTCTCTAATGTGATGCGCTCCTCCCTCTCCGACTTTCCCTCTCTTGAATCCCCTCTTGGACGGTCTCTCTTGATGTATCTTGGCGATCTCTCTTGACACTATCTCGATCTCTTGACGAACTCTTAGACTTCCATCAAAAGGTAAGATAAACTTCAAAGTTATTATTTTTATGTGTCTTAAATTAAGCTAGCTGCTAAAGGTGCAACTCTTGTGTATTTTGTCCAAATAATTGAAATAATATTCACTTGAAAATCACATGCATTTCCAATTTCCCACCTCCTCTTATTTTGAGCATTTATTTTTTCATAAATTTAAGGATTATTCACTTTTATTAATAAATGAGGATAGAAAATTATTTGCTGTGTAGACTGATTACATTACTGTTTACTAAGGCTTGAGGAGCTAATTACTTTTTCTTTGTATATGGTGGTATTTAATGATTTATTTTCATAACATGATGCATGTTGATTTATGTACTATATATTCTGGTTGTTAATTCTCAAATTTTATTTCTACAGAATGTCATCTCACCATATGAATCCAACAAGTGATTCTCACGCTCCATCATTATCATCTTCTACTCCTGCTCATACTTCTTCTCCTTCTCCAGCTACTCCCTCCAGTAAATACAAATAATACAAGTAGAGAAAACGTGGAAACTACAAATCCTATTTAGGAGAAGAGAAGAACGAAAAAGATTTCTGAGGTAATGGGACAATTTTGTTGAAGTTACTCATGCTAATAATGTAAAAAGGTGGAAATGCAATCATTGCAAGCACGACTTTGCACAAAATTCAACTGGAATAACATCTTACTTGAAAACTCATTTAAATAATTACATTGCAAAAAAGTTGCATGATCAAAGACAACAAACACTTGACTTTCAACGAGATGGTTCTACCATAGAGCACCCAATAATGTTACCACCTAGAGGAAAATATAACCATTTGAAAGTTAGAGAAGTATTAGCTCATTGGGCCATGATGCATGAACATCCATTTATTGTAGCAGAGCAGGAGAGTTTTCTATTCCTAATTAATATTGTGAATCTTAAATTTATTAAAATTGGGCGTAAAACTTTGAAGGAAGATTGCATGACAATCTTTGAAAGTGAAAAGAATAAGATGAAGACGCTCGTTAAAAACATCGATATAGTTTGTTTAACCACCGATCTTTGAAAATCAAAAAATAAAAGAATTGAAGGCATTTTGTTGATAAGGATTGGAACCTCCAAAAAGCAGTTCTTAGTTTTGTGCATGTGTCTCCTCCTCAACGTGGTATTGACATTGCAGATGCTATGCATAAGTGCTTCAAAGATTGGGGAGTAGAAAATAAAGTATTTACTATATCTGTGAATAATGCATCCTATAATGATGTATGTTTAAGAACTTTGAAGACTGGCCTATCTAGATATAAGAAATTGGTTTGTGATGGAAAATTATTTCAAGTGAGATATTACGCATATATTCTCAATCTTCTTGTCCAAGATGGGATAAGTGTAATTGCATCAAATATTGAGAATGTGTGGGAAAGCATCAAGTTCATCAATCACAGTGAAGCGAGGCTCAGAACATTTTCTGCTATTGTGCAACAGGTATACCAAATTTATTGTAAGAAATGTTAAAGTGTATATTTTGTATGTGAAAGTCTAATAATATATTTATGTATATATTTTTGTTTAACAGTTGCAGTTAAGAGAAAAGAAGTTGATTTATCAATATGCTCACTCGTTGGAATTCGACATATTTGATGTTGATCATTGTCTTGAAGTTCAAAGATGCATTTCCAATGTACAAGGAAAGAGAGTCCAATTATGATTGTATGCTAGAACATGAAGAATGGGATAAAGTGGAAAAATTTTTGCAAGTTATTGGCCGTCTTTCATGCCGTAATGAATCTTATCTCCAGTAGTGACTATCCTACTTGCAATTTATATCTCATTGAAGTCTATAGGATTAAAGAAGTTATAGATAAGTCGCTACTAGATAATAATTTCTCTATCCGGCAAATGGCTAAAAAATGCAAGATAAATTTGAAAAATATTGGGGAGAATGCAATTCGTAATGGAAATAGCTTCCGTTATGGATCCTAGACTAAAAATAGGTGCGGTTGAAATTTGTTATCCTCAAATTTACTCAGAAGTAGAAGCTAGGATAAATATACAGAAAGTTAAGGATGTCTTGCAAGAGCTATTTGATGAGTATGTTTCTTTACATAATGCAAATAATAAGGAGAATAGCTCTCTGAATGGAGAAGGTTCTATAGGTGCTTTGAGTGATAAAAACTCCTCATTATCATATTTAAGTTCAAACTAGAGCAATATTTTGAAAATGGTGAGAACGAAAGATAGTATACCTGCATCCAAATCAAAGTTAGAAACATACTTGGATAAGCATACATATATGGTGAAGCAGAAAATTATCATTTTAGTGCTTTGAATTGGTGGAAAACCAATCAATTGATGTATCGTGTCTTGTCAAGAATGGCGGTTGATATTCTTGCTGTTCTTATTTCTACGGTGACATCAAAGTCTACGTTTAGTGCTGGCGGGAGGGTAATTGATACGTATCGAGCATCTTTAGATCTAAAAACAGTTGAAGCGTTGATATTTGGAGGGGATTGCATACGAAAAGACTATGGTATAAAGAAAAAAAAGATAATGATTTATTTGAATTCAATGCAAAAAATTAGATTTTATAAGATTTATTGATAGTGTTAATTTGTATGATTACAGGTTGAAGATGAGATAAGAGAAGTGGAGATTACCTTACCAGAATGTTAAGTACAGGCACGATTATATGTTTGAGTCATTTATTTTCATAGTTTGATAAGAACAAGACTATGTAGGGTTATGATGAGTTGCTTTGGCTCATTTCTTCATGTCTATGATCTAATGAAACTGCAACCTTATCTATGCCTCTGTCTGCACTTACTCTTGAATATTTTCAAACGGTAATCGGTAAAGGCAAGTCAAATCCATTGATGGCTGAGGGTTTACCAAAAATCCTATGAGCTCCCGTGAGGGATGATTAAGTCTATGTATTCAATATCATAGCACCAAATCTAAGAGAGTTTATTCTCTTAGCACAACATTACATATGAAACGGACTTAAATAATCTGCATACTAGCCCGACTCAAACGGTAGTCGGTAAAGGCACTTCAAACCCGTTGATGGCTAAGGGGTTGCCAAAAATCATATGAGTATTATGCTTATCTATTCAAAATAGAATGGATAATCATAATAAGGGACAAAATCCACTAACGCATCAGCTTCACCAGTTGATCTCGTGACTTGAATAGCCGAGCTAACCTCAACTCCAGCTGAAGCTTTAAGGATAATAACTTCAGATATTCGGTAACTTCAGAGATAATAGCTGTATCAGTACCAACGGCTGGTCCTACGATCAAATCGTTCATAAAGAGCTCAACCTAGCGAGCATCCGATGCATTCTCAGCCTATGAAGCACGGACTCTTGCAAACAGCCCCCGTCCCCGTGTCCGACGCTTGTCGGAGACGGACACGCGTTCGACACGCGTTCGACACGCGTCGGACACGGCGTCAAAGGCAGCGACTCGGTCAACGGCGGCGACTCGGGACAGACGCGGGGCGGACACGGCGAATTTGGGGGCGACACGGCAAAGGTAAAATAAAAAACCCAAACCCGAAACCCAAACCCGAAACCCAAAACCCAATTTCAAATTTAAACCCTAACCCTAGCCATCACTTACCCGAATTCTCGTCGATCTTCTGTTGCGAAGTCCCAGTCGTCGTCGCCGCCAGTCCCAGTCGTCGCCGCCAGCTCCCAGTCTCGTCGCCGCCGGTCCCAGTCATCGTCGTCGTCGATCATCTCCTTTAATCGGTAAGTCTCTCCGCTCTCCGTCTCTCTCTCTCTCCCCGATCGCCCCCTCTCTCTCTCCCAGATCACGCCCTCTCTCTCTCTCCGATCGCCCTCTCTCTTCCCCCCCCCCCCCCGATCGCCCTCTCTCTCCCCCAGAGCACGCTCTCTCTCTCACCCCCCGATCGCTCTCTCTCTCCCCACTGATCGCTCTCTCTCATTCTCTCGTTCTCTCTCTCTTTTATAACCCGGCCAAAACCCTCTCACTCTCCCCGATTTCTCCCCTTTACTTTTTACTGGCACTGTTTTTTTTTCTGTTATTATTTTTGTTTTTAAGACTTACTGTATAAAAATACTGTTAATTAATTAGTTAATTAATTAGGGAATTAGTTAATTAATTAAAGTTTCATTTTTAATTTTTAATTTACTTACTGTTACTGTTACTGTAGTTAGTGTTTTACTATTATTAATTTTTAAATTTATTGTTATTGCTTGTATTTTACAGAAATGGAACAAGACGGGAGTTCTAGTGGTAGTGGAGTACAAGATGACAAATGTCCGCTTTGAAAATATGTTACCAAATTAGAGAAAAGGGGGGGAACGGCAGGAGGAAATTGGAGATGGAGATGTAATTATTGTAGAGAGGATTTTACCGGTTCGCACTCAAGAGTTAAAAATCACCTCTTGAGGATAAGCGGGACTGGAATTAAGATGTGTTCCAAGTCAACACCCGAAAACCTAAGGGAGTTTCAAAAGACGTTGGATCAAGCGGAGGCGAGGTTGATGGCTTCTAAGCCTAAGATGCCAGTTTTGCCTATATCTTCGACTGCAAGTTCGATCGGTATAGGTGCAAGTGCAAGCATGCCTATTCGTGCAGGTGAATCTAAGAGGAGGAGGGGGTCTAATACCGTGGAACAAGCATTCAATATGGGAGCAAGGGAGGAATTGGATGCATTGATTGGTAGGATGTTCTACACCGGGGGATTGTCCTTCAACTTGACAAGGAATCCATATTATGCCAAGGCTTTTGCATATGCCGCAAGCAATCCAATCTCTGGCTACAAGCCTCCAGGTTACAATTCCATAAGGTCCACTATCTTACAACGTGAGAAAACTCACGTAGAGAGGTTGATGGAGCCCATCAGGGGCACATGGTCACAGAAGGGGGTCTCCATTTGTAGTGATGGGTGGGCGGATGCACAAAGGAGGCCCATCATCAATTTTATGGCGGTATGTGAGGGTAAGCCAATGTTCTTGAATGCCGTGAATGCTGAGGGAGAAGTTAAGAATAAGTATTTTATCCAAGCACAGCTAGAAAAGTGCATCACAGAGGTGGGACCGAAGAATGTCATCCAAATCATAACCGATAATGCCTCGGCATGCAAGGCCGCGGGAGGGCTTGTGGAGGGCACCTGGCCTCACATATTTTGGACTCCTTGTGTAGTCCATACACTCAATCTTGCTATCAAGAATATTTGTGCGGCTAAGAACACGGAAGCAAATGCCATGGCTTATGCACAATTACATTGGATTACAGAGATCTCCGATGATGCATTGTTTATGAAGAATTTTATCATGAATCACTCTATGCGGCTTTCCATGTTTAATGAATATTCCAAGATGAAGCTCCTATCGATTGCCGACACAAGATTTGCCTCGTGGATTATTATGTTGAAGAGGTTTAAGGTCGTCAAGAGAGGCCTTCAAGACATGGTCCTAAGTGATCGATGGAGCTTGTATAGAGAAGATGATGTGGGAAAAACTCAATTTGTGAAAGAGAAAGTCCTCGATGATTTATGGTGGGACAAGATAGATTTTATTCTTGACTTCACTGGCCCAATCTATGAAATGATCAGGGTCACCGACACCGATACACCATGTCTTCATTTGGTGTATGATATGTGGGATACAATGATTGAGAAGGTGAAGCAAGCTATTTATAGGCATGAGGGTAAAAGGGATAACGAGGAATCTCCTTTTTATGAGGTGGTTCACAAGATCTTGGTGGATCGATGGAACAATAGCAACACCCCGCTTCAGTGCTTGGCACACTCTTTAGTTCCAAGGTAATATTTCACATTTTACTCTTTAATACGAATATTTCTATTACTTAATACCTTGTGGGCTAATTCATGTTATTAACGAATATAGGTACTATCATTCCACATGGCTCAATGAGAACGTCAATCGGCAAGCTCCAAACCAAGATCTTGAGATCTCTACGGAAAGAGCAAAGTGCTTAAGAAGATACTATCCTAATCCCGATGAACGACGGGCGGTGAACTTGGAATATGCTAAGTTTGTGGGGGCTTTGGAGGCTTATAGTGATCCGGATTCTCTTTCCGATAGAGCACACATGGATCCTAAGTCATGGTGGCTTCTTTATGGTGCAAGTACTCCAAATTTGCAATCATTGGCCATAAAGCTTCTAGGCCAACCTTGTTCCTCTTCTTGTTGTGAACGGAATTGGAGTACGTATGGTTTCATTCACTCCTTAAAGAGGAACAAGCTAACCCCGGCACGTGCGGAGGATCTTGTTTATGTTCACACCAACCTTCGCTTACTTTCTCGAAGTTCGGAAGAGTATATGGAAGGGGAATCAAGAATGTGGGATGTTGGGGGAGATGCCTTTGAATCATTTCAAGGTGCCGGTATTTTAGATGTTGCCGCCCTTTCTCTTGACGAGCCCACGATGGAGGCCGTTGTGTTTGAGGAGGATGAAGGAGTTGAAACCATAGAATGATCTTTTGATGTTTTAACTTGAGAACTTTATTTTTAAGATACGCTTTTGGTTGTAATTTTTACAATGTTGGTAACTTAGTATTTTGTAGCCATGAAACTAGTTGCAACTTGAACTTTATTCTCTTGTATTTTGATATGCTCAAGATGAAAGTAATGGAAATTAAAATTTGATATTATCTTCAAATCAGTTACATAACTTACATTTGTCATTGATTATACAAGTCAATGTTACATAATAATATAACATAAAAAATTGATCTATTTTTCTATATGTTCATCTTCTCTTTCTTTCTTGTCTTGTTTTACATTATTGTCTTCAATTTTCCAAGAGATCATTGTCATCCCGACGTCTTAATTCACACCTGCAACACACACTTTTCTTTAGTTTCTTATTTATAACCTCCACTTTACATAACAAAAAATATGAAAATATAATATGAATTAAATTCAATATTGATCTATATATAATAAAAATATTAAAAAAATCTAGCCGTGTCGTCGTATCCTATTTTTTGGGGTTTTGCCGTGTCCGTGTCCGTGTCCGTGTCGTGTCCGTGTCGCCGTGTCCGTGTCCATGCTTCATAGTTCTCAGCTCGTTCTTCACGACACTCGGATGAGTATATGAGTATAAACTATATCTCCTTGAACCTCCGACGAGTACACGAGGTTAAACCGATTCCCGAAACTCCTAGGAGTATATGAGTATAAACTGTCTTCCCCGCTCCAATGCCCTTAGAGCTTAAACTGTGTAGACTCCAATTACCATACGAGTGTAAATTATGTTTACACCAATCAACGCATAGCCCTAGGTCAACACCGGTCAACGCGTTGCGAGGAAAGTCAATGCCGGTCAATGCATTACGATGAAAATCAACGCCGATCAACGCTTAACCTTGGATCAACATCGGTCAACGTGTTGCGATGAAAACCAACATCGGTCAACGCGTTGCAACGAAGGGTCCTTTTTTTGCCTTCCATGTGTGAATTCTCTAAGTAATTTTCTCAATTAGACTTGTGCAACTTGAAGTTGATAATCTCTTTTAATTATTTATTTCCTTTTTGTTTTCATATGATTGGTTTCAATTTTCAGTATTTAATCGACAAAGCATTGTATGAGGGCCAAAATAGCAAACCATGCAATCTGGAGTCAAAAACACTTTGTTCTTCAATGTGCTTTTGGAAAGTTTAAAAACTTGTTTATGTATGAGGTAAGATCTTGATGTGTAGCAAATTTCACTTTAGAGAACCTTTTTGTTTCCTATGTAAGTGGTAATGTGATACTGATTTGCTAGGTAAGTTGGTATATTGTTGTAGTTGTGTCAAGGATTTTAGGCATGTTAAGAGCTTATGAAACTATATTTTTCTTCCTTTATTTTATAGGAATGTTTTCTAATTATGTGCTATGTTTTATATTGTAGAAGACATTACTGTGTTTGTAAATTTTGAGTATAAAAAATATAATACACTGCTCTAATGTATTTTGATTGGCAGAATATAAAAATTACATTTTGTTTACTGATTATATTTATTTTTTATGATTTTCGAATTATTGGCAAATACATACCAGATATTTGACAAATGATTCGAAATCAAAGTTGCAAAATAATGCAAATCGAATATTCGCAAATTTTTTTCGAACATCTATATAAATAAACGAAGCGAATTCAAATTTATACTGCTATTCAAGTCAATTTCGAATACGAACACGAATACCACAACAGAAACCGAACTCAAATTTAAACCTTGCACTATTCGTTCAAATCGATTTGATTCCACCCGTACTTCCAATCATGTCAATATATCATGTTTCCTACCTCTTGTGGAATTTTTGTGTCACATGTGCAAGTCTTGTTTATGTTTAGAGTTCTCATAAATCTTTAGATGAAATGTAACATTAATTTTTTTCAAACTATGTTAAATGCACCACAAAAAAAGGTAATGCGTACACCTAAAAGCAAGCCTAACAGTACAAAACAGGTAGCATAAATATTTCTACTACGAAGTTTTTTAGTACATCAAAGTCACCATACCTTGTTAACCTTTGAAATACACAGATATGATACATTACGCAGGCAAATAATCAATGACGTAGCTTACAAAACACTAAAATATCAATTTAACAACTAGGAATATCATATTAGCCAATTAAGATTTAAGACACCAAGAGAAAAAAAAAAATTCTTTGTGTGAGATATAACCCAAGCAGGTACGGTGCTTGCACTCCCAAGAGGCATACCAGGCACTGGCTATCCACCCCCGCCCGCCCCTCTCTCCTCTTTTGGCTTTTAATGTACCACTCTAAACTTAAAAAAGAACAACTGGGTTGTAGGCTACCAAAGAAAGAGAGAACAGGCTTCAACCTCACCCTTTCCTCAAGAACAGGCTTCAACCTCACCCTTTCCTCGCTTCATAACACCATCCCAAACCCCCAATCTATACATGTGGGATACATTGCCCATACTATTTAGTTCGAGAGAAATGGGCTTGTAACGGTGTCGTTAGTACAAATAATTTGGCAACTAATTTCTATGTGCTACTTTTCATATGGAATTCTAAATAGTCTTAACTGATAAATGGTGATTGCTTTCAGGTTTCTTTTATGACCTGTTGATAGAAGAAATTCAATCTATCTAGTGGACTTAAATCAGTCCAACTGATAGATGTCCTACTTGGCTAGCCTCATACAAGCATAATGTTGTTCTCATAATTTTATATTTTTATACACATGTATTTTGTTGCGAATTTATAAATACTTTTAAAGTAGCTTTTGATGGGCAGGCAGGTCTCATCGCATCTCACCTCAGAAGTGATACATGACTATTCTGCTTCATATTTGCTTTTGAATCTCTAGTCTCAACATGCCCACTTCAGTTAAACCTTAGAAATCAATTAGACTATTAGAGTTACACAAAATATAAGCTTAAATGCACAGCCAATCTCTAAAAAATATTAATCAACATTATCTGGCTTAAACCATCAACTAGTCTTGCATTATGAGAATGTGATTTCATTTAGCTCTTCGGCTTTATATCATATTTCATAAACAAACATAAATCCTACACCAAATCTAATCAGCTTCCACTATTCCTATACACCCTTTGTCAATGGGATTAAGGGGTGACTGATGTTAATTTGAAATCTCAAAATCGAGAAAAAGTTGAAGAAATTCCCAATTTAAGTTCGTTGATCTCGATTTAGAGTCAAAAGGAGGGGGTGAAGTTACCACATGACGGCGCACAAGCCCTTTCCGGTGACCACATGCCAGCGCTTCGGTGCGTGATGCACGTACCCTCTGTACGTTGCTCCTCCGCCTCCCATTTCTCGTCTCCCCCTCGATCGATCGTCTTTCGAATGGGACCGCACTGGCAGTCCCTAAGCTTTGATATTCTCACCCCGGATGCGCTCAATTTTTCAAGGCTTCAAGCCGCTTGTTGGGCCAAGCTCTCATTAAATTTTAAAACGAGAAGCGACATCCAAGCCCAGCCCAGAAACCCGAAAAGGCCGCCCGTAGTTGACGCCGGCCCACTTCTAATTTTAAAATTAGCGAGAACACTGTAATTTTTTTAATTTAAATTTTGAATTCCGAAGTTTCAGTAGTAATTATTTTTCTTCGTCAAGATTATCTACTTATGTCATTAAAATCTATATCTATATCTATACTACTTCTAAAAGAGAAAACAAATGTCAAAACGTTTGCATACCCATTTTGCCCTTTACAAATTTCTTAATTCTAATTTTATCATGTATTGTACTATTCTAAAAGTGTGAAGGGTGTTAAAACTTTTTTTTACCAAAATTACCCTCAACAATAATATCATTTGACAATAATGATGATATCAATACAATATGAACAATAATAACGTTACACATCTATTGCTAATACCCTGTATCATACATTATGCCACCATATATTGAGGGCAAAAAGGACTAAGGCATGAGTGGAATTGACTTTAAAATTGAACGTAAATGAATAAATCTGGAAGCTAAAGAGGAATAATGAATCATTGTCCCTCTCTACTAACTCACAATAATTATGAGAGTAAATTTACGAAACGTTATTCTCTTCAAATTCCCACTCAATGAAAACTCTTTTCATCTCTTTCATATCATAACCACCATCCCCATCAATCTATAAATCCTTCTTTCTCTAACCTCCTCCTCCTCACCAATCCCTCTAATATAAATATCTAATGTCGAAACATAGCAAAAAAGAATCCAAATCCCCTCCTTATATATATATCCCTCCACAAGCTTCCCAACCCCTCCACGTCTCTATCTATCTCTCTCTCTACCGACCCCATTCATTCATATTTCTACTCCACCACCACCATCAACACCAGTGACAGCAGCGGCGGCGGCGGCGGCGGCGAAGACCCCTGAACCACCCCCAACTGCAGCGCATGGGCATCGGCGGCTCCAGTGTCGTCCTCAACCCTGAGACTAACATCGAGGCCGAATCAAGGAAGCTTCCCTCTTCCCAGTACAAGGGCGTCATCCCCCAGCCCAACGGACGCTGGGGCGCCCAAATCTACGAGAAGCATCAGCGCGTCTGGCTCGGCACCTTCGACTCCCAGCCCGCCGCCGCCCACTCCTACCACGTCGCCGCCCAGCGCTTCCACGGCCCCGACGTCGTCACAAACTTCAAGACCCTCTCAGCGTCCAAACCCCTTCGACACCACCGAGCTCGAGTTCCTAGCTCGTCACTCCAAAGCAGAGGTCGTCGACATGCTCAGAAAACACACCTATGCCGACGAGCTCTGCCAGGGTAGGCTCACATTCAGTACCGATAACGGTAGCAACAACAGCAATGATAAGGCGGTCACGCAGCCGGACGGCCGCGGCAGTGCTAGCATGAGCAGAGAGCATTTGTTCAACAAGACGGTGACGTCGAGCGATGTGGGGAAGCTGAACAGGCTGGTGATACAGAAGTAGCATGCGGAGAGGCACCTGCCAGTGCTGTGGGACGGAGGGCGGGAGAGCGTGCTGGTAAGCTTTGAGGACACCGGGGACGGGAAGGTGTGGAGGTTTAGGTACTCTTATTTGAACAACAGCCAGAGCTCTAAAACTTAGTTTGGTATAACACTCTCTTATTTTCATTTCTTGTCTCAGCTCGCCCCATCTCCCTCTAACTAAATCAACCTCTCGTCAATCTCACTAATTGACTAACTCATTGATGGTGTCAGCCTCGTGGACGGCTGAAATATGATGCCATAGTTTTGATTGTGCTATATTGTATTCTTCTTCCTCATTATGAATAGTTCCTCGACCTTGCATGGTTGATCGGGCTGCACATATTATACTTGTCTGTTGTGGTTATCTTCCGTGTAATTGTGTGGTCTTTTATTCACTAATTCAAGTATTGTATTGAGTTAGTTTGTATTCGGAACGTGCATGCTAATTAAGCATAAGCTTGCTCATTTTAATGCTTGTGCGGTTTAGTAAATTGGTATTAATATCAATGTCGCAAGTATCATTACTCGAATGTAGGCTTCAAATCAGTGATAGGTTACCTCTTATTAGTTGAGCATTAAGTTTCCATCATTTCTCTCTCTTAACTATTTATGCATAACATATCAATTGATACATTATAAGTATAGTTTTACTACTGACATAGTTCCAATACTGGTGTGAATCATAATGACTCATATTATATATGTTAATCCTACTTTAAGATTTCATTGTGCGAGTTAACAAATGGCTAATGCCAATGCTTTCATTTTTAGGAACTTTGATAATTTTGTATGCTGGCGATAAAAAAAACTTGTCCTTAGATATTATAACAGTGATGTGGTCTTGCATTCTATACTAGAAAGGAACCTAGATATTGGGGTTACAATTCAACTGCTATGGTTCTGTTTTAGCAAAACCAAATCTATTTTGTGGTAAAATATATAATGGGCATTTATCTGTCAATGTCCAGTTGTTGACTTCCGATGAATGTTTCCTTCTTTAATTCTTAAAATATAATAACAAATTACGTATAACTCAGTTCTTATATAAAAACATCTAGAATCATGTTTTTACATAGGTTTAATGCCCCCCCACCCCACCACTCCCCTAACTTTAGATGACTATAGGAAAAAACCCATAACTATCAAACTACTGGAAAAACCCCTCAAGTTTAGGAGTTTTCACAAAACCCCCCTTTAAGTTTAAGGTTTTATCATAAAACCTCTTAATGGCATTATATCTCATTATCCAAATTTTCAGTGGACAAAAATACCTCCAAAGGGATTTCACCTCCACATGATTAAAAAATTTAAAAATTCAATTTAACATGTCAAAATAATTTCTTGCAAAAAAACCTTCACACTGAAAATCTCTACTTAGGGGTATTTTCTGTCCACTAAAACTTTAGAATAATGATGGACAATTAGCGGGTATTATGATAAAATCTTAAAGTTAAAGAGGGTTTTCTGATAATTCCCAAACTTAAGGGGTGTTTTATGATATTTTTAAAGTTAATGGGGTTTCTTGGTAATAATCCAAAGTTAGGGACCTTATCTGATATTAAGTCCATTATGTAATTACATCCACAACCAAACTTTTTAACAAATTATAAAATTTTCTAATTTAGAAACTCATAGTGCTAAAATACAATTATATAAAAATTTTAGTAATAAAAGTTTTAAGGATAAACAAAGCGACAATAAAAATATAATATGTTCTATATCATGGTTAAAAAATTCAATCAACTTGAGAATAATATATTTCTACCCATTCTGCTTTATAAATTTATATATTATTATATTTAAACACTTAAAACTTTTATCCAATACTTTAGTTTTTTTCTTCAAGCCGCTCACTCATTTTCCTATCTCCAAACGATTTTCAAATCTATACTACTTATTAAAGAGAATACTCAGGTCAAAACTTTTAATTTCCTTTTTTACTCTCTCAATTTTTTTATAACTCAAAATTATACCATTAATTATAAAACTAATGATCCATAACCTCATTAACTATGCACCTTTTCATTTTCTCAAATTATTTGGTCATTCGCTAGAATATATTAATAATTTATAACGATAACAAAATTTATGAGTATATGATAATTGATTGTAAATAATTATTAATTATATAAAATAGTAAAAGTCATTCATTTAATAAATTATTGGATATAATTATAATTATAAATAATAGTATAAATAGGGTTATTTCTTTATGTTATAAAGAATATTACATCGTTTGATAATTAATATCATCTTAGTAATAAAAATTTGGATGTTATAAATAAAAAATATTTTTATTTTAGAAAGTAGAATAGAAAATTAATTTATATAAAAAAATTGGATCCTTGAAATTTATGAGGCATATACTTTTCTCTTCTTTTCTTCAAAATATCTTACCACTCGCTAGAATATACCAATAATTTATAATGATAATAAAATTAATAAATATATTATAATTTATTATACAATATTTATTAATCGTAATGAAATAGTAAAATTATTTTTAATTAAATATTGTACATAATTATAATTATTAATAATAGTATAACTAGGATTTTTTATATTATAACAACTAATACCCCTTTTCTATATTATATTATTATCTTAGTCATAAAAATTAGACATTATGAACATAGTGCAATAAAATATTGGATCTTTGAAATTTATGAGTCATGCATTTTTTGTTGGAAAGTAAATGTCTCATATATTTCAAGGATCCAATATTTTTATAAAAAATAATTTTTCTAAATAATAGTATTTTTAATTTATACCATCAAATTTTTTATTATTGAGACGATATTAATTATCAAACAAGGTAATATTCTTTATAAGATAAAGTCATATAATATTAAAATTTATTGCCATTATTTAATAGATATTATAATAAAATATGTACATGAAATAAATATTTAATAATTTAAATGGTTTAATTATATCAATAGTGTTATTTAAACTAATGATTATATTATTATTTAATAATTATACTCCTAAATAAATTGTTTAATAATATAATAATAGAAAATTTTAAATAACTATTAAATGTATGTTAATAATTATAAGTAATAATATTAGTTTACGTTAAAATTTTTTAATCATAGTGCAATAAAATAATTTTTAATGTATATATATAATTTATTAAATAATATAATATTATGGAAACATTATATAATATATAATTTATTAAATAAGTTCAATGCATAATTATGGAAACATTATGAATTTTAACTCTTGTAGTTTTTTAATATGCATCACGTGCAACGCACGTATTGCATACTAGTATAACTAAATGATAAAACAAGGGTTTAAGTAATAACCTAGAATTAAAATCAAGATTTCCCCAAAGATTACTCAAATCTAGTCCCTCCAAAATTTATTCATGTCTGAGCTTTAAAGAAATATATAAACGCTCATATGATCCATATTAGAAAAATATGAGCGAAATTCTCTGTTCATTTCTCGAGACTTAGTTTTTTCTTTGGTCTGACTTTTAACCATAAGTGTCTTTTTTCCAACTTCTGCTTTATTTTAAAAGAACTAGTTCTTATGCACGTGCATTGCACATAGTTAAATATCAAAATTATTTATTTTTTTATTTATTTTCTTGCTATAAGATAAGTTAGAGTCATCTTGAGTTAATCTTTAAACATGGATTATTACATTTGCCATAAATTTTATTTACATATTTTTTTTAAATTTTATGAAATAGATTTGCATGTAAAACTAGGATCAATATACTTTTATATACTTGCATACACAACATTTTTTTTTAAATTTGCATATATCAAACTTCGTGTAACATCTTTGTTTATCAGATCAAATCATCGATCTCCAATTTATTTATCTTAGTCATTAAATGTAGTGTTAAGTTTGAAAAAATATAATAATGTATTGTTGGTGTGTTAATAAAATATAACCAAATACTTAATGTGAAGATGGTTTGTATAAGCTCAGCAAAGTGTACATACTTTTCACAAGACTGCAAGACATCTTAATTATTGATAGACTTAAAATAAAAAAATAAATACTAAATATTACTAGTGACTCTAGTATACTTTTATATGACAAAATCATTCACATAATTATATTAAAAATTTTGCATCAAAAGCCATTCTAAAGGTTCCTAATTTTACTCAAAAATTTAAGTTCTACTAATAAAATATTCAAAAAAATATCATCTTTTGTTCCTTCTTTTTTCATATTTAATTGAGCCGAAATCAATCATTCTCCACATTTATCTTTTTCTTGAGTAATTCTACAATAGTGTCCTCATCATCTATATCAATTGTGTTATCAGGTTGATATATAATAAAGAGCAAAATATAAGACAAGAGTCCAGAAATATATTAGGATATACTTAGATCAATCAAGTTATATTATTACTCATAATTGATATGTATCAAAGACAAAATATGTTGACAATCTTAAACTATAAAATAGACTGTATAGGCTCTCTAACAAAACTTTTTTAATGCAAACAACCCTCAAGATTAATTTTAAAAATCTCTTGGGGTCAGGAATAAACAACTAACAAGTTTGTAGTGAAAGGTAGGAGAATGCAGTACATTTTTAAGAATTATTAATCTTTACTTAATTTGTTTATAATGACAGGATCTCATTATTAACTAACTACAAGGCCTAGTACATTATTTTTTATAGGACGTTCAAGGTAGACAGAGAACCTAGGTGAGTCCTCATCGTAATGAATGTTATATAATTTAAGTACAAAGAAAAATAGGAGGATTGATCAATGATGTAGTTGGTGAAGGGATACTCCAACAGCTTAATTTGGGTATGTGGATATATTATAGATGGAGATGGAGAAGTGTGGTTTTGAAAGCAGTGAGTGTGTGGGGTAATTAATATGATTTTTATTTGTGTGGTTTTCTTCATTCATTTTCAAGATATATGTAGTCATGTGGATATATAGCATAGCATTACTATTTTCTTTTGGCTTTGTGGAAGAGTTTGGGTAAAAAATAAATTATCTAATCCTGTTAAAGTAGGATCATGTAAGTTAAGCTCATGCATGAAAATTTTTTAACTAACATTAATATGTAAGTATTACAATTGGCATTGAGATCTAAAATACGTATGAGATTCTCTTTGACTTTTATACAAATAGTATATTTTAAATAATAAAAGTATAATTAAATTTTATAATCTAAAAAAGATCAAATATACACTATAATTAATTGCTTTAAAATAATATGATCTAATCTAATAAGAAGAAAATAGATTAAAGTGATTTAAAAATTATCATAATTTCATAATTCATAATTTATAAACAATCTAATCTAATAAGAAGAAAATAATAAAGGCACATACTTGTTGAAAGAGATGAAAGTGTTATGAAAATTATGGTAATTTCTGATATAAAAAAAGATCAAACATACAATATAATGAATTGCTTTAAAATAATCTA
This sequence comes from Asparagus kiusianus, assembly GCA_022839385.1. Classification (NCBI taxonomy): domain Eukaryota; kingdom Viridiplantae; phylum Streptophyta; class Magnoliopsida; order Asparagales; family Asparagaceae; genus Asparagus; species Asparagus kiusianus. The sequence goes on from BQKN01063729.1 coordinate 30,725, forward strand.
GTCTAATCTAATAAGAAGAAAATAGATGAAAGTGTTGTGAAAATTATTGTTATTTTTTAATATAAAAAATATTAAATACACAAAATAAATAATTGTTTTAAAATAATCCAATCAATCTAATAAGAAGAAAATAACAAAGACACATATCTATAGAATGAAATGAAAGTGCTATGAAAATTATTGTAATTTCTTGGCTTATATATATTGGCATGTGTTGTTGCATGTGAGAGAATAATAATTATAAATAGAGTTTTATTTAAATAATAATAGTATAATTAAACTTTGAAACTCATTATGCACTACCGTGAATTACTTGAAATTTAATCGGTTAGAGATTGTCATGTTGTGTCCTCAGATCGTAGCCATTTTTATAATTTTTCTTTTATATAATTTTGAGAACTACTATTCTCTTTAATTTGTTTGGTGGATTTTACAAATATCTCATCCATATTATGTATATTTATAGATCTACGTTGTTTCTAGGTTCGACCATTGGGGCAGACATTTTTTGCCTCGTTGATTTGTTTGGATTTTGCATATACTCCTTTCATCTTGTATACATTTATAACATTAACATTTAATAATTTCATTCATGTTTATATTTTAATTTAAACTATATACATATCTTTTATACTATGTATATCCAATAAGAATTCATCAATTTATCAATTTATCAATTTATCAATTTACTCTTACTTAATCGATTAGTATTTGAATTATTTCAAGGGTATTTTTATCTACCGAAAGATTTTCCCAAACTCTTGCTTTTAAAAGGAGTATGATTATCTGTGGTTTATCAATATTCTACGTAAGAAGAATACCATATTTGTCTATTCATCTTCGCCTGGTGGTCTACTTTCTAATTAGTTCTGCAGTGAGACAAATAGATCTGACTTGTTAATAATATTCCAAATATGAAACCAAATAGGAAGAAAAATGAGTTTTATATCAGGATTGCCGGACGCATGATATAAGGGTGGGCATGGGCCAGATTAGGGCCACCCGCACTGCTACAACACCCCCCTCGTGTCAACCCGGGTTAGACTCGAACCTGATCGGGTCATTGTAGGTGGGGTCAGAAATCGTGGCCCCGAGTCTGGCCGTGGACTCAGTCGCCCCTACATCCCGCATAGTTCAAGGCCGATCAGCCTTGGCCGAAACCAGTTTGGATCGCAGCCAATCAATGGGATTGTCATTTCTTTTTCTTCTTTTAGTTATTGTTATTTGTATTAATATTTGTTTATTTATATTTAGTTTACTATATAATTATTTTAAGGAAAATTATGTCGAGGCCTTAAAAGTAGGAACTCCATGTGACCCAGCTCCTTGTATTTTGGTTTATGTGATTCAGCCTCAAAAAGTAGCATTTAATGTTTCAAGGGCCCTCCACGTCAGTAGTACAAAAAAAGAGATTGTATTTTAGAAAAAATCCGATATTGCTCCTCCACTTATCTTTCCCGGACGCCTTTGGCCAAAAACATGGAAAGTCACGTCCCATTAATGCGATCTGACTGAAAAAATGTTGGAAAATTTTCCATCCTTTTTTAAACTCTATCATGAGCAATAACTCATGTTAGTTCTAACTTATTTCATGTTATTTCTAATTTATTTCATGTTAGTTCTAATGGCGAGTAAGAGCTAACTTTAAGTTGAACTAACATTAATACTTTGGCTACTTGGTCTAGTGGTAAAGCTTGGTAATTTGGAGAGGAGATCAGAAGTTCAAACCCCTACAGCTACAATATATATTTAAAGGTTTTTCATTAGGCCTTGGGCCTTATAGGGCTCTTGGGCTCTTTGTTAGTTCTAACTCATTTTATGTTGGTTCTAACTCACTTCATGTTAGTTCTAACTTAACTCACTAGAACTAATATTATAAATAACACTAGTTGGAAGTAAAACTAACATGAAATTAGCTACAACTAACACGAGAACCACTAGAACTAACAGAGGCTCAACTAGAACTAACATACCACTAGAACTAACACTTATATTAGAAAAAAACACTAGCTGGAAGTTAGAACTATTATGAAATCAGCTAGAACTAACACGAGAACCACCAGAACTAATATGAGCTCAACTAGAACTAACATACCACTAGAACTAACGCTTATATTAGAACCAACACTAACTGGAAGAAGAACCAATATGAAATCAGGTAGAACTAACACGAGAACCACCAGAACTAACAAGGACTCAACTAGAACTAACATAACCACTAGAACTAACGCTTATATTAGAACCAACACTAGTTGGAAATAGAACCAACATGAAATCAGCTAGAACTAATACGAGAACTACAAGAACTAATAGGGGCTCAACTAGAACTAACATACCACTAGAACTAACGCTTATATTAGAAATAACACTAGCTGAAAGTTAGAACTAATATAACATCAGCTAGAACTAACACGAGAACCGCCATAACTAACATGGGCTCAACTAGAACTAACATATCCACTAGAACTAATGCTTATATTAGAAATAACACTAGATGGAAGTAGAACCAACATACCATCAGCTAAAACTAATACGAGAACCACCAGAGCTAACATGGGCTCAACTAGAACTAACATACCACTAGAACTAACGCTTATATTAGAAATAATACTAGCTAAAAGTAAGAACTAACATGACATCAGCTAGAACTAACACAAGAACAACTAGAACTAACAGGGGCTCAACTAGAACTAACATACCACTAAAACTAACGCTTATATTAGAAATAACACTAGTTGGAAGTTAGAACTAACACACCTAATTCTTTTCTATTATTATTTGATGTTGTTGCCTTGCAATCTTAGTCGCAGTAAGCGCTTCGGCCACGTCCACAATAAATTAAAGAAAGAACTGATAATAAAATAGCATTAACAATAATAAAAGAGGAGAGGAATTCACATCACTGTTCATTTATAATTTCGGAAACAATTACAAATAAAATGTTTTAAAAAAGTTTCCATGTCAAAACAATTAATAAAAATTCAAGGTAACAAATTAAAACCCAACGTGGTTGATGCACGACGGGACCAAGCCAATCGAGCATTTAATTAACAACCTAGCTAGCGATTTGATTAAACTAACTAGCTCTTGACGAAGTCGTCGATGAACTTGGTCCCGACGTCCCTCAGTCAGGTGACGTCCCCCAGCCAGTTCTCGATCAGGAAGAGGGATGCCTCCTTCCTGTTGATGGGCTCGTGCTTCTTGACCCACTCGGCCCTAGGCTTGGGATCGTCGTTGGGCCCCTTGTTGTTGCCCTTGGTATAATAGCAGGTCTGGTGGAAGTCGGCCCTATCCCAGACGGCCCAACCCTCAAGCCTGATCACGTCCCCAATCTCTGACTCCATGACCACCGTCCTCGCCTTCGCCTTCCATGGCCTCCAAAGGGCTTGATCATTTTTAGTTTCCATGGCGGAAGTGAGAGAGAAGGAGAAGTTGAGAGATAGAGGGGGTGAGAGAGAGAGAGAGAGAGAGAGAGAGAGAGAGAGAGAGAGAGAGAG
>BQKN01063729.1:34231-65766 GCA_022839385.1 Asparagus kiusianus
GAGAGAGAGAGAGAGAGAGAGAGAGAGAGAGAGAGAGAGAGAGAGAGAGAGAGAGATGTGATTAATGATGGAGAAATTGGGAATAAACAGGGAGGGGTACAGTAACCGAGTTCAGTCCCATCAAAGGGGCAAATTCGTAACTTCCACTAGGCTTTTTTAGAAATTTGATACTTTCGGACCTCGTCACAAATACTGTGTATTTAGGGTTTATCCACATGGGGCAAAATACAAAGGGCCTTGTCACATGAAGTTTCTGTTTTTGGGTCCTGGACACATTTTTTACTTATTTTAAACTCTAAATATTGTGATAAATGATGTTTATGAGTTTACCAACTATTAAGGTCTCATGTTTCAGACTAGACTTGAGATATGAGATTTTTCATGTTTTATTCCTTCTCACTACTGTTTTGTTTTGTATTGTTCTGTTTTTTTCAATGTAATATGAGAACAATAAATATATTGTTGAATGTAATGTAATATTGGGAATGGAGCATAATGTAAAAAATGTGGAACTATAATAGCTCTCTGTGCATAGCTCAAACCAGACCGGGACCAGGCCGAGCCAAGCACTTCGGTCTCAAGTCTAGCCTGGGACCTGGCTCGGCCGACCCGGGGTTAGGTCTAGACCAATAATATATGGGTTGGGCCGTGTTACGGCCTATAGCGAACTGGACGACCACAGGCTAACCTGGCCTGTACGCCTAGCATGATTGCATTATATCGATGTTTATATAAGTTCTCAATATTGTAAGAATATGTTAGCGAACTGGACGACCACAGGCTAACCTGGCCTGTACGCCTAGCATGATTGCATTATATCGATGTTTATATAAGTTCTCAATATTGTAAGAATATGTTCATTGAATGTGGGATAAGTAGATCATGTGACTTCTGTTTGGAGGAGTTTTTTGTGCTACTGTGTATTCGAATCTTCTTAAAACTTAACTACAATGATGAGTCAATGTGGATATGTAGCCTTGACGCAAATAGTATAAAATAGACAAATGTAATAGTGAGATTTTAGAACTTTTTTTAACATTAGGATCAATTTGGCAAATCTTTGAAAACTAGATTAGGATTGATCTTGGTCCAGTTTATCCTAAACTAGTTTAGTTTTGTTCCATAGAGGGTAGTTTGGGGAAAAAACCATTTAAGACTATTGTTTGGCTTGAAAAGCTTGGTTCAATTGTGGCACTAATCTTAGTCAATTATAAAATAGGCAAAAATTGGACCAGGATCAATTTTGACCAAGCTTTAAAGAATAGCCAAACACACCATGTGGAGTTGTTATGCGTCATCAAACCTTGAAAAAATATTATTAAGTTTTTCTAATGCAAGAATCTTAAGACCAAACCCTAATGAGTAACAAGCATAGAGATGATAACACCAATCTAGTACTTTAAAGAGTGATGGCAAATGTCCACTCCTCTCTCTATATCTTATGAACTCTTATATTCCCTTATTGAAATTACTACTGCATATTTTTCGGTATTTTTATAATATATCTTTTGAATAGGGCACCTCACTGCATTTTTACCTAAAAAAGTGACATTTCGTTGACGCACTTTGCATTTAACATGTTGATATAGTTTAATTCATTTACATTTACTGTTAACTTTAAGTTTTAGGTTTTTTGATGCGGTAATTTTGGAGTTGCATACATGAAACTGGAACATCATCCCTGAATTGTCTGTAGGCTACATGATGAGAATGAATCCACATTTAAAAAAAAAATTTATTGAATTTAGAAAATTCCTCCAGATTACTTTCTTGGTGCGTAATAAATTGCTAGAGTCAATTTCTGCTCGATTTCAAAGCTAATTTGCTTATTCAACCTCATAACCACTCTAATATTCTTTCATGAGATTATTAAAGCATAAAGCTAGGGGCGAGAGCAAAGTACATAAATTATGAACTAACAAGCCCAGCTCAATAGCAACAGCTACTCTTAATAGGGTCACGAAAATAAAAAAACAGAGTCTAAAAAAAGGCTAAAATAAAGTATCTTCTAAAACAGAGCTACGAAAGTGCATAAAGTCTTCCACATCTGCATTGTCATCACTGATGGAATTAATTTGATTTATCTCATTCTCTTTGATAATTTTCATGAGCTTCTCTGCTTCCTTCTTGTCTAAGCTTCCTAATCAGAAGATGATAAAATATGTCACATTAGATGCCAACCTCCCAGACTCAATAATTACATCATTAACAATCATGTTGTTCGTGCTCTCTAGATACACAACATACAGTAGGAAAGAGAATTTTCCAAAGAATTTGATACTGGCCTTCCCTAATAAAGTCTCCATAGTATGTTATAATGTAACTGATCTTTTGTGTCAGATTAAGCAATCTCAAGCTTAGTAGGAAGAAATGCCACACTATCTTAGCAAAAGGGCAAGGAAAAAAGAGATGATTAACGGATTCCTCCTCATGTATACATAAGGATCATGTAGGGTCCTTATGTTAGGATGTAGTCCATACAATAGCTTTTGTTTGACTAATAACAAACTCTGTTTTGGTTCTAATAATTGTTAGAGATGATATAATATAGATAAAAATAGGTATGCGAAGTGTAGAAGGAGAAATGATGTCAAAATCAGCATGAATGCTGATTTCGACGATCGAGCCATCGATAGGCTTCAAGAACCCATCAATGCACTAGAGGTCATTAATGGTCTATGAGAACAAATTGTAAATTTCTAGAAATAGAAATTTAATCTAATTGTGGATTACAGGAACCCATCAATGGTACTCAGGGACCTATTGATGGCCGTGAGCACCTATCAATGGTTAGTCAATTGATTGCAGATTTCTTGATATAATCACAGCCGTTCATTGATCCTTTTTAACTCCAACTTCCACTATGATTAGAATATCTCTTTTCTAATTAATTAGAGGCTATATAATATTGAAAGAGATAAATCAGAGGCAATGATTCTATAATTTTGAAGAGAGCTTGAAGAGAGAGATACTTGGTTTTGTTTGAAGAAGAAATTGAACTGGTATTTTGAACACAAGGAGCCTCAACAAACTCTTTCTCATTGTGCTCATCACTTTTGGATCATCTCAGAGAGGAGAGTTGCCCTTGGTTTCATCATCTACACTGTTCTTCACCAAACTTCACTTTGATTCATCAAAGAATGATTCATTAATCGAAAAGGGTTGTAAGATCTTTTTTTATTTTGTATACTTAAACTGTGTTTGTTGTTTTTTTCAAACTTATTTTTATGACATAATCAAGTAGGTGTTAATTAAGGGTTGGTACTAGTTAGAGCTAGGTGTTACTCACTGTGGAGAGTTAGATTAGATGAGTGATTTCGGGTAGATTTCAAGGTACGGTCTTTGTAAGCCTACTGAATTAGATTGTGATCCAGGAGAACTCTTAGATTAGTGAGGAAGCCTCTTCGTGGAAAGAAAGAATGGGCATAGGATTTTTATCCGAACCACTATAAAATCTTGAGTGTCCTTGGTTGGTTGTTTTTTTTATCTATTCCACTACTTATTTTGTGTTTCTAATGAAAATGGTACAACCTTATTCACCCCACTCTAGGTTTACATCTTAGATCTAACAAGTGGTATTAGCACTCGTTATCCATCTACAGGATTCACAACCTAGGGTAGAGATGTCTAGTTTGACCGCCACCATAGCTTTTCCTGAGAGACGTGTTATGAACCAATCCACACTTTTGGATGGGATTTATTACACCTATTAGAAAGTCCTTTATGGGAATTTTTTATTGTTCACTGATTATAATATTTAGAGTAGTGTAGATAATGGTTATACTGAACCCACTACCATTGTAGAAGAGGTCACCATTGTTACTCCTAGAAACAAGTGGACCCCTTAACAAAAAGTTTTACCTTTTGAATGCAAAAGCTATGAATGCTCCTTATTATCTTTAATTATTGTAAAATTTAACTATATTTCAAATTGTACTATTGCGTAAGAAATCTGGAGAACTCTAAAAGTTACACAGGAGGGAACTTCACAAGTGAACAAGGTGAAACTCACAAATGCCTTTAAGTATGAAAATTTTAAGGTGAAGGCCTCAGAAAGTATTCAGGATACATTCATCTGATTCATGAACATTGTGAAAAAAATCTAAAGCTCTGGGAAAAGAGTATGATAGTATAGGGATTTGTAAAAAAAAACTCTACATTCTCTTTCTAGGGATTGGGAACTAAAGATAACTACTATTGAAGAATTGCAAAAAAATATTGATTCAACTTTTGAAGATCTTGTAGGTAATCTTTTACCATATGAATTTTGATTAAAAGTGAGAGAAGATGCTTCTAAAAATAATTCAAAGAAGAAGTCATTAAACATGAAGACTAAAAAGGAAAAATCCTTATTCAAGAAAAAGAAAGAATCAAGCTGGGACTCTAATGTTGATGATGAGAGTGAAAGGGCATTGATTGTCAAAGGATTCAAATAATTCCTAAAGATAAAAGATGGGTAGAAGTTTATGCATAATAAATATAATTAGAATTTCACTAAGTTAAGGAAAATTTAAATATGAAAATCCAGCTTCTAAAATTATTTGTCATCATTATAGGAACCTGGACACTATAGAAATGAATATGCTCTCAACAAGAGTGAATACGAAGGAAAGAATAAGAGCTTCAAAGTGATGTTGTGGGATTTTTCAAGTAAAGATGAAGAATCAGAAAGTGAGTTGAGCTCAAATGATAGGAGCCATAGTCTCATAGACAAATCCTATGCCTCAAAAGATTCTTAGGGTGACAATTCAAATAAGGAAATTCAATAGAGAGATAAGGAGCATGGAATCACATGATATTTAGACTCGAGATGTTCTTGACGCATGACAGGTAAGAAAGATTTATTTCTTACTCTCGACAAGAAGAAAGGTGGAGATGTAACTTTTAGAAACAACAATAACATTAAGATTATAGGAGTTGGTGATATATGAAATAATTCTTTTAAACTCCTTAATGTTTAACCTGTTGGTGATTTGAAGCAAAATCTTATTTCCATTAGTCAGTTTGTGATGAAGGTATGTCTATTCTTTTCAAATCTGCTATATGCAAAATTATTGATTCCAAAGCAAGTTCAATTGTCTTTACTGGAAATAGGCGTGCTAATTTATATACATTGAACTTTAATGATATTAAATTTGATAGTATAAAATGCTTAGTTGTAGGAGGAGAGGATAGTGAAGTTTGGCACAGAAGACTTGGACATGCAAGCATGGGCTTGGACATGCAAGCATGGACTTATTGCAAAAACTCTCAAAAAAAGAATTAGTTAGAGATTTGTTTATCAGAATTAGTTAGAGATTTATTTTTATCTATTTTTAAAAGCGAGAGTTTACGTATGGCTTGCATGAAAGGTAAATTTATAAAATCCTCTCATAACTTGAAGAATTTAGTGAGCACTTCTAAACCTCTACAATTACCTCACTTAGATCTTTTTGGACTGGTGTCCATATAGATTTTAGGAGAAGAGAGAGTTATTATTTAGTTGTGGTTGATGATTACTCTAGATTTAGATGTGTCATATTTCTAGCCGAAAAGAGTGAATGTTTAAAAAATTTAAAAATTTTAAAAAAGGTTGAAAAAGAAAAAGGCCGCCTTATTCTACCATTTGTTCTGATAATGGAGGTGAATTTAAAAATAATATTTTAAAGAATTTTACGCTAATAAAGGAATCACTCGTTAGTATTCTTCTCCTCGAACACCACAATAAAATGGGATTGTTGAGAGGCAGAATCAGGCTTTACAGGAAATGGCTAGAAATATGTTAAATGTGTATAAATTACCAAAGCATTTTTGGGCTAAGCGAGTGAACATAGCATGCTATGTAACTAATAGAGATCATAACTTTGACCTAAGCTAAACAAGATCTCTTATGAACTTTACTATCAAATATCCTCAAATGTGTCACCTCTTTGTATATTTGGTTGAAAGTATTATCTTTTGAACATAAAAGATCAATTAGGAAATTTGATTCTAAAGTTGATGAGTGTGTTTGCTTGGGATGCTATTTATGTCATAAACCTTAAAGAGTTTGCGATAGAAGAACTAAATTTCGTAAAGAGTTTATACATGTTAACTTTGATGGAACTCACACTTTTATTGGTTCTGTTGATAATACAGATGACCCACTTGTGATAAATTCAAATGATTAGGTGAACAAGAGCAGGAGGAGAGTGAGAAGAAAGCTCAGAAGGAAAAAAGGGATAAGAAAGAGAAAATAAATGATAAAAATAAGGAGACAATTGTAAAACCCCGTAAAATAATAATATGTGAAAAATAATAATATGTGAATATTATGTGAAAAATAATAATAATATGTTATATGGTGATAAATAACATATTTTAATATTTGAGTATTCTAGGGATTGATTTAAGATCAATCCAAAGTATATATATGAATACATGAGTGAAATCATGCCTATGTGCACGAGCCTGAATCTGGAAAAAACGACTAATTAATTTTTTTATATTTTACACATTGATACAGTAAGAATTGGTAAAAACTTAGACAGAAGTTGTATAACTTTTCAATATCTTTCCAATAAATCTTAGATCACCTCATTCTGAGGTCAGACGAGAAAGTTATAGCCAAAATACCGAATGTTATTTTCCTAGTCAAACTAGGTTTCCTGGTTTGGATCAAACATGTTTGTTTCGGGTTTGCCTCTATAAATACCTATATTTTTAATAAAAATTTCCTCTTTTTATCAAATCTATGAACCCTAGCAGCCACCCTCACCCCTCAAAAACCCTAGATCACTTTTTGGTGAATTTTGAGAGCTTTGTGAAGCAAATACCGAGAAGAGGGCGAGTTTGTTGGCTTTTGACGAGGGAGAGCTTATTTTCTTGCATCATTGAGTTTTTACAGAATTGTTTGAGGCAAGATCATCTTCCTTTAAACCCTTTCCTTAGTAAAGATTAGGTTTTTATTAATTATAATGATGAATCTCATGTTGAAGTTTAACCCCATGCTTTAAAAACATGATTTTTGAGGTTAAATCTTAATCTAATGACAGCTATGAAGTTTATTTCTTGTTCTTTATGTTAGTAACATGATCATGATCATTAAAATTAATTTTAATTTTGTTTTTCACTTGTTAATCATGTCCTAATCATGTTTAAACCCTAGATTTATTATTAATTGAGTTTACATGTAAAAGAGAGATGTTTAAACCCTAGGTTTGTGATACCTAAGTTCTGTAAACATGTTTAAATAATTTTTTATCTCTGTTAATTATGTAGAATTTATCATGTTCAGTTAATCTTGTGGACAAATTTCATGTTTTATTTGAGAAATTGATTAATTAGGATGTTAACCCTAATTAGATTAAATCAAAAGTTTAATTTTTATGGAGATGATCTTCTGTTATTTAATGTCCAATATTATTATATGTATCATGATGATATAAATAAGTGTTTAAATATAGTTATAAATTATACAAACCCAAAAACCTAAGAACCCGATATTGCTCTAGCCGGTCGACCAGCGCCCTAGGGGCGATCGACCGGTAAAGTCATGTGTGTGCATGTTGTGCACAATGCTCTATTCGATCGACTGACACCCTTGGGACGGTCAATCGACCTGGGCTATTTCTGACATGTAGTTTTATTTCTTACATTTTTTAATGGGATCGAGGGGATTGAGCCACACGATGATACATATACAGTCATGGGTACACCTGAATAGTGTCGTAGCACACCACAAAGTATTCCAAAAAGCGATTATGATGAATTTTGTTTTGATTATACTTGAGATAAAGGTTGATTACACATTTATATACATTTTGGAAATATCATTGATGAGCACCGGTCAGTACTACGTAGAGTAGTGCGTCGATATACCATTAGTACAAGCCATTGAGTCAGGTTTAGGATGCTTTATCTAGCAGTTCGTCCCGTACTAGGGTGCGATAAGGCTTGTGAGTCGTATTTCTAGGATGCCTACTTGGTAGTCCGTCCTGCACTCTTGTTACGTACAGAGATGCGATGAGACTAATGAGCCGTGTACATTGTCAGGATACTGACCGGGTAGTCCGTCCCGCATGATGATGCGATGAATCAGAATCTTGCAAAGATTTGTATTGAGATGATTATTGATAGTCTGAGTCTTTGGCGGATGCCAATTATATATATGACTCATTGCTAAGATATATGACCGATGTACTTTTCCCTTGAAAGTACGCCATATGCTGATATTTATCTTATCTTCCCAGTGATAGTGGAAGATATTATAAACACGATATTATGAATGTCTTTACTTTATGTATTGCTTTATTTTATTCTTAGGTTCGGATTAATGATTAGTTATTCACAATTTGAGACATATGGTATATACATGAGGGTTTCATTGTTTGGATTATTTCGCTCGACGTATCAGTCTCGTGTTATGAGTTTCTAATTATTGATTCTATTTAGATTATTTATCTCTAGTTCAGTATTAATGTTTAGACGTCTATAATTTGAGATATATGATATATACACGAGGGTTTCCTTGTTTGGATTAATTTGCTCGACGTACTACGTCTCATCCTGTAGGTGTCTAAATATTAACTCTATTAGATACGGAGAAAATAATCTAAGTAGACTATGCTTAATAGGTAGAGCCTCCTCTTTATCTAGCAGCCCTTCTCCTGGGGGCGGATGGAGGTGATCTTGCTGTAACGTTCTGACGCTCTTATTGTTATTCTTTTTATTTTAAATTTTTTTCAGGGAGCTCAAAGTTTTGAAGAGCCGCATGATGACGAAGTTTTTGTATAGTCGTCGTCGCATGAGTTATCTATAGAGGCTCTATAGTAGATTTATGTTTCCATTTAGTTATTTGAGTTGTATTTCATTTTGTAAAGGCTATGAGCCTTAGTTACATTTTCAATTGATTCATGTCGAGATATTTTATATTATTTCAGAGATCAGGTGTATAGAGTTTTATTCATTTGAGATATGGTTTTATTTATGAGATTTATCCTTCTATATTATGTTTATTGTATTTATTTACTTTATTTTGCTTGTTTTGTACTTACACTTATTTTTAATTCCACTAGAGGATATTATTATGATTGGTGAAATGTGTTATTGCACAGTGTGAGTGTATGACAGGCTTGACCTCTCTGGATTCACCTTAGACTGTAGCCATATGTGAAAATAGGAGCGTCACAGTTGGTATCAGAGCTCTAGTTTTAGTATCCTTAGGATCTTTCTTGTGTCGAGTCGTGGAGCTAGGATAGAGTTTCCTAGGATTCATGTATAGAGTCCGCTATGATTTCTAGAATGAGTGAAGATGTTATATACGTATATTCCTAAATTTACGAAAGTTTTTTTATGACTACCATACTTTGATTGAAAAGTAATTGCGTGAATGATATATGATATGATTTTTCTACTGTTATATGTTATGTTATGTATGTTTGTGAAGCTCTCCTCTTGGTATTATAAATATCGGGACGAAGACGTGGTTGAGGTAAAACTCATACTCGGAGAGCTGGGCAAGTAAAGCCCGAGCCGTAGCAGGCTCTATAGTATTTAATCGACTTAGTAACGCCGATTGTAGAGGTAAAGACTAGCAACTCTCGAGGAGCGAGTAACGAGCCAGATTATACTTTCTGAAGTTCTACCACCAATCATACCAGTCGTACCCATTAATGAGGCAATACCGACGATTACACCATCACCACCACCATCTAGTAATAGAGCCACAAAACAGGAAGCTTGGCTCTGTAAGAATGAGAAATACATCAGAAGATGAGAGCACCAGAGTTTCAGGTCACATCGGATTCATTTGCAGCCTATAAGTTGAAGGAATATGTGGGAATTATTTTTAGATATGCTTAACATCGACTCAGTACATAAGCAGAGATTAGTTATATTCAGCTTAAAGGACGACACCGGAGGATTGCACCAATTTCAGTTACGTTGGACCAGTGAATGTCAATTTCATGGAAGGATTTCATCTACTATTTCGATAAGAAGTTAGAACTAACCCGATTAGGGCAAGGAGACGTACTAAGAGTTAATTTTGGAAGCAGGATTGTCTGGAGACCAGGACAAGAAGCCTTTCGTAAGATCAAGAGGACCCCTGCAACAGGATAAGGATTTTCATCACCATTAGTAGAACAATGGTCAGGGTCAGCAGTCGTAGGGCCACGGTTACGACTAGTAGCTGAGGATTGAGGTACCACCTACCATTCCGAGGACCAAGGGGCTAGTAGGCCAGATGCACGTTATCCAATAGATTCCTGAGGGATAGATAGTCCCATAGATTCTTTTGCTAGTAGCACAACAGTTACCAGCCACCGACAGAGTTTATGCAGTCGTACCGCGTGATCATGGTGCGAGCGGAGCTTTCTTAGTGATTATTCCTTTCCAGCTTGGATCTTGTTCGATTCAGGAGCTTCGTATTCTTTTATCTCTCATACCTTCATGGATAAGTTTCAACTAGTTGTACATCCCTTAGACTTTCCGTTATCCGTCTCTACTCCTTTAAGGGAGGTATCCCTATTGAGAGTAACTGTAGGAGATGCGTCATCAATCTAGATGAGTCCGAGTTCATTTTTGATCTGATAGTTTTTCGGATGTCGGAGTTTGGCGTCATTCTCGATATGGATTGCTTATCATCCTACTATGTTAGTATCGACTGTTTTGCTAAAATAGTCAACTTGCGAGCGTCCGATGGGTCTGAATTGATAGTAGCGACCTCATAGGGTAATCAGTTTGCAGAGTCATGTATGGTGTACATCGAGGAGGTGATGTTGAGGGATCAAAGTGCTAATTTATGTGAGACTAGAGTTGTCTCTGATTATTAGGATGTTTTTTAGGACATACCTGGGTTACCTCCTGTGAGAGAGGTTAAGTTCTGCATCGAGTTACAGTCAGGTACAACAGCGATATCCCGAGAACCCTATCGTATGGTACCTACTGAGATGAGAGAGCTACAGACTCAGCTAGATGAGTTGTTATCTCAGAGCTTTATTTGTCGGAGTCATTCTCCATAGGGAGCGATGGTTCTCTTCGTGAAGGAGAAGGACGATAGTATGCGCCTTTGTATAGATTATAGTGAGTTGAACAAGGTCACTATCCAGAATCGGTATCTACTATCGAGGATTGACGACTTGCTCGATCAGCTGCATGGAGCGCATCATTTGAAGATTGATCTTCATTCTGGCTATCATCACTTGTGGGTTTGGGAGATGGATATTACCAAAACCATCTTTTTGACTCGATATGGGTCCTTCGAGTTTCTTGTCATGCCATTTGGGCTGACCAATGCACCCGCGGTAATCATGAATTTGATGAACCAGATTTTTCGTCCATACTTGGACAAGTTCATGATTATTTTATCATCGTCATCCTCATCTATTAGAGGTTGGAGGTAGAGTACGAGCAACATCTTCGATTAGCATTGTAGACATTGCGGGAGTATCAATTGTACGCTAAGTTTAGCAAATACGAGTTTTGGCTTTCTGAAGTAAGATTTTTAGGCCATGTTATCAGCCAAGAGGGTATTACAATAGACCTAGCTAAGGTGGAGGCCGTACTGGATTAGGAGCCGCCGAAGACAACTTTAGAGATCCGTAGTTTTTTTGGTTTAGTAGGCTATTACAATAAGTTTATTCGGGATTTCTTAAAGATTGCGACGCCACTTACACGCCGGCACGGAGTGCCAGGAGGCCTTTGAGACTCTAAACACTAAGTTGACTACAATGCCAGTATTGATTATTCCAAGTAGTGATAAGATGTTTGCAGTCTATACAGATGTGTTGTTATCGGGTCTAGGAGGTGTATTGATGCAGACCCAAAGGGTAGTAGTGTGCATTTCACGGTAGTTGAGGATGCACAAGTAAAACTATCTCACGCATGACTTGGAGTTAGTAGTAATGGTCTTCACACTAAAGACATGGAGACACTATCTGTATGGAGTGCAGTTCGAGCTATTCACGGATCATCAGAGTTTGAAGTACCTCTTCTCTCAGAAAGAGCTAAATCAGAGATAGCGATGATGGGTTGAGTTTATTAAAGACTACGAGTTTGCAATTCAGTATCATCCGGAGAAGGCTAATGTTGTAGCAGACATATTGAGTAGGAAGCATCATCATCGGATTGCAGTTTGAGGTGCTCGTTATATCGAGATCTTCATACCCTTAGCCAATTTTATTTTAGACTGGAGATCGACAGTGGCGGTGCATTTTTAGGAGCTTTGTCTGAGTAGCCATATTAGAGTAATAAAGTGGTCAGAGCTCAGCTAGAGGACTCTTGGGTTCAAACTCGAAAGGGGGAGATCTCCAAAGAGCCAAAGGCTGATTGGACCATTGGAGCAAATAGAGGACTTCAAATAAAGGGCTGGTTAGTGATGCCAAGTGATTCGCAGTCGAAGAAGTACTTATTTAACGAGGTGCATCGTACCAGGTACACAGTACATCCAGGCACAACTAAAATATACAAGGACCTGAAGAGACACTTTTGGTGGAGCGGCATGCATAGGAAGATTGCAGAGTGTGTAGCTAGATGTTTTTCCTGCCAATAAGTGAAGGCAGAACATCAGAGACCGACAGGAACCCTACAGCCTTTACCCATTCCGGAGTGGAAGTGGGCAGATATCTCTATGGATTTCATTATAGGATTTGCCGAGGTCGAAGAAGGGAAACAATTCAGTTTGGGTAATAGTTGATTGGTTGATAAAGTTAGCACATTTCATTTGGTTAAAGACGACGTACACAGCAGAGACATATGCAAGGATATTCATACATGAGATAGTGAGATTACATGGAGTTCCAGAGACAATTATATCAGACCGAGGCTTAGTTTTCACTTTGTACTTTTGGAGGAGCTTCCAAAACTCTTTTGGCAGCCAATTATCATATTCTAGTGATTTCCACCCGCAGACAGATGGACAAACGAAGAGAGTCAACCAAGTGTTGGAGGATATGTTGCGGGCTTGTGTTATAGATTTCCAGGACAGGTGGGAGGACCCCTATTGATTGAATTCGCTTATAACAACAGTTACCAAGTGATAATTAGTATGACAACATATGAGGCGTTGTACGAGAGGCCTTGTAGATCACTTATTTACTGGCAGAACAAAAGGACAGCATATTGTTTGGACCCGAGTTAGTGAAACAGACTATAGAAAAAGTAGCAATAATTCGGGAGCGTATTTTGCAGCACAGAGTCATCAGAAGAATTATGCAGATCAGAGACGACGACTATTAGGGTTCTAGCTTAGGGACTATGTATTGTTGAAAACATCGCCAATGAAGGGAATTTAGTGTTTTGGTAGACGGGAAAAAGTTTGTCCCGAGATATATCAGTCCATTCAAGATAGTGGAACACATTGGAGCCATTTCATATTGGCTACATCTTCCAGCATTAATGCCAAGTATGCACGATGTCTTCCATGTTTCGATGCTTAAGAAGCATCTACGTGACGAGGAGCAGCAGCAAGTGTTAGACACACCAGAGATTGAGATTCTTGATGATATAACTATTATTGAAATTCATGTGTGTATTCTTGCCAAGGAGGACAAGAGACTTAGAAACAAAGTGATTCATTTAGTTAAAGTTCAATAGAATCGGAAAGGAGCTGATGAAGTTTCTTGGGGCGCGATGAGGATATGCATCGCGACGACTTGCACCTATTTGAGCAAGTAAATTGTTTGGATATGGTTCGCCTATGTTTATGATTATCTGCATGCTCATATCTATACTTAACGCTAGAATGATAATATTATCACTTAGCTCCTAATTATTCGGAACACATGGTATATATATGGGGTTCCTTGTTTGGATTTTTCGCCCGACGTACTAGTTTCGCTTAGTTAGGAGTTAAGTAGGAGTATTTATATTCTAGATTGTTAAGTATAGATATCAAGGAGAATTATAGGGGGAGCACGAATATGTTATGCGTCGTGACTACCCGCACCTGTTTGAGCAAATAAATTGATTGATTTTGATTGGTGTTCATGATTATCCATATTGTTATATTTATATCTAATGCTAGAATGAGGGTATTAACACTTAACTCCTAATCATTCAGAATACATAGTATATATATGGGGGTTCCTTGTTTGGATTTTTTGCCCGACGTACTTGTTCCGCTTAGTTAGGAGTTAAGTGGGAGTATTCGCATTCTAGATGGTTAAGTGTAGATATCGCTATATTTCATATCTGGAGATTAATGGTACGAGATGTGTACGGAAGGGTTTTCTTATCTAGATTATCCTATCTTAATAATTTTCTCATATTATTAATCCCTAAGATACGATTACGGAATTTCGGGGATGAAATTCTTTTAAAGGGGGAAGAATGTAAAACCTGGTAAAATTTGAATATTATGTGAAAAATAATAATAAATATATTATATAGTGACAAATAATATATTTTAATGTTTGAGTATGCTAGGGATTGCTTTGAGATCAATCCAATATATATATGTGAATACAGGAGTGAAATCATGCGTACGTGCACGAGCCTGAATCTGGAAAAAAACAACCAGCTAAAAGTTTTTATCTTTTACACACTGATACAGTATGAGTTTGGAAATACTCAAAAGACAAAAGTTGTAGGAATTTTCAATAGATTTCCAATAAATTTTAGATTACCTCATTCTAAGGTCGGACAAGAAAGTTATAGCCAAAATACCGAAGATTATTTTTCTATTCAGACTAGGTTTCCTGATTCGGATCAAACCAGTTTGTTTTGGATTTACCTCTATAAATACCTATGTTTTTCACAAAAATTCTCTCTTTTTATCAAATTTATAAATTTTAGTAGCCACCCTCTCCCCTTAAAAACTCTAGATCACTTTTTGGTGAATTTTAAGAGCTTTGTGAAGCAAATACCAAGAAGAGGGCGAGTTTGTCGCCTTTTGGCAAGGGAGAACTTGTTTTCTTGCATCGTTGAGTTTTTACAGAAGCATTTGAGGTAAGATCATCTTCCTCCAAACCCTTCTCTTAGTAAAGATTAAGTTTTTATTAATTATAATGATGAATCTTATGTTGAAGTTTAACCCCATGCTTTAAAAACATGATTTTTGAGGTTAAATCTTAATCTAATGATAGATATGAAGTTTATTTCTTGCTGTTTATGTTAGTAATATGATCATGATCATTAGGGTTACTTTTAATTTTGTTTTTAACTTGTTAATCATGTCCTAATCATGTTTAAACCCTAGATTTATTATTAAAAATTAAGTTTTCATGTAAAAGATAGATGTTTAAACCCTAAGTTTTTGATACCTAAGTTCTGTAAACATGTTTAATTAATTTTTAATCTCTATTAATTATGTAGAATTTATCATGTTCAGTTAATCTAGTGGACAAATTTCATGTTTTATTTTATAAATTGATTAATTAGGATGTTAACCCTAATTAGATTAAATCAAAAGTTTAAATTTTGCGGAGATGATATTTTGTTATTTAATATTCAAGTTTTAATATTGGTATATGTATCATGATGATATAAATAAGTGTTTAAATATAATTACAAATTATGCAAACCTAAAAACCTAAGAACCCGATATTGCTCTAGCTGGTCGACCGGCGCCCTAGGGGCGGTCGATCGGTAAAGTCATGTGTGTGCACATTATGTACAATGCTCTGTTTGGTCGACCGACGCCCTTGGGGTGGTCGATTGACCTGAGATATTTTTAACATATAGTTTTGTTTTTTGTGTTTTCTTAATGCGGTCGCGAGGATTGAGCCGTACGATGATACATGTACAGTCATGGGTACACCGGAATAGTGTCGTAAAACACCACACCACAAGTATCCCAAAAGAGGATTATGACGAATTTTGTTTCGATTACACTTGAGATAAAGGTTGATTACACATTTATATACCTATTGGATATCGTTGATAAGCACCGCTTAGTACTACGTGGAGTAGTGCGTCAATATACCATTAGTATAGGCCAATGAGTCGGGTTTAGGATGCTTTATCTAGCAGTCTGTCCCGTACTAGGATGCGATGAAGCTTGTGAGTCATATTTCTAGGATGCCTACTTGGTAGTCTGTCCCGCACTCGTGTTACGTACAGAGATATGATGAGACTAATGACCCGTGTACACTGTTAGGATACCAACCAGGTAGTTCATCCTACATGATGATACGATGATTTAGAATCTTACAAGGATTTGCGTTGAGACGATTGTTGATAGCCTGAGTCTTTAGCGGAGGCCAATTATATATATGACTCATTGCTTAGATATATGACCGAGGTACTTTTCCCTTAAAAGTACACATGATTATATGCTGATATTTATCTTATCTTCCCAGTGATAGTGGAAGATATTATAAATACGGTATTATGAATGTCTTTACTTTTTGTATTGCTTTATTTTATTCTTAGGTTGGGATCAATAATCAACGATTCACAATTTGAGACATATGGTATATACATGAGGGTTTTCTTCTTTGGATTATTTCACTCGACGTACCAGTCTCATGTTGTGGGTTTTTAATTATTGATTTTATTTATATTGTTTATCTCTAGTTCAGTGTTAATGTTTAGACATCTACAATTTGAGGCATATGGTATATACATGAGAGTTTCCTTGTTTGGATTATTTCGCTCGACTACGTCTCGTCTTGTAGGTGTCTAAATATTAACTCTATTAGATGGGAAAATAATCTATGTAGACTATGATTAATAGGTAGAGCCTCTACTTCATCTAGCAGCCCTTCCCCTGGGGTGGATGGAGGTGATCTTGCTGTAGTGCTCTGACGTTCTTATTGTTGTTCTTTCTATTTTAAAATTTCTTTTCAGGCAGTTCAAAGTTCCGGAGAGCCGCAGGATAATGGAGTTCTTATATAGTCGTCATCACATGAGTTATCAGTAGAGGCTCTACAGTAGATTTATGCTTTCATTCAGTTATTTGAGTTGTATTTCATTTTGTAAAGGCTATGAGCCTTAGTTACATTTCCAGTTATTCATGTCGAGATATTTTATATTATTTCATAGATCAGGTGTTTACAGTTTTATTCATTTGAGACATGGTTTCATTTATGAGATTTATCCTTCTATACCATGTCTATTGTATTTATTTACCTTATTTTGCATGTTTTGTACCTACACTTCTTTTTGATCCCACTAGAGGATTTTACTGTGATTGGTGAAATGTGTTATTGCACAGTGTGGGCGCATGGCAGGTTTGACATCTCTGGATTTACTTAGACTGTAGCCATGTATGAAAACAGAGGTGTCACAACAATACCTGGAAGTTCAAAAGCCACACAAAAATCCTTTAGATTTAGAAAATCAACAAACTGTTTAAGTGAAAGATTGCTCGAAAAGGAATCGTTAGATACCTACTCATTTGAATGACTACTATTATTCCATGTTAACCTCAAATGTAGGTAAAGGTAAAAATTCTCAGTCCTTTCTTAGGGAGCTCTGTGCTTATATGAATTTGATATCTGAAATAGAACTCAAAAAATATGAATGAAGCAATCACTAATAAAAATTAGAGTATTGCAATGCAAGAAGAATTTAATCAATTAATAATGAATAAAGTTTGGAATTTGGTTCCTAAACCTAAGGATCACCCAATTGTAGGAACTAAATGGTTCTTTAAAAATAAATTGGATAAATAAATATAATGTTATGAGGAATAAAGCTAGACTTGTTGGTAAAGATTACAATCAAGTAGAAGGGATCGATTTCAATGAAACTTTTGATGTGGTTGCTAGACTTAAAGCCATAAGAATTTTACTTGATTTTTCTTATTACAAAAGTTTTGAGCTCTATCAAATAGAAGTAAAAAATATTTTTTTAAATGGGTATTTAAAGAAAGAATTATATGTAGAATAACCCCCATATTTTATTGATCATGCTTCTCTAGACCATGTACATAAGTTAGAAAAAGTTTTGTATAGTCTTAAATAAGTACCTCGAGCTTAGTATAACCGTCAAAGTTTTTATTTGCTTATACATAATTTTGCTAACAATATCTTATTTGTTTAATTTGTTGGTGAAGATATTCTTATTGTGCAAGTGTATATTAATGATATTATTTTCTGAGCTACTAATAAGGATATGTGCCATAAGTTGGAAAAGTTGATGCAAAACAAATTCTAGATGAGCATGATAGGAGAGCAAAAATACTTTTTTAGTTTTTAAGTGAAGCAAACGAAATATGGAGTGTGTATTTCACAAGATAAGTATGTAAAAGAATTTCTTAAACGCTTCTATTTGTGTTAAAAAACTGATATGTGATTTAAAGGATCTTGAGCTGTAATTCTCTATATAGGTAGCATAGATTAGAGATCCCAAAGGTTGTTTTCTCCAGCCTGCCCTCTAACATTCAAGTGAATGATTGATCTGATTAATCTAAAGAGAAAATAAAGTATAGTGTGTAAAAATTGCATACCTTAGCATGGTGGAAGTCGTCAATATTTATAGAGGTTTTACTGGGGCACATTGGTAATTTGGCCTGGTTTGTGTAATGATGGTTCAGACCATACTTTACACCTGTCAACAGCTGTTTGGACGAGTCACCTTCACAATCAGTGTTGAGATGATTGGAGTAATGACGTGTCTAAGAAGCTTTGATGGCTCTAGCTCGAGCGGTCATAATGGTTCTGACGCTATATTAATGTTGATGGTGTATGGATGGCAAATTGTAGGCGCTAACTATTCATACATTAAATACGATACAATTTTTGATGATGCTTGATAGGTCATTCCACTATTCAAGGAGTGCTATGTTGGATCCGAGTGGAGAGCATCTTTCGTCAGACATTCAAGTAACCCCAGATCGGAAGCGCCTTTCGATTCAGATTAGGATTGTGATACACGTCAGCCAGCTTATCACCAAGTCATGTTTGCTAATGCTAAGGGAGTTAGCCAATCAATTACTATATGTAGCTAGTTCTCAAGGTTCCATTAGACTTGGTGATTTCCAAGGTATGACATTGGCCCTTTTTTACTTGGACTCAAGAAGCTGAGTTCAAGAAAAAATTGCCTCATGCTTCATGGATCAAGACTGTCCTTACCAAAAGATTACTGTGATTTGATGTTTCTAACGTCAATGAAGCTCTTGTGCTGATTTTGTTGGAGTGGCTTCTCGTTTGACATGACATCACTTTGGTTTTTTAAAATCATCAGTGGCTTTCCCCGTAAACCATGCCAACCATCTGTTTTGCACCAAGTGTCCTCTCTTTATGCCTATATATATGCCTCTCCTTTATCATTCCTTCTACTTCACAAAAAACCCTAGGACTTCTTTCCTATAGGCACAAGTCAACCTTTCTTCTTCTAAAAAACTTTTTCGTACTCCATTCATTTTTTCGAATGTTCGATGGCTTTCAGTGCTCACCCACTATGGTTTGTAATAAGGCTATCATTATTTTATTGTGCAAGTAAAAGCTAAAGGTGGTCGTGGGCTACCTAGAGAAGTACACCCAAGATTATGATATCCTTAGTGCATTCACACCGTCACTCCATCAAGGGATCAATGTATCTACCACTATAGCAATGACTTAGTGCCACTATACTGGCATCACCTTGACTATGGCCTTCGCTTTCTATTGTACCCATTTCTTTAAAAAGCCATAAGGGTTTTGTGGGTTATGCCATCACAATTGGCACCAAACTCTATTATTTTTTTTGGTAGCCTTCCTCGAAATCTGCCACCATGTAACTGTCAATCTAATACTCGGCATGTTAGGCTCCCTGGTGTAAGTTAAGGCTAGTAAGAGGGAGAGACACTTCTATCTATAGACAGTTAGTGATTACCGAGTGGCATCCAACATCCCCATGACAAACAAGAGTTGGAGGGAGAAGTTATTCTTCATCTTTGGTGTTGATCCTATCCAAACTTGTTCTAAATGGCTAGAAATCAAGAAGGAGGTTCTGAGGATGGAGAAGCTCTCGAACGCTGAGTTACGAGGATTGGAGAGGATCTGGGCCTATAAGGAGTCTCGGTGTTGAGAGAATTTGTTTAATAATGCCATCCTTTGAGTCATCGACATATCTTCTATCCTTGCCATTAAGGAGGTTTTGGCTTGGGCCGTGGTTCAATCGGTTTAGCCTACAAAGGGTTCTAAGCATGGTTCTCCTGTTGTGCCTCAAAAGCGACTTTGTGTCGATCTAGAGGCAAAGGAGCTTCAGACCTTGCGCTAGTAGCCTGCTACTGAGGTTGTGGCCAAACTTGCTTTTAGCAAATCTCCTACTTAGGTCGAGGATTCCAAGAGGAAGAGGAACAAGATAGCTTCCAAGGTCATCGTCGAGCTAAGAGCAGCATGCGAGAGCTCTTCACTCTTAGAGATAAGGTAGTTAAGGCTACACCCAGACATGTCAAGGCTTCACTTGGGCAAGCCAGTGTGTTTTTGACCCTAGAAACTTCCTAGACTCCACTTGATTTTATTGAAGTGGACCCCACATTCAGTTCCTGAGCACGAGGTTGGATGAGAAGAATTTTCTCTCAGGGAGTCAACATGAGATGAGGCTCTAACTAAGGACATGGCTGAAGGAGCATTGGCCAAGATGGGATAGGGGCTCGGGTCATCCAGAAGACCTAGAAAAGAGCCTGTCATTGAGGCATATGAGCCATGGACTGTGAGATCTTTAGGCCTTTCGACTGCCGTGCATGAGGTTCGGTATGAGTTGCTCCCCCTCCCCCAATCCTAGGAGGGGATTCGTGCCACTTTATAGGGTTGAAGTCAAACCCTTAATATGAAAGGGAGTTAACGAAGGAGCATCCTTTCATCCCCGAGCATAGAATGGATTCTAGGAGTCAGTTTTGGAGTTCTAGGCTAACTAGGCTAAAGCTATTGAGTAGTTCACTCTTTTAGAATATGAAGCATTATTCTGTGGGACTCCTGACTTTGGTCTCCACTATGCTCTTAGGAGCTACCTGACCTGAGGGGCTCTTTTGGAGTTTCCATTGATCGAAATATATTAGGAGTTCTTCTTCAAGCTCCTGGTAGATTGGAGGTTCTGAAGGAGGCTCAAGGGATGACCAAACTGGCAGCTACCACTAAAGGCAACAAGCTTGATGAATTGAAGAGGAGTTAGGTGGTGGTAGAGCATGAGCTAGCTCACAAGGATAAGAATCTTAAGGTGGCTATGGTTGGTGCTTAGCATCACGAGGCACTACTTACACAAGCCTAGAAGGAGATAAAGGGCCTCAAAGAGGATCTCAACCATGCCTAACTATGACATGAGGCTTGCCAAGGGGAAGATAGCATATCTCGAATCGAAAGTCTGGGCCGAGAAAAGGGAGAAGGAAGATACCTTCAAGAGGGCTCATGCCACTCGGCTCAACTCGAAAGAGTGGCGGGTTAGGTTGAAAGTGGAGATGACCCTTCAAGATACTCTTTGATAAGAGACCGCCTGAGTGGCTCATGAGGCTGAGCTGTAGTGCAACCCTCTCCATGCTCGGATCCAATAGCTAAAGAGTCGGGTGCCTCATTAGGAATTGACACCTTCAAGATCTATATAATTGAGCAATATCGTAGTAGTTACTTGGGCAAAGTGAAAGTGGCCCTTTTCTCTAAGGCGGTCTTTGATTATTTGAAGGCACAACTCCCTCCCAAGCTCTGACTGAAGGGGGGCCAATTTAAGTATCCTTCTCGAGTAGCCAACTGACTTAACGTCCTCAAGATGCTCAGGATGCAAGGTGGGCTAGGGATAGCGGAGGAAGATGAGGAAGTTGCTGTTTCCATCGAAAGTCGCCTTCATTATCAATTTCATTATAACTTTAGTCGTTTATAACGAATTCAAATAACAAAAATAGAAAAAAAATTATAACTCTCTTGAAAAAAAACACAAGAATTGTTTATCGGCTCTTGCTTGTGTGGGTTCTTGGCCTGTGATGGGGACGTCAATCTCCGTGGATCACCGGACGATCAGATCAGATCCGAAGCTTCGTCGATTCGCGAAGGAATCAAGAAGCCGAAGCAATTATCTCGACAACAGCAAGATAGTTACTCTTCTTAAGATTACTACAACAGGGTAATCTCAAGGGAAGAACACGAGAACTACAGATCCAATGAACTCTCCTTTCCTACGCTGAAGAACTCAATCTGATCTCCTCCTCTCTTCTAAAATTCGTGCCCCTTCAGTCTTCAGTTCGACAGGGCTTCGCCAACGCTCGAGAATTCTAGATCTAAAAAAATGAAGACCCTTGGGCTGTATTTATAGGTTTCGGGACCCCTGTTTTTGGATAAGAATGGCCAATTCCCTCTTATCCTTAGTTTATAACCACTTAATCACATTCATGGATGATATTTTAATAGTTGGAGCAAATCCAGGCGGTTAACAATCGAAAAACCGCCAAAAACAACCAAAATTACCTTTTTTCGGGTTGCAGACACCCGTGGGTGTCTCGGCTTGGTCGAGACACCATTGTGTGTCTCATCCAAGCCGAGACACCTACGAGTGTCTTAGTTTGGCTCAGGACTTAGTTTTGTGTATTCTGTCCGTTTTCGCTGTATTTTCATCTTCCGAACTCGGAATTACACGATTCAATATGCGTTGGAAAGCTGATGAGGAGATCTATGAGCTTCCATGATTGAATCACATGTGGAGTAAACAGGACACGAAGGGTGTTTCGTGTTTCGTAAGTGACGCGAAGCTCCCGATCAGTTCATGTTTCCGTTATTCCAAAGTTTCATTGTTTCGCGTGGTCCGTCGGCTCACTTTATGTGTTTGTCGTCGTTAAATAAGATTCTGTGACTCGAATAACAATGTTCATCATCTTCTCTCTATCTCGAGCCACGTGCAGGGACCTATAGGTAATTTTTGACGCCTACAGATACCCCTTCCAAAGTATTTCAGTCTTGTTTATTTTATAGATGAGCCTGAAATACTTTGGATATGATCGGTCCAACCTTCAGTCGGTATAAAAGGACCTATAGTTAGCCTTGATTCTTGACTCCTTCGATTTTTAATCTATTCGATATTTTGAAGAATAGCTGAAGTTCCCCCAGCACTGCGTTTATCATCTGACCGTCGTTAAAATCTTGAATCAAAACTGGTAAGTTGATCTTGGCTCATATTGTCAAGTTGACTTTGAACTGACCATCTCTATCACGATATATTGACTCGCGTTGACTTTCATCGCAACGTGTTGATTGGCGTTAACCTAGGGTTACACATTGCTCGGCATTAACCTAGGGTTTCGGATAGCCCGGCATTAACTTTTTTATCGCAATGCGTTGACTACCGTTAATCTAGGGTTACACGTTGACCGACATTAACCTAGGGTTTCGGATCGCCCGACGTTGACTTTTTTTATCGTAACACGTTGACTGGCATTGACCTAGGGTTACGCGTTAACCTAGGATTTTGCATCACCCGACGTTGACTTTTCCTCGTAACATATTAACTGGTGTTGACCTAGGGTTACGCGTTGACAGGCGTTAACCTAAGATTTCGGATCGCCCGACATTGACTTTTCATCATAACGCGTTGACTGGTGTTGACCTAGGGTTACGCGTTGACCGGCATTGACCCAGGATTTTAGCTCGCCCGACGTTGACTTTTTCATTACAACGCATTGACTGGTATTGACCTGGGGTTGCGCGTTGACTGGTGTTGACCTAGGGTTTCAGATTGCCCGGCGTAGACTTTTTTATCACAACGCGTTAACTTGCGTTGACTTTAATCACAACACGTTGTTTGGCGTTGACCTAGGGTTACGCGTTGACCGGCATTAACCTAAGGTTTCGCATCACCCGATGTTGACTTTTCCTCGCAACGCGTTGAACGGCGTTGACCTAGGATTACGCGTTGACCGGCATTAACCTAAGGTTTCGGATCACCCGACATTAACTTTTTTATCATAACACGTTGACTGGTGTTGACCTAGGGTTTTGGCTCGCCCGACGTTAACTTTTTCATCGCAACACGTTGATTGGCATTGACTTGGGGTTGCGCGTTGACCGGCGTTGACCTAAGGTTACGCATTGACCGGCATTGACCTAGGGTTTCGGATCGCCCAGCGTTGACTTTTTTATCGCAGCACATTGATTAACGTTGACTTTCATCACAACTCGTTAACTGGCGTTGATCTAGTGTTACGCATTGATCGGTGTTAACCTAGGGTTTTGCGTCACCCGGCGTTGACTTTTTCTCGCAACGTATTAACTGGCGTTGTCCTAGAGTTACGCGTTGACCGGCGGTAACCTAAGGTTTCGGATCGCCCGATGTTGACTTTTTCATCTGATACGGGTGTATCTCTCTTTGGAACTTAGCGATCCTCATGGAAGCTTGAGGATAGATGATTCTCATAATAGCATGGGAATAGGGGTGTAAAACAGTACAGTGGAACGCAGGTGGAAGCGTGGAACGAGACGACGAGCAGCAGATTCGAAGAATCTAGTTTTCAGCTCGTGAGTCGACTCATACATGTACTTGAGTCGACTCATCAGGTTGGGTCGACTCATGACTGTCATGAGTCGACTCACGAAATCCAGCCGTTTTATCAAAAAGTTTCTGCTCGGTCGACTCATTAGTTTATGAGTCGACCCATGAGTCATGAGTCGACTCATGTGAGGTCATGAGTCGACTCATCGACAGTTTCCTGGTTTGTTTGATTGCTTCACAGATGGCAGCTAGCGACTGGAGAAAAGGTCATCTCAGCTCAGAGGGTGTCTTGATTATGTGCCAGAAGTGACTTGGGAATAGAATGAGCCGCTTTTGCATTTAAGACTTCGTTAGAGTTTGAGACTTTTGATGTGACTGGTCAATACTATGGTTGATCGATGTATATCTTGAAAATAGCTCAGTTAGATGACTCGGATCTTTATCTTCCCCAGCAGGATTGAATTCAAAGGTGGGTCATCCTCGTAACTTGTTGACTAGATAAGTGAGTCGTTAGCCCAAACATACAGCTTGGTAGACAGTCGAGTCGCCACTGGGGGAGTCGTCTCGATTAGGAGTTGGGTGGACTCCCGAGTAGTCACCATAAAGGCGAAGGGTCGACTGCTTCCGCGCTTTGTGTCGGCTAAAGCGTTTAGCTTTTGGCTGATTTGAATTGTGACTCCATTAGGCTTATGGAGACAGTCTTCTAATTATTTGTTGATAAATGGTAGATTACCATAACAGTTGGCGCCTTTCATTCGGAGCCGGTTTTGGTCGGGTCCGAGTGAAATATGTTTGACTCGGCTCTTAATATCATGGATCTTTAGCCGGTGAATCGTGGCTGGAGAGGTAGTATTTGGGAACTGTTAACTGTTGATTCCTCTTTGGTTTAACATTGCTGACATTGGACACCGCTTTGTATGGAAACGAGGCGTCGTGGGAAGAGTAGGCAGCAGTTACGCTGGGCGGTTGATATTCCCCGCGAGTCATTTCCGTTTCCGAAAACGGATCTCTCTTTGATCTTCTTTGGTCGCTTTGAGATCATACCTCTTGAGGTCTGCATGCTTCTTCAGAGGCTTATAAATCATCCCTGACACGACTTTGGGAGAACATTCTACATCAGGAATATTCTTCTTGTTGGATTCCTATTCCTTTAAGCATTTTACACATGGCTTTTCCTCAAAATGACCGTGAGAGAAGGCTCAGGGTTCTGTATTGTTCTCGATCGAGAATGTCATTGGATGACGTGCCTTGCTTGCATAGTTGGTACGACATCCCCCGCGCCATGACAATAGGGGCACCGGACAACCTTACTTCGGTGCATATGCATGGCGAAGACCGAGTGCCTCTCTACCGGGTGCACCTGGAATGCGGCTTGCGCCTGCCGCTGCATCCCTTCGTCAGGGAGGTTTTCATGGTGCTGGGGGTTTCCCCCTGTCAATTCCACCCGCACGCCATTTATACTTCAATGGCGTTTATAGATGCCTGCTCCGAGGTGGGCGTGGTGCCCAGGATTAATTTGCTCGGGCACGTAGTTAGTGTGGGGTCCGCGGAGGGCGACCCACACTATTTTCTCCACTGTCGGGGCGACTTCCACCTGGATGATGACTTCCCAGAGTTGGAAGAGGACTGGAGGAGGTCTTCGCCTGGGTATTCGGTGCTGACAACATTCTGTCCTACTCGGGTTGGCCCGAAGTGCAGGATAATGTGTTAGAGCCAAGGGGCCTTAGCCCTCCCGAAGCTGGAGACCTAGAGAAGCTCCGTCACCATCTTAGCCTTTAGGAGTCCAGGGCTCTGGACGGGGATGAATTCCCAGAGGTGGAAGGGTCTTTCTCATCTTCTCCCGACTCCGGAGCAGCAGTCCTTCCTTCCCCAATGGAGGTATGTAAAAGGACTGACTCGGAGGAGCCAAGTTCTTCCAGCAGGCCTCTCAAGAAAAGGAGGGGTGACTCGCCAAGTGGTGGAGGCTCTGATCAATAAGGAGTAGGATCGAGGCTGCCACTCAGGAGGTTCGGTAGCCGGACCCAATTTTACTTTTTTTCTTCTTTTCTTCTCTTTGTAAGCCCCGTTGTGCTTCTTTTGTAAAAACATATTTTGAATAGAAAGTGATTTTTCTCATCATTTGTTTCTAAGAATTACAAACTGTCTGTTGAGACTTGTGACCCTGTCATCATTATAATTCAGCCTAGTCTTCTTCTTTAAGAGTCATGTCGGCCTTTATAGACCATAGGCATCAGCGTCCTTGCTTCTTTGTTTAGTCGAGGAGCATAGAGGTTGTATTCGGCACTTTGTCTTGAGCTCATCTAAGTAAGGAAACTCAGGCTTTAATGGCCAGCTGAGGCATCATACTTTGGATTTATTCTTACCGAGGAGTTTGAACTGGATGACCGACTGAGAAGTCATTGTGCCTTGGGCCTCCCCTGAGGCGGCACCAAGGTCTTTGTTCCAATTGAGAAGTCGTTATGCCTTGGGCCTTCCCTGAGGTGGCACCAAGGTCTTTGTTTCGACTGAGAAGTCGTTGTGCCTTGGGCCTTCCCTAAGGCGGCACCAAGGTCTTTGTTTCGACTGAGAAGTTATTGTGCCTTGGGCCTTCACCGAGACGGCACCAAGGTCTTTGTTCCGACTGAGAAGTCGTTATGCCTTGGGCCTTCCCTGAGGCGGCACCAAAGTCTTTGTTCCGACTGAGGAGTCATTATGCCTTGGGCCTTCCCTGAGACGGCACCAAGGTCTTTGTTCCGACTGAGAAGTCGTTGTACCTTGGGTTTACCCGTATGAGGAACCAAGGTCTTGACCATAATGGTTGATGAGAGCAGACGGAATCAAACCATATGTTGTGCCTTGGGCTTACCTTTAAGAAGAGCCAAGGGCTTTGTTCCGACTGAGGAGTCGTTGTGCCTTAGGCCTTCCCTGAGGCTGCACCAAGGTCTTGACCATAATGGTTGATGAGAGCAGATGGAATCAAACCATATGTTATGCCTTGGGCTTACCTTTAAGAAGAGCTAAGGGCTTTGTTTCGACTGAGGAATCATTATGCATTAGGTCTCCCTGAGGTGGCACCAGGGTCTTTGTTCCCACTGAGAAGTCATGTGCCTAGGAGGCTAGGTCTTCCATTTCCCCTTGGGCCGAGAGGTGACTGTTGGAGTTACCCCAAGGGTTGTGCCTTGGTTTTATCATGAGCAGGTACCAGGGGCTTTGAGATCGACTAGGATGGCATCGTGCCTTGGTCTTATTCCTGATCAGGAGCCAAGGACTTTGAGATTAACTTAGAATGGCATCGTGCCTTGGTCTTATTCCTGATTAGGAGCCAAGGACTTTGAGATTGACTTAGAATGGTGTCGTATCTCGGTCTTATTCCTGATC
The DNA here is from genome assembly GCA_022839385.1 of Asparagus kiusianus. Lineage (NCBI taxonomy): Eukaryota > Viridiplantae > Streptophyta > Magnoliopsida > Asparagales > Asparagaceae > Asparagus > Asparagus kiusianus. The sequence continues at coordinate 61,883 of BQKN01063729.1, forward strand.
AGGAGCCTAGGACTTTAAGATTGACTTAGAATGGCATCGTGCCTTGGTCCTATTCCTGATCAGGAGCCAAGGACTTTGAGATTGACTTAGAATGGCATCGTACCTTGGTCTTATTCCTGATTAGGAGCCAAGGACTTTGAGATTAACCCTTTTTTTAGATTTCCTTGATTGTTTGAAATTTATACATAATAGAGTACAATAGATTCACACTCGCAACTTCGAACGGCGCCGAATTCGTTCTTTTTACTCAGATACTTTTTTAGGATGACTTTTTGCTAGGGACTAAGTTACCGAGGCTGAGCTTCCTTGATTGTTTCTTTTTGCTTGTGAATGTTCCTGTCTTGACGAGAGCAAGCCGTTGCTTAATTGGCTACCCTTATTGCCGAACTGAGGTGTGCCCGGAGCCGAGGTTTTCTCTTTCTCTTGATGGTGAGCTATTTGTCTTTTTATGCGTTGTTGAGTTACTGGCATATTTACTATCTCATCGGCCAAGGACCTGCTTGGAGGCTCTGCTGAGATCCTTGTAGGTCGATGGTCGACATGGTGATTTTCAACAGATATTGCTTGTCCACTGTCGGTTGCACTGTTAGGCCCGATATTCCGTTGTTTGAGCTTTTGGAAGATGTTGCTCGACGAAGGGGGCCCAAGCAACTTTCGTGATGTGGGCTTCTTGTTGAAGAGAACCCCACATGCCGACGCTTTGTTCCCCAGAATTTGATGGGATCATATTTTTACTCTTGAGGTTTCCAGGGATAGCGACGGCCGGACCATCCTATAAATGGAGGAGCCTTCTTGTAGGGAGAGTGCAAGTCATATGCTTTGACCACTAGGTTTTACTTCGACTCTGGTGGTTCTGAGCAGCGACTTAGGGCCAGATCTGTTAATCTTCCTAAGAAGACCAAATGGCGAGCCCTTGAGCTCTTCCCGCTTTCTCATGCTGTGTGAGAAATGACTTCTTCTATGTAGACGGTGATGGTCTGGGTGACTTGCCACAGATTTAATGGCTGCTCATGGGTCCAAATAGGCTGGCGTGGCGTCAAGCTTGTGCCATTCTAGATCTGATCATAACCCTTGGTGGAGGAAGGGCTCTTCATGTGATCCAACTCCAGGCTTCTGGGCTGTCCAGAAGATGGAGTTCTTATCTGTGGCGGCCGTAGGAAGCCTACGCTTCATGTTCAAGCCAGACGAGCACTTTAGTGTTGCATCTTCTTCAGGAAGGCTTTCGGGGTTCTACTTGGCAAATATTCCCCAGAAAGCCGTTGGAGCCCCAGAGGGCTATGCCTACTTCTGGCTCCTCATAGCCATAAGCTACTCCTCCTTAGCTTGAGTGATGCGATTTTAGACTTCAGTTAGCTTGAGAGATGCAATTCCAGTAATGTAAGGATAAACTAGATCAGGCCCCTGCTCAGATTTGGGCATTTTCTTCTTAGAGAAGAGAGTAGGCCCCACGGTGAATGCCAAACTATTGATGTCTGGAATCACATAGCCAATAAGGGGGAGGTTGTCTACCGAGAAAGGATGATAAAGGATAAAGAGGCCAACTCCCCCTCCGACTTTATGCCTAGCTCTGAGTGCACGGGGTAGACTGATGGCCTGCACACACAAGGAACGTCGGGGTACGAGGCGTGTTTTCCCCATGGTACCTCTGACGGTCAAGTTAGAGGATGAGTTTGAGGGAGGTTTTGGGGAGAGTCCCTGGGCCATTGAGCTCCATGCAGGGTATACTCTCATTTTAGAATTTATTTAGAAGCAACTTGAAGAAAAGAATGACTTCTTAGTTTGTTGAGTTCAAAGAACCTGAGTCCTAAAAAAGAGTCTGCCCCCTGTTTCGGATCCATTGCCTCCCTCTTTATAGGCTGTTGAGGATAGACACGTGGCTCCATCAGGGGTCTAAGGACGATGGTGGGGGATGAGCTGGAGGCTGAGTCAGCAGTAGTCCTTCACGTGCCGGCTGGCGACTAGAGGAGATACTATTTTGAGATGATCTCGATAAGGCCCCAGGATTGATTAGCGTTAGACCCTAAGGTCGTTATGAAAGAACCCTAGGAGGAGGGGGGTGTGAATAGGGTTTATGCTAATCTAATCCGATTTTATGCTAATTAAAACTAATTAACAAATATATTCTTACAAGATAGATATACAATATGATATGAGCAAGAATAAGCAATATAACCAAGGTGATATATCCTAGCAATGAGATATACTATATGGTATATGCAAGGATATATTTAAACTATCACAAGGGTGAAACAAACTAGTGGACAATGTAAACAAGATGCAAAAGGCTATAAGATGAACAATAATAAGTGTGCCAATGCAAACCAAACACGCTATATGTTCACGAGGTTCGGACCTTCCGTCCTACGTCTCCGCTCCCCACTCTCGAGGAGAATCCACTACACAACCCTGTTTGGAAGTCAGAACTTCTCTACACACTTGGTTTTCTAGCTAACCGAAAACTCTACACACTCAGTTATCAAGTCAACCGATAACTCTCACAAATCCTCACAATGTACATACACAAGCTATAACCTCAAGTGTTGGTCCTCACGTATCGACTCTCTCAAGTGCTCGGAATTATCACCTCTCACTAGGCCACCGACGCCACTCTTCTTGGTATCGACTCCGTCCTCACCACACACTCCTCTCGGTGTACAAGTGTATTACAAATATGATCTACAAAATTTGGCACAATAACAAAGTGTTTGTTCTCTAATACAAGGTGAGAACTCAATGTAAGCTCACACTCTAAGTCACACAATCCACAACCCAATTATACAATGTATGCAAATACAATAAGCTCAATGGTTGTGTGTGTAAACAAAGAGTAAATAAAATCAACTAAACTTAATATAAACACTAGCTTAATAAAAATGGTAATTAAACAATATAAATGTAAAGCTAGATTGAGTTTAGGGAAACTTTTCTATAGATAACAAGAGAGAGGGAGAAGAGTGAATGCTCAAACACCAAGGATGATCTCCACTTGCTCTTGTGAAATTCTCTTCACAAACAAAACTCTTAAACACTCTTTTAAACAAACTAAAACAAACTTTAAACCCCTTGTTAAACTTGTTTAAAACATTCTCTTGGATAGTAGGAGAGATAAATACAATGGGGTATTTATAGGCTCCTAAAACATCAGCAAAAACCCAAGCATAAAGACCAAAAACCCAAAAACAAACAAAACAGAAAACTAGCCGTTACTATGCAACGGCTCTCTGATAAGTCGACTTATGAGTCGACCCATGAGTCGACTTATGAGTCGACTAATGAGTCGCCTTATATGAGTCGACTCAGCAGAAGAAAAATCATAACTACGCTATACTTCGTGAGTCGACTTATGAGCCGACTCATGAGTCGACTAATGAGTCGACTAGACATGTACAGACCTAAAGTGCACAGAAAAACTCAACTTTGAAGCGCCTTTAAAAATAGAAAATAAATTCTAAAAATTATGAAACTTTGGGAAATATTTATAAACATGTAAATAAACATGTTACAAAAAGAATTTTTTGAATTGCACTTCATATTTGTAAAATATTATCATTTTGCAAAATACTCCAAAAATATAAAAACTAAACATACATGTTTTGATATTTTGATGAAACTATGTTTTGAAATAATACAAAATGATTATATAGACTTAATAGAAGATGTATATCATTATTGTTAAGTCCACACACTAAGAAATCAATATTATCACAAAATTGCATATTCTATGCAATATATATATATAAACATAATATAGTATGAAACATATGAGGATATATATTAATGTATATTTGTTTCATATCTATATAGTTAAACCAAAACACAACAATAAATATGAAATATGTAATCTCATATTTATAAACATGAAAACTCAAAACTATGTATATATA
>BQKN01063729.1:66166-114719 GCA_022839385.1 Asparagus kiusianus
TGTGTATATATGATTGAGCTTAAAGTACCAACACACATAATATAAACCTAAACTAATGTTAACCAAGCTTGATCTTGATCTTCATTGTAGCTCAACTTGGATCTTTAACTTTGAATAGCAAGGCTTCAACCACTATTCCGCCAACCTCTATTTGATATGATCGTTATGGCGTAATCCATCCATCCTCCAACTCGTTGTTTGTCTACAATAAATAGAAATACTCAAATACTAGACAAACAATATTAGGAGTAAATTGTTTGTAAATCATCATCAAAACAAGAAGGCCAACAATTAGATGGCGTATGGCCGGGAATACGACGAGGAGCTGAGTTACCCTTATCTTTACAGATGGCGGTTAGTGATTGGAGAGTGAGGCACTCGAGTATAGAAGGCACCTCGATAACGTCCCAGGTTTGACGGATAAGGATAAAGGGAAGATAGGCTGACCGATCTAGCTACTCATTGCTTCACAGATGACAGCTAGCGACTGGAGAAAAGGTCGTCTGAGCTAAGAAGGTGTCTTGATTATGTCCCAGAAGTGACTTGGGAATAGAATGAGCCGCCTTTGCATTTAAGACTTCGTCAGAGTTTGAGACTTTTGATGTGACTGGTCAATACTGTGGTTGAAATAGCGCAGTTGGATGACTCGGATCTTTATCTTCCCCAGCAGGATTGAATTGGAAGGTGGGTCATCCTCGTAACTTGTTGAGTAGATAAGTGAGTCGTTAGCCCAGTCAAAAAGCTCAGTAGACAGCCGAGTCGCCACTGGGGGAGTCGTCTTGATTGGGAGGTGGGTGGACTCCCGAGTAGTGGCCTTAAAGGCGAAGGGCCGACTGCTTCCGTGCTTCGTGTCGGCTAAAGCGTTTGGCTTTTGGATAGGCTTTCTAGCATAACTTGTTAATTTGAATTGTGACTCCATTAGGCTCATGGAGACAATCTTCTAATCATTTGTTGATAAATGGTAGATTACCATAACAGGGGCATAATCTCTTCAAGGTCAGTCTTCTATTTAGAGGGTGATTCGATACTTCTGTAAAGTATCTCGTACTTGAAATATGTCTAATATATTTTTATTAACATTCTACTTTTTTTACTTGCATTCTTGTGTGGTTTGGTTCTTTAGTTTTGTTCTTATTCTTGTTTTCCTACAATCTTGAAGAGATTACCATCATTTGGAGTTATGTCATCTATTTTAGAAATTGTTCCGGTGTCTTTGCTCCTAAAATGGATACGTCTAGAATGCTAGAATAATTCCCAGGTCATTTCTTCAAACGTTGGTAGCAACGTATGAAGATTTGGCTGACGACTAAAGAGCTGTTGGCAATGATACTAACAGATTGCCCAAAACTCGATGAAAATGATCCTAATAGTGCAGAAAAAATTACACAGTGGACAAAGAAGGATCAAATAGCCAGAGAATGCATTTAGTTGGCAATGTCCAACGTGCTCTTCGATGTCTATTGTTCTTCCTCAACCACTGCAAAGGGACTATGAGATGAATTGGACAGAAAATATAATACTAAAGACCTCGGTCTTGAAAAGTATTCTGTGTCCAAGTTCTTAAAGTTTCAAATGGTCAAGGGTAAATCTGTAACAGAACAAGCACATAAACTTCTGCTCATTTTTCATGCTCTTCGAGATGCTGAAATAGAGCTTCCCGAAAATTTCCATGTTATGAAAATCATTGAGAAATTTCCTCTTTCTTGGGAGATATTTGGTATGTCTCTCAAGCATCAAAAGGAAAAAATAAATCTCGATGACTTGATGATTACCATAGCCATTAAGGAAGAGCATAAGAATCAAAAACATATTGTGCTTATTGAGCATCAACCTAAAGTAAATGTTATAACTTCTGGGAAAAAGATTAAAAACAAACCTAATGGCAAACCTGAAGACAAAATCAAAGCCAAATCAAAGATCCAAAAGAAACCAAAAGCAAACAAACCATGTTGAATTTGTGGACAAATTGGACATTAGGCTAAAGCTTGTCCTACAAAGAAAGGTAAAGCCAATCCAGGGTCTACTAGCGTGCCTCAGGTTAACATGGTTATTGTTTGGGTCAAAATTGATGTTTTCATTATGATTGAATCTATTACAACTTTAATCACTTATAATAAACTCAAATAAAAAGTTGATCTTTTTATAAGATCTCCTTATACAATAAAAATACAAAATATATGACTCTTGTCAAACAGTGCAACGGACGTTTATCATCCACTGCTTGCGTAGGAACTTTGCCTGTGTCGGGGATGTTAATATCCGTGGACTGCCACGGGTTAGATCCGGTTGACAGATTGATGATAAAAGCTCTTACTTTACGAAGGAAGTAATCCCTGCAGTGATGATCTCGACCTAGCAAGATCACGGCTCTTCTCGAGATTTAAGACTAAGCTTAAATCCGGAGGAATAGGGGATGGGTCTCGAATCTCTTGAACTCTACTCTTTATGCACAGGAGATCGCTAAGATCTGCTAACCCTTGCTGTAAATTCGTGGCTCCACTCTCCAATTCGGTAGCGTTTCGCCCACTTGATACCCCCCTGAAATGAGCCCCCGAGCTCGTATTTATAGGCTTCGGTTACGGTTTTTTGGATAAGAACGAGGGATTCCTCCTTATCTTCAGTTAATATCTGATTAACCCTGTTTAGAGATAATATCAGATCATTAGGATGCTCAGGAACAAACAAATCTCGAGAAAACCTGTTGAAAACTAAAAATGAGTGTTTTCGGATCAAGATTGGCCGACGCGTCACCGGGTGGCTCGCCATTGGCCCGGCTACTAGTCTGGCCAGGTCACTTTGGTGCGACTCGACCTCCAGGGACTTTATCGGTTTTTTGGGTTTTGACTTGTTCCGCCGTTAAGCGTATTTTGTTGTTTCGTTGGCTTGTACGCTTCCCCGATTTGTTTCGTGAACACATGGATAGCTTGACGGTGGCCGATGGGCGTGCAAGCCACTTGGTTCGTCATTTAGTTGGCTGATGAGTGCGTGGGATACTTGGAGGTGGATAACGAGTGCACGGGCCATTTGGAGATGGCTGACGAGTGCACGGGCTGTTTGGAGATGGCCAGTGAGTGCACGGGCCAGTCGGTTCGCTGATTTGGTGGCGGATGAGCGTACAGGCCACTTGGAGGTGGCTGACGAGTGCACGGGCCATTTGGTTCGTCGATTTGGCTTCATGCGCTCGTCGGCGTCTGATAATCCTCTTAGACTCGGATAATAATGTTCGTCGTCTTTTCTCTGTCTCGAGCTGTGTGTGGACACCTATAGGTATTTTTATATGCCTACAGATACCCCCTCTAAAGTATTTCAGACTCATTCTTTTATAGAGGAGTCTGGGATACTTTGGATAAGATAGCCCCTTTCCTCAATCTCATAGAGGGACCTGTAAACTGCTTTAATTCTTGACTTCTTCAGCTTTGAGTCTATTCAGTATTTTGTCGAATAAATAAAGTTCTTCCAGTGCTATGTTTATCGTCTGACCATTGTTAAAATCTTGGATTGAAGTTGATGCGTAAGTTTTTGAATTTAGCTCTTGTCGTTGAGTTGACTTTGAACTGATTATTTTCGTCAGGAATTCATATCTGAATCACATGAACTCCTTGGAATCATCCCTTGATCCGAAATTTTTCCTGAGCCTTATTTTGGCAAAATCATCGATGCGTTGACTAGCTTTAACCTTTATTGTAACACATTTACTGGCGTTAACCTTTGTTGTAACACGTTGACCGGCGTTAACCTTTGTGTAAAGCGTTGACCGACGTTAACACAGTTTATACTCGTGTCTACACAGTTTAAGCTCTTAAGGTATTAGAGCGTGGCGGTCCTAAATTTTGGGTTGCAGGACCAACTATTAAAGTTGTTTCATCTACAGATATAGATCTTATCTCGAAGTTGTTGGATGCTCAAGTCATGAGACCAACTAATGAAGCTGATGCGTCAATAACTCTCACACTTATATGATTTTTGGCAAACCCTCAGCCATCAACGGGTTTGATGAGCCTTTACCGACTACCGTTTAAGTCGGGCTAGTATGCAAATTGTTTAAGTCCGTTCTGCATGTAACGTTGTGCTAAGAGAGTTAACTCTCTTAGTGCTACGATATTGAATACGTATGCTTCGTCTTTCTTATGAGAATAGACTACCCGGTGACGTGTGTTAGACATAGACTTAGGATTTTTAGCCAATCCACAGCCATCAACGGATTTGACATACCTTTACCGACTACCGTTTGAGTCGGGCTAGCATGTGAATTGTTTAAACCCGTTTTCACATGTAACGTTGTGCTAAGAGAGTTAACTCTCTTAGTGCTACGATATTGAATACGTAGACTTTGTCTTTCTTATGGGAATAGACTACCCGACAACGCGTGTTAGATGCTGACTTATCCCTACTTAGGATTCGGGATAAAAGTCCCCAGACTTGGATTCTGGTGTCTTTTTCATTCGTTGAAAGACTAAACCGGTAACACGTGTTAGGCGTAGACTTATCTCTATTTAGGACTCGAGATAAAGTTCCCCACGCATGTAAGGCGTGGATTTTGGCGTTATTAATAACGGCCTGCCAAAATGTCGAATATGTAGGCTTTTGTCCTTTTTACGACAAAAGACTAACCGACAACACGTGTTAGGCACTGACTTATCCCTACTTAGGCATCAGGATAAAATTCCCCAGACTCGGATTCTGGTGTCTTTTTTAATCGGTAAAAGACTAAATCGGCAACACGTGTTAGGCGTTGACTTATCCCTACTTGGGCTTCGAGATAAAATTCCTCACGCGTGTAAGGCACGTTATGAATAACAACCTACCATAATATTAAATATGTGGGCTTTCGTTCTTTTTATGGTCAATAACTAACCAGCAACGCGTGTTAGGCGCTGACTTATCCCTACTTAGGCTTCGGGATAAAATTCCCCGTGCATGTAAGGCGTGGATTTTGGAGTTATAATGTTAAAAGATTATGTCTTCTCTTGGGGCAAAGATGAACCCGATATGAAAGAGGAAGAATTTTATATTCTATCTCCCAAAACTGAAGAGGAAGAAGTTTATATTCTATCTCCAGTTGCCAAAGGAAACTCAAAGTAGGATCTCCACTTCCAGAATCCAGGAAAGTAAAACTAAGAGTGGGATCTGCACTCCGAGAATCGAAAATATTTGGATAATCCTAACCATCGGAAGGTTTGATTACCGAACTAAAGGTGGGTTTCTCGTTTATCGAGAGTGAATTGCAATTTTGGCTCTAACTGTAGGAAGTTTTAACCAAGTGGGAGGTTTGAGATGATCCTAACTGTAGGAAGGATTGATCGCTCGATTTGAAAGTGAACCTCTCATTCATGGGAGGAATCGAGAGGAGATTTTGGTTGTGGTCCTAGCTGTAGGAAGGTTTGACCAGGTGGGAGGTTTGAGACGACCCTAACTTTTATAGGTTTGATCACTCAATTTGTGAACCTCTCGTTCATTGAAAGAATCGAGAGGGGATTTTGGTTGTGGTCCTAACTATAGGAAGGTTTAACCAAATGAGGAGTTTTGAAACGATCCTAACTTTTATAGGTTTGATCGCTCAATTTGTGGACCTCTCATTCATTGAAGGAATCGAGAGGGAATTTTGGTTGCGGTCCACTGTAGGAAGGTTTGACCAGGTAGGAGATTCGAGATGATCCTAACTATAGGAAGGTTTGATTACTCGATTTGAAAGTGGACCTCTCGTTCATGGAAGGAATCGAGAGGGAACTTTGGTTATGGTCCTAACTGTAGGAAGGTTTGATCAAATGAACAGCGAGAGTGGGAGTACAAATTACAGTGGGAGTGTTGACTTGTATCGATCACTCAGCAGGGGTTCTTGGTGTTAAGTGATAAGAACTTAACACAAAGGGGTTTGACAATCGTTAAGGATTAGCGGATTAAAATTCTGAGTACTATGTCCGAACTCTAATAATGGGAGTGTTGAGTGCACAGACATAGCGGGAGTTTGAATGGATTCAACCGAAAGGAATTTTGGTGGTCCCACTGTCAATTAATTTGATCAGTGAGGAATTTTATGGTGGAAGATTGTAAATCATCAACAACAGTGGGATTTTAGTGTTTATCACTTTGTTCATAATGATCGGGTTATCTCTAAGAAAATTACATGTAGTATTCTTCCGGGAACTTCCTGTTACATGAATCATCCACCCCCAGCTTTCTTGCAAAACTGGGTCTAACGTTATACTTAGTTGGATGACCGGGTTATCCTTAAGAATACCAGGCATGACACTCTCCAGGAACTTCCCGTGAAAGAAAGGAAACAGTTTAGATTCATATACCTGTTAGAGTTTTGAGAAGCAGTTTATACTCTTATACTCTTCGGAGTGTTGGAAGGAGCAGTTTATACTCTTATACTTGTCGGAGTCTTTATTCGACTTAATTGAGAGTTATGACGCCGGCTTCAACCAAGGTTTGGATGCTATTCTTCAGAGCGAAGCAATCCTTGGTAGGATGAAGGGTCCTCTTGTGATACGCACAGTACTTTGGATCCGCAATATTGTCAGTTTCCTCCTGATTTGTGATAGGTGGTAGCTTGATCTTGTTGTTTTCAAGGAGGGACTCAAAAATGGGTGGAACATCTTCGTCCTTGAAGGAGTACTCTTTTTGGAGTCTTGGATCCGAAGTCTTTTGCTGTCTCTGGGATTGTTGTTGTGACGTCTAATTAGCATCAACAACTGCTATAGCTGCTTTCCCCTTATCACGAGAGGCGAAGTTCGAATTCGGAAGATTAGTCGTCGGTTGGCTCCTCTCGGCCTACTTCCTTCTGAGGAAACATTTGGCCCGCTCTCCACACATCTTCAACTCTTTTCAGGTATTGGAGGGTGCTACTCCCATAACTTCCAACACGTCCAAGGAGAGGTTGTTGTGACAGGTTTGGAGGATGAAGTCCTCTGTGATCAGATCTCGGTAGTTCATCGCCTTATTCCGGAAGCGCTTGACGAAGTCGTCGACCGTCTCATCGTCTTCCTGTTTCTCATCGAAGAGTGCTCTGATTGACACCTCGGCATCATCATCAAAGAAGTGAGTGAGGAACAGGTTCTCCAGGTCATCCCAGCTATTGATGCTTCCAAGCTTGAGAGGGCGGTACCAATCGAAAGTAGGCCTGCAAAGGGTGCCAACGAATAACCGAACCATTAGGGATTTATTCCCAGAAATCACGCCCAAGTAAGACTTGAAGTAAATCAGGTGCAGAGTGGGCGAGCCATTCCCATCAAATGGTATGAAGTTGATCAGGTTGAACTTCGCCGGATACGGTATCGAATCCCACTCTCTTGGGTAAGGATACAGAATACCAGTTCTCCTTACCTCCTGAACAGACATCAGAGCGTTGATTTTGCTCTCGAGGTCCTTCATTTTTTCATCCTCGTCCGTATCATACTTTGGATGATTTTTTAGAGGAACAACGCAACCACCCCCAGTGTTGTCACCATCATCGTCGTTATTTTCAGTGGGGCCACCCCTAGCGTCGTTATTTTTAGTAGGACCACCCCTAGCATTTTGGTCAATGGGAGGGTTATCTACATCAATGTATTCATCCACGTCTGAATCGGTATCTGCTTGGTCGACATTGTTGTGACGATTGGGTTCACCTATCTAATTTGACAAGGCTCGGATCTGTTGATCATGTATTTGTCTCATCTCCTGTATAGCCATTTCCATTTTGATTTTGATTGCTTCTTTCTTCTTGGCTAGAGCATCCTTAACCATCTTAGCTACTTCATCGATGTTGATCATAAACACTTCAAGGGATTGTCCTGTGCTGGATACCGTGTTGTCAAAAGTGACTGCAGAGTTGGCATCTGATGCTTCATCATCCAAGGATAATCCCCTCTGCATTCTCTGATAATCCCTTTGTCTAATAGTTCCTGATCATAACCGGGTTAGACGATGCAATATGAGCGGGTTAGAGCTAGAAGGTCGAATCGACTTCCCCTTATCAGCCATATTAATCGTGACTTCTGGAAGTTCGCCATCCTGAACAGCTGATCATTTCTTACGAAAACGCTTTGGCTCGGGCTTAGTCGTTCCGTTGGAGATCCTCTCGAATATCGAGACCCTCTATGGAGCGGTCTCAAGGCAGCTACATGCTGATAACTGTAGGCTGTCTAAAAATCACAACAGATAGCCAATCCCCATCAAACACCGATAATGGAAGTTATAATCTGACGACTTTCAGAAGGTTACAATTTGAAGACTTTCACATAGATCGATAAAGGTTACAATCTGACGACCTTCGTAATAACCGATGAAAGCTCTAATCAACAGCCTTCACAATCAACATCGAGAGTTACAATCTGATGACTCTCATATTTTTGAGGAGCCAAGACGAAGATTACAGAACAATGGTCTTTGTAACGCTCTACAGAAGAAGCTATAAGTCATTAGCTCCTTCTAAAACACGGAATTCACCCTCACGTTTCAATTCCTGAAACGCAGGCGACCCTCATATTTCCAAGCTTCAACAAGCAAAACGCAAGCGACCCCCGTGTTTCCAAGCTGCAACAAGCAAAACACGAGCGACCTTCGCGTTTCCAAGCTGCAACAAGCAAAACGCGAGTGGCCCTCGTGTTTTTGACATTCAGTTATTACCTAACTCCATGTCTCAACCCTAAGACGCGGAGTTAGGGTCCTGAACGCCAACTTGGGCATTGTTTGACTCATTCAACATGAGCTGAACGGTTTCAAAATAGTTTTCCCCACGATTTGGGGAGCTGTTTAAAGGGGCGGTTACACCTAATTCAGCCCCACTTAGGAGCGAATTAAGGGGGCGGTTACACCCCTTAATCCTCTATAAATAGGGGTAAATTCAACTGAGTTCGGGTCCAGAGTTCAAGGCTTTTTCGGCTGGCTATTTGACCTGAGACTTGGCAGCGAGGGGGAGATCGACGTTCATCCTTCAGCAACGTTCGGCAACATGAGCTTCTTCAGCCTTGGCTTATAACTGACTTCCGGTTAAATCAACTCTTTTATAGATTTTTAAACTCGTTCAGAGTTATCAACTCGCCCAGAGTTTTAAAACTTGCTTTGTAAGTTCTCCACAACGTCAAATCGTGAGGAGAAAACCACTTTCCAGTGAAATAAGACGTTCGGATCGTCAATGAGAAGCAAACTCGACACGAGCATTCGAGGGAGGCATCTCATCACCACTGTGAAGAACCCATAATTAAACAAAGGGGAGAATCCAGATCATTCTCTTCTCTTTTGTAATCAGAATCCAATTGTAATTGAGATCAAAGGAATACAAATCAAATTTTCTTTTATTTCTTTTACTACAAATTTTCCACCAAACAAAATATGGTGACTCTGCTGGGGACTAGCTTCTCTGATGAAGAACTAGTAGCGCAATCTGATGTTCATCTCACTGGAACAATCATCAAAACTCTCGTGATAGAGTTTGATCAAGCCAAGTTTGAGGAGGCCATCTTCTTCGGATCCCTTAGCCCCAAGGCTATGCGCAAGATCCGTAAAGTCTTCAAGGAGACTAAAACTCCAATTGTTGCTCCTATGCCAAAGAAAGTCCTCTCCTTTAGCCAAGATTTCTTAGACAGCCCCTCCTCCGATGGAGTGGGCTCAGCTTTAGCCAAATCTGCGTCAAAGCGACGAGTATCGGGTCACAAAAAGCCCATCGCGGAGACCAACTCTGTCAACTTCAACGACATCGTTGCAAAAGCCTTAAAATAGGCCAAGAAGAACACGGCTCGTTGAAGAAGAAGGTCTCAGTGATGGGCACAACTTCGAGAAAGTCGATCCTCCAACCAACGCGAGCTTCGCGTTCGTGAGCCTAAACGCGACCCTGAGTTCGGCGTATCTACTTTAGAACGCAAGCCTCGTGTTTATGAGCCTAAACATGAGCTTCACGAGAACCAAACTGAGCGTGGCCCTCAATGGCGCGTTTTACAGGCAAAACACGGACCTCAAGTCTACGTTGAAAGTGAACATCAGCTTTGCGTTTCCCAGTCAAAACGCGACTTTCGCGTCGACACTGAAGAACGCGACCCTCATGTTGCCAAACTAAAATGCGAACCACACGTTTCAAGTGCCAAATGCGACCCTCGTGTTTTATTGATAAAATGCGAAGCTTATTTTTCAAGTGCCAAATCCAATACAGAACCTGGTATATACCATGGAGCTTCGGGACGCTGCCCCGAACCCCGCCGGGGGGTCGTCCACTCCCCCCGGACCCCCCGAATACTCTACATAGCGCAACCCGATTGAGGAGCGGATATAAAAAGTCCACAGATTCAAGGCACCTTAACCAGATCCATGCTCACCAGGAGCCAGTCCCGTCCAATCATAGACTAGGGGTTCCAATTCAAACCTCACGATCAGCGAGTAACTCTTCTCGAGTCTTTGCAAAAGATTTGAGAGAGTTCATAACGAGAGAAAGACCGATGCAACAACTCATTCGCTCATTCCAATGTGAACGACTGATTCCTACGGTCCTCTCGGGATGTCAATGCTGCTCATATGCGGCCAAACTGTTGGTGTTCGACCAATTTACGAATGTTGCGTTGTCTAACCAACAACGAGATTCTCACAGTAAGAAGTCTCCAGAGACCGAGTATCCTGGGGTCACTATCAATGTGATCGGTAGAGGGAAAGCCTCAGGTCCTAGTTCTGATGACTCTGAGACAAGTCGTTCACCGACCGTTAGAGAAATCGCTAATGAGTTTTAAGGAATCTGCCAACGCACTCGGACGCGAACAGGAGCTATTCCCCCTGTCAACTATCGGAGGTTAACTAGAGGAACCAATTCCGATGATGAACACTCAGCCATTGTAGAGTCCTAATCATCAAGCTTGTTTGTTGAACATGAGAGCTCCGCTTATATGACGGAAACCATGAAGATCTCGTGAAGAGACTTGATGAGCAGGCGGCCATGCTCAAATCTCAGCAGGAGGCCATCAATGAACTCCTGGCCCTGTTGACTCAACTCGTCGCAGACAAGGCCAAATCTTAGAAGACAGATTCGCCACCTGTTCGCGGGAAAAACTGATGCTTTCTTGATTGACGATTCCATTGCACTCTTAAAGAACAACTTTTTGCGTTACAGAAAGATTTGGTCTTTTTATAAGATCCGGTTACAATGAAAATCAAACAAAAAAGAAAAAAATTACAACTTTTCTCTTTTATCGAACAAATCACGAGCTCCTGTTGTCCGGTCACTCGCTTGCGTGGGTTGTTTGCCTGCGTCGGGGTTATTTGCCGTGGACTACCGCGTGATCTAAATCCGAGCAGATCTACGCAATATTACGGGTATTATTTCACCAAGGAAATAATAGCCGGAGGGATTATTTCACCAAGGAAATAATCGCTCAAATCTCGGGATCAAAGACCAAGGTTTGATCCGGAGTGTAGCCACGTAGATCTGAGATCTCAATCCTCTCGAATTCCTGCCTTTTGTGATGCGGGTGCTCGCCGAGAATCAGATCCGAATGTCCAAGTCTTCAAGCCTTCAAAAACTCAAGCACAAGGTCTCAATCCGGCAGAGTTTCGGCTCTCCAAAAGTCCTTCCAAAAGTCCTCCAAAATGATGAATCACCTGGCCTATTTATAGGCAACCAGATCTGTGCATTTGGCACAGATCTGGTCGGCCACCTCAGGGTGGCTCGGCCCAGGGTGGCTCGGCACTGGGCCGAGCCACCCTGAGGTGGCTCAGCTTTGGCCGAGCCACCCCGAGGTGGTTCGGTTTTTGCCGAGCCCCCTTGGGGTGTTTTCCGTCGTTTTGGTTCTGTATTTGATTTGTCCGGACTTTGATTTGACAGTCCGAGTCTTCATTTGGCAGTAAATCCGTCTCGGTGTTTGAGTTCAAATCTATTTTGTTGTTGGATGACTCGTTGACTTTCCGAACCGTTGGATTGGTTCCATACGCGAACGCATTCCGTTATTTACGTGCAATTCGTTGACCTCGTCGCCTCGTCACTCGAACGTCCGTTGATTTGTCGAATTATCATGCCGAGCTGTGCTAAGGGACCTATAGGCAATTTTATATGCCTATAGATACTCCCTCCAAAGTATTTCAGCCTCGTTCTTTTATAGAAGGGTCTGGAATGCTTTGGATATGATTGCCCCTACCCTTAGTCGGTGTAATGGGACCTGGAAATGACCTTTTGTTCTGTAATCCTTCAATCCTTCAGGCTGTCCGGTGCTTTGTCGAACATCTGTAAGGGTTCCGGTGCTGCATTTATTGTCTGACCGTTGTCGGAATTTTGAACTTGAAGTCGATTCCTGATTTTCCAATCTTTAGCTCGTGCTTGTTGGTTCAATATATAACTGACTCTCGATTGTTGGCGTTGAGTCTTATTTGCGACGCGTTGTCCGGCGTTGTGTTATTAAGTTATCCTTAAGAATATTTTTTAGAAAAAATATTCTCTAGGAACTTCTCAACAAAAATGGGGAATAGTTTATACTCGTATACCTTATTGGAGTATTT
Organism: Asparagus kiusianus; assembly: GCA_022839385.1. Taxonomy (NCBI): domain Eukaryota; kingdom Viridiplantae; phylum Streptophyta; class Magnoliopsida; order Asparagales; family Asparagaceae; genus Asparagus; species Asparagus kiusianus. The sequence continues at coordinate 78,620 of BQKN01063729.1, forward strand.
TTCGTGCCCGAATGAGTTGAACCGGTATGATAATTATCTGAACCGGTCCAAAAAGGCAACAATTTGGCTTAAAAATTCTTCCGCTCCTTCCGAATGCGCGGGAGATACCAAAATAAACAAGGGATTGAACCCTCGGTCGATTTGAAGTTGTTTCGACGCTCAATTCAGCTCCAAGTTGAATTCTGGTTCAATTCTGGTTCAAACTGGTTCAACCTGGTTCAAGACTGGTTCAACCTGGTTCAAGACTGGTTCAGAACTGGTTCAAGACTGGTTCAGACTGGTTCATCCTGGTCTGGTCTGGTTCAGTCTGGTTTGGTCTGGTTCAACCTGGTTCAGTCTCTTTTGAACTCATTTGGACTGGTCTGGTCTGGTTCACCTTGGTCCGGTCTGGTTCAGAGCTGGTTCACATTATAAAAGGGGGTCTTTTTCTTTCTTTCTTTTCTTTTCTTTCTCCTCTCTAGGGCCGGCCCCCCTACTCCTTCTTTTTGGCTTTTCTCTTCCCTCGAGCGTCCATTCTCCTTCAAACCTTCATAGTTGTCTTAGATCTAGGCTTCCTTTTGATCTTGGACTGAAAAATCTCCCAAAAATCTTCATATAAAAATTTCTCTCAGGCCCCTCGAGCGCGTGGTCTGAGCCTCTTTCAAGATTTGATTTTTGTCGGATCTTCGAGCTTTCTTCAGGTAAATCCTCCACAACTTTGGCTTATTTTATGCTTAATTCAATTTATGGATTTGTGGGATCGCATGTGAGGGTTAGAATCATGATTTGGCGCCTCGAGCTTCTCTTTCAGGGGGGTAGAATTGATAAAAAAGCGATCTTTTTTCTAGATCTGATCCCTTAATTTATTTTACAGCTCATTATGTCGCGTGTCTCGAGAGGTCGTTCCCCTGCTACGTCGGCTAATGGCGCGCCTCCCTCTTACGCCGGTGAGCTATTTTTGGCAATATTTGGAAATTTACAAATTAGCCCTTTTTTCTTAGAAATTTGCAAATTAGTCCTTTTACCCCACGTTGTTCTCCTTGGTGAGGCAACCGGGAAGAGCCTTGATTCTCCTTGGTGAGGATCAACGCTTTAAAGATATGTTTTGCTTGGTCAAAACAATATCTCAAAAATAAAGGGGGCGATTTGACGCTGCATTGTGCTTTATAAGGCAGGGATATATTGTCAATTTACCCTATCTTGTGATTGCACAATGTGGCCGAATCGTCTCACCCTTTATAAGGAAATGACTCTATCTTACCCATTTGTAAGATGAGTTCAACTTCCTTTTATAATTGAGACTAACAGATGTTTAATCGTTTATTTCCAGTGGGATATCCTTCTGGAGCGTTCTCATCTCACGTAGTGTACGGGCGTCGTGGCGAGTACTATTCGACTTCCGACGACTTTTCCCCTATTCCAGTTACCCCTCAGTTCGTTTCGGGCACGTCGACTGAGGTTGCCCAGGTGGTGAAGGAAGGTGGGCACCGAGCTCTTCGACAGTTGATTACCGACGCACCTTTCGTGAAGGACGCCAGTTCTATTCAGCCTCTTCGGAAGAGTGACTTCTTATTCGGCGACTCTGTCGAAGACCCGGATGCCGTGTTTATTGAGGCTGAGCAGTGGCTTCATAAAACTGGCAGTGGCTTCATATATTTACCGAAGATTCCTCGGCATCGTTCATTGACTGAGTTCAGGCGTCAGGCTGTGACACGGGAGATGTCGTGGCGCTTGACGGAGGAGCATGAGAGTGTTCACTGCGGCTACATCACTCATCAGGCATTTCCTGGCTCGAGTAGGAGTCATGTCACCGGATTACGTCCTGGGGTATTGGGGCTGGATGCACCACCACGTAACGAGTTACTTGCCACCTCTTCTACCTTGAGGAATCGCCTCGCTGCTCTAGGACGAGAGATGCCTGCGACGCGTCACAGGATTTATGGTTGGGTCCATTCTTTGGACAAGCTTTGGTGGACTCGCATGACGACGTACGTCTTGAGCCGATGGGGTGAGGAGTTGCACGCCTGTGGTTTATATGCAGCCGTTCGTGCCACCATGTATGGCTTGCCTGTTAGCGCGAGGCATTTCTGTGCTTTGTTCGAGCTTTATAATCCAGATTCGAACACTTTTCTGACCCGGCAAGGGGAGTTGGGCTTGGCTCTTCACGAGATGCACAGGATTTCTGGCTTGCCCATGGGACAGATGCTATACCAGGAGTACTTTCCCTCTAATCATGAATTGAATCAATTGAAGGATCGCATGCCCGACCGTTATGAGACTCTATGGGACCTCACTTGTCACTATCATATTGCTTTGGCGCAGTCTGAGCCTTTAGCAAAGAGGACTAAGGTGTTCGTGAGTCTGAAGCAATTTGCAAATTATTTGTTCAAGAATCTGGAGAATAATTCTGGCGAGGCTATTTGTGAGTTGGCCCCACTTACTCCCTCAGGGGTGAACAGTCTGCTGAAGAATATTGACGCTCATTCTTATACCACTAGCAGTCCTGAGGGTGGCTTTCCTGCAGGGACCAAGTTCAAATCATTCTTATGGCATGCGACCGCACCGATTCGACCGATGACTCTTCTTGCCGGTTATCTCGCTATTTGGTTGAAGAAGTGTGTGGTTCGATATCAGTCTGGCGACGCCTTGCCCTTGGAGGTGCTCTATCCAGCAGTTCAGCTTGCTTATAAGAAAGAACTTTCACTTCTTCCGGTGATGGTGGCCAACATCCATCGAGGACTTCGACAGCTTTCTGGTGCCTTTACATGGAAGGAAAGTGATTTGCCATGTTAGATTCCCACGATTAAGACGGAGCTCCCGTACACTTATTTGATGGCCTGGTTCGTCCTTCACCGTTCGGATATGATGTCGGTACCGAACACCACAGACCACTCCGTTCCCCTACTACAGTTGCTTGAGAATGGCAAGTGGGAGGGGCGCGGATTTTCTGACGTCAGACAGCAGCTGTAGGTCCACAAGTGTTGGACATTTTCCACTTGCTTTCCGCAGTTCTCCGGCCGATACGGCGATTGTTTGATAGATGAGGAGAGGCCGAGAGAGTATCGAACTCACTTGGACATCGGCTGCTTTAACTTGTTAGTGAACATTAGGCCAGGTTATCTGACTTTTCGGGTGAGGGATCAGTGTTTCATAGAGCCATATCTACCCTGCCGATTCGTTCGCCAGTTTAGCTATGATCAGCTTTACGTCGGGAATCCCCGTCAGCAGCTTCGGGCCCACGACGGTTTGGTGGATGGTCTCCGTGCTTGGTTGTGGACCGTGACTGGCTGTACTGGTGCCAAGTTTAGTCTCCCGAGTGCTGATCGGCAGTTGAACCTCACTTTCTTGAGCTGTAAGTGGTTGTTAGCAGCCAATAAGACTATCCCCGTGAAGCCGATTGCAGAGCTAGAGGCCGAGGAAGCTTCTCAGGTTGATTCCCATAGGATTTGGGAAAACGCTCGGTCACAGAGGACACGGAACAAGACTCGTCGGATTGATGAAGAGGGAAAGAGGACTTTCCATTCTGCGGACGAGGCTTTAGGCGGAGATCCTGAAGATTACGAGGATTTTTCCGAACGAGGTTAACCATTCATCTTTTTCTTCTGCTTTCCAGAATTATTAAAGCTAACAATGGTTTGATGTTTCAGGGACCATTGGTGACCAGGAAGAAGAGTTCCGTCCTCCTCCCCGAGCGAGACCTTCGATTATTGTCCCTGCTGCTAGGCGGAAGAGATTAGCCCGCAAGCCGCATGCAGCTTCCCAAGTCTCTGATATGGACTTGGCTGGTGATGATCCTGCTAGTGACGGAGGTAACATCTACCCTGTAAACCATCCTCTTGATTATTGTGAACATTGACTCATGCTTTTCCATCTCTATATAGGAGAGCGTGTAGAGAGCGAGATGAGTCCCGATCCCGTTCCTGTATCTCCTGGTGAGCCTGACCCACTGCCCCATGTAGAGAGGCCTACAGGAGTTGCTGACATTAGGGAGGATATCAATGTAGGACCTGATCCCGTGGATCCAGGTACATCTACTATTGACAATGTATCTTTTAGATGGCACACAAAGGAATTTGTGCATCCTCTAATCGTCTCTGTACTTCCTGCTCCTTTAGATAACTTGCAAGAGGCGAACAAGGATTTTGGAAATAAAGAGGCTAATACACCCATGAAAGGTAACTCATTTTTATTGGTTGTAGTCTCTTCATTCTCCTTTGGTACTTATGTTCTCTTGTGTCAGACTTCTCGATTGATGATTTTGACGAGGAATGCTTGTTTGCGGACACTCCTATGCTGCACTTCATGTATAGCTCCCCTCAGATCGATGACCAGCTACCTGGAGATATGTTTCCTGAGTCCACATTTGCCAAAGATCCCGAGGACGGTTCCTTTGAAGGTATGTGCCTCCTTCTGAGTTGATTATAGGACTAGCCAATTTTGACTAATGCAGCTATAATGTGATGTCTCTGCGAATTCTGTTTTGAATTTGACAGGAGCTTTTGTCGAGAATGACCCTGTTGAGCCGGCTGTGAGACCAACTACACCAGTTGATACATCTGCAGCCGTTACATCTCCACTACCCCCAGTGACTCAAGAGGGTATGAATTAAGCAACTGAGAATGTTCTTTATTCTTCCTCAAGGTCTTTTTCTGACGGATTTCCTCTTCTTTGTGTAGGGCCTTCTTCTCGGCTCCATGTTCTTGTGAAAGAGTTGCTATCAGACGACGATCCTGAGAAGATCGTTCTCTGCATAGAACTTCGCTCCTTCTTCTCCTTCATGAATGCTATGATTGGCAAGCTCTTCCACGGCGGAATCCTTCTTCGCCAATTCAAGCCTTTCCTTGATTCCAAGGTCAATTTGATAAGGGGAGCAGGATATCCAGATTTGGCACAGGCTATAGTTGACGACCTCGATTGCCTAGAGCATGAGCTTCAGATGTTTCGTGAGCTCCGAGATGCAGGCGCTTCCTCATTTATTGCTGCTGAGCTGGATACCCGCTTACAGTCACTGCGCCAGACTCAGATTCTTGCTGAGCTTGAGATTCAGATGCAGCGAGACCGAGTAGATCGAGTTGAGACCGGCCTTGCTACTAGATTATCTTCACTTGCCGAGCTCGACTTTTCCATTACCTCTTGCGAGACCAAGATAGACCGGCTCAGAAGAGAACTCCGCAAAGAAGAGGAGACTTTGGGTATTCTTCAGATGACGAAAGCACAATATCAGCAAACCTGCACGGCTTTGTCTGATGAGTTGCAGTCCTTGAAGCAGAAGCTAGTCGAGACAGAGGAGACTGCTGCGAAGACTTCGACCGCCACCGAGGAGTCCATTAGAGCTGAACTTAGGCAAGCTTATGATGAGAAGCTGTCTAAGATCAGTCAGCAGATTTTTGGTCATAGTTTTGATGTATGATTTTGTTTGCTGAGTACTTTGACCTTTGATTCCTTTAGTGAAACTGGTTCTCATCTTTATTTTTATTATGATTCGTCATTCCGTTTGAAATGATTGACCATAATACTCATAGGATTTTTGGCAAACCCTCAGCCATCAACGGGTTTGATGAGCCTTTACCGACTACCGTTTGAGTCGGGCTAGCATGCAAATTGTTTACATCCGTTTGTATGTAACGTTACGCTCAGAGATTAAATTCTCTGAGACTTTGTGCTATGATATCGAATACATAGACTTCGCCATTGTTACGGGAATAGGCTACCCGACGACACGTGTTAGGTGTTGGCTTTAGGATTTTTAGCTAACCCCTAGCCTTCAACGGATTTGATTAGCCTTTACCGACTACCGTTTGAGTCGGGCTAGCATGCGGATTGTCTAAATCCGTTCCGCACATGACGTTAAGCTAAAAGAGTTAAATCTTTTAGTGCTATGATATTGAATACGTAGACTTCGTCTTTCTCCTGTGAAAATACTAAACAGCAACGTGTATGAGACGTTGACTTAGGATTTTTGGCAAATCCTCAGCCTTTAACGGATTTGATGTGCTCTTACCGACTACCGTTTGAGTCGGGCTTACATGCAGATTGTCTTAGTCCATTCTGCATGTGACGTTGTGCTAAAGGAATGAACTCCCTTAGACTTCATGCTACAACTTTGAATATGTAGACTTTGTCATTGTTATGGGAATAGGCTACCCAGCAACGTGTATTAGACGTTGGCTTATCCCTACTTAGGCTTTGGGATAAAGGTCCCCAGAGTCAGGCCCTGGTATCCTTTTCTACGGATAAAGATCAAACCGGCGACGCGTGTTAGGCGTCGACATATCCTTTCTTAGGAGTCAGGATAAAATTCCCCATGCGTGTGAGGCATGGATTTCGGTATTATTAATAACAACCTGCCACAATATTGAATATGTGGACGAGTGTTCTTTTCAACGGTTAAGAACTAACCGGCGGCGCGTGTTAGGTGCGGACTTATCCTTGCTTAGGTTTCAGGATAAAATACCCCAGAATCGAACTCTGGTGTCTTCTTCTTCGGAGAAAGACTAAACCGGCAGCGCGTGTTAGGCGCAGACTTATCCCTGCTTAGGATTCGGGATAAACTTCCTAGGATGAATCCTAAGTTTATAAATTTTAGAAAAAGAGTTGGTGTGGGAAAGGAAGAATTTTATATTCTATTTCCCAAACAAGGAAGGAAGAATTTTATATTCTGTTCCTTGATTCTGGAAAGGAAGAATTTTATATTCGATTTCCAGTGCAAGAAAGAAACTAGAAGTGGGATCTCCACTCCGAGAATCTGGAAGATCTAGATAAACTTACCTTTTATAGGATTGGTTATCTGATCGAAAGATGAGTCCTTCGTTTATCGAAGAGAAATTTCAACTTCAGTCATGACCATGAGAAGGTTTAACCAAAGAGAAAAGAAAGGGAGATCTTTCGTTTATCGAAAGGGGACTCCGAACTGAAAGTGAACCTCTTGTTCATGGAAAGAGTCAAGAGGCCCAGAAGAACATTTTTTTTGTGGACTCACTGTCAATTGGACTTGATCAGTGAGGGATTTTGGTGGTGAAAATGAATTTGGGTTATCCTCTAGAATATTAAGTATAATATTCTTCAAGGAACTTCCCGATAAATGAGTTATTCTGAATGCACTAGGGATAGTACTTTTTCAGGAACTTCCCATTTATTGGCATTAATTGCCTGACGCCCTCTAAAGAAATTAGGCGGTAAGCGCCGTTTGAATAGACTGTGTCTATTACAAACGGTCCTTCCCACTTAGGTTCGAATTTACCTTTCTTTTTGGAGTTGAGGATTATTGGCCGGCGAGCAGTGAGGACCAGATCTCCTTCCTTGAAGCTTCTTTGGCGGACCCTTTTGTCAAAAGCCCTGGATATTCTAGCCTGGTAGAACTCGATGTGTTGTTGAGCTTCCAAGCGCCTTTCGTCCAGCCTCTTGAGTTCTTCGAGACGTTTCTGATGTTGCTCTTCGGTCGTCATCTCCGTTGTAAGAGCGATCCGGAGGGAGGGGATTTGAATCTCCAGCGGTAGAACAGCTTCACATCCATATACTAACGAATTTGGGTTGGCTCCCGTAGGTGTACGTATGGTGGTGCGATAAGCCCAAAGCGCTTCGCCGAGTTTATCGTCCCAATCTCGCTTATTGGTTTTCTTGAGTTTTGACAGGATCTTGATGATCGTCTTGTTAAAAGCCTCAGCTAAACCATTAGCAGCGGGATAATAAGCCGTTGACGAAACATCTTGAATCTTGAATTTGTCACAGAACCTGATGAAAGCGTTGCTTATGAATTGCGGACCGTTGTCATGAATGATCCGCCTCGGCACGCCGTGTCGATATATAACATGATGCTTGATGAAGTTGATGACATTGTTCGTCTTCACTTCTTTAAGCGGAATGGCTTTAGCCCACTTTGAAAAGTAGTCGGTGAGAGCGAGAATAAATCGATCACCTTTGACTGAAGGAGGAAAAATAGGACCGACAATATCCATACCCCATGTCTCGAATGGTCAGGACGTGGTTGACGTGTGTAACCGCTCCGGCGGTTGGTGCATATAATTTGTATGCACTTGACAAGCGTGACATTCTCGGGCGTACTCGATCGCGTCACAAACCATTGTTGGCCAGAAATATCCTATTCTTCTGATTCGATCATACAGCTTGGGACCAGGCTAATGCGCACCGCATTCTCCTTCGTGTGCTTCCTTAAGAACTTCTTTTGCTTCTTCGTTCGAAAGGCATCGGAGAAGCAAATCGTCATACCCCCGGCGATATAACGTATGGGTCTCGGTATTGTAAAAGAACCGTGGTGCTCTTCGGCGAATAGATTCTTTTTCCTTTACATCCTCCGGCAAAATGCCATATTGGACGTAGTCAATGATGGGAAAGCGCCAATCTCGGGACTCAGACCCGATTTGGGTTGAGTTCACCTCTTTGGCGTTTACATTTCTATCATCCTCCTCTTCGACCTCCATATCATATATGGGTATGCAGAGTTGGTGTGATCTTACTGTGACTAGCAGTTCAGTTTCGGGCGGTTGCACGAGTGATACTGCTAGTGCTGCCAGTGCATCCGCATAAGCGTTCTGAAGACGCGGGATGTATTCAATATAGAATTCTTCAAAAGAATCTGCTATTTTGACGGCCTCTTGGTGGTACGGAATCAAATCTGGGTTCCTGACTTCATACTCTCCACGAACTTGGTTGACTATCAATTGAGAATCCCCAAAAGCTTCGAGATATTCGACCCCCAGCTCCTTAGCGAAACTGAGTCCAATGAGGAGCGTGTTGTACTCGGCTACGTTATTAGAACATGGATTCGTCAGTGAATAAGCTCGAGGCATCACGTGCTTCCCCGGGGAAACTAAGACAACTCCAACTCCGGAGGAGACTCTAGAACATCCAGGGGTTATTGCCTTATTAACTGCTCTGGAAGCACCATCAAAGTACAATTGCCATACTTGTTGGTGTGATGTGGTATTAACCTCGTGGGTTTTATTTGGTAAGTCATCATATACTTTAACCGTATCTGTTGTTGGACTTGCCGCCAAAAGATCACAAATCACTTGTCCTTTGACCGACTTCTGTTGTTTGAAGTGCAAATCGTACTGGGACAAGAGAAGGGCCCACTTTGCTAACCGCCAATTCATCGAACCCGGTTGAGTCATGAATACCCGTACCGGATTAACATTAGCAATGACGTAAATTGTCTGGCCAACCAAGTAATGTCGCATCTTCTGTACTGCGAATACCAACGTGAGACACTCTTTCTCAATCATCGGGTATCGAGACTCAGCGCCTATCAAGGTCCGACTTAGGTAATAGACTGCCTGTTCGTGACCATTATCATCGTCTTGTGCTAATAAAGCACTTATCGAATGGTTCATCGCCTTGATGTAAATCAAGAACTGTTTACCTGATTTTGGTGCAATAAGAACAGGGGGATTCATCAGATATGTCTTGATATCTTCGAATGCTTTTTGGCAAGTATCGTCCCAAATAAATGACACGCCCTTCTTGTTTAGCTTAGAAAATGGTTGGCACTTCCCAGAAAGATTTGAGATGAACCTCCGGATGTAAGCTAAACGCCCTTGCAATCCTCTGAGTTCTCTTAAATTCCTCGGGGGTTGCAATTCATGTATTGCCTTTACCTTGTCTGGGTCGATGTGTATACCCTTAGTGGTGACGACGAATCCAAGGAATTTTCCGCTGGACATTCCGAGGAAGGATTTTGTGGGATTCATCTTCAATTGATAACTCCGCATGAGATCAAACATCGTCTTCAAGTCCTTGATGTGATCTTCTTTGTTGCGGCTTTTTACCACCAAATCATCAACGTAGCATTCAACCGTTTTCCTGAGGTGTTTCTGGAAAATCTTAGTCATCACTCGTTGGTATGTGGCGCCTGCGTTCTTCAGACCGAAAGGCATCACCGTGTAGCAGAAGACACCGAGGGGCGTTCTGAATGCCGTATGTTTCTCGTCATCCGGGTTCATCTTAATTTGATTATACCCCGAAAAGCCGTCCATGAAGGACATTCTCTCGAATCCGCATGTATTGTGGATAATGACATCCATGATCGGGAGAGGAAAATCGTCTTTTGGACATGCTTCGTTCAGATTCCTGAAGTCGATGCAAATCCTGATTTTGCCATTCTTCTTCATAACGGGAACGATGTTAGCTAACCAGTCTAGATGTTGTTCCTCTCGGATAAATCCTGAGTCGATCAACTTCTTAACCTCTGCCTCGATGGCCTCCATAATCTACGGACGAAACCGTCTTTGCTGTTGTTTGACAGGTTTGGCATCCGGCTTGATGTCGAGGAGGTGCATGGCCACACTGGGGTCGAGCCCTGGCATGTCTTCGTAGTTCCAGGCGAAGACATCAATGTATTCTCTGATCAGGGCAATTAATTCCTCCTTCTCATCTGGGGAAAGACTACCACTGATAAATATGGGCTTTGGATTGGCCTCATCACCCATATTAATTTGGACTACTTCGTCTTCGGTGGGTGGTTCTCTCTGTTCGAACCTATCACCATACTGCATGTTTAGGTGATGAACCCATGGGTCCTCCCACATTGGTATTTGATCGTCGTCCTCCATCGTAGATGGATCAGCCGTCGTCATGTTCGACATTAAGGTCTTGAACATTTCTTCCAAACTTGTGTCGGAACCCTCAGCTGAAGAATCTGGCAAGTACCCACCCTTAGCTTTGTTAGCGATTTGATCGATAATTTGCCAACCACATTCGTCATCTGATGAAACATAACCTAAGCCTCTCTTGTGATGATAATAGTCATCCGGTTTTCCTTTCGGTACATATGCCGCTTTGACTGGGATACAGGAACCTCGGTCGAAGTATAAACCTTCTCCGAGTGTGAAATCGTATCCTTGTTTTTTCATGAGCGTGCGCGCTTCCGGACTATACTTAGATAAATGCAGACCAGATTTGTCATCATCTTCATCTTCTCTTAGGAAATGATCTGGCAACGGAAAATTCTCTCCTTTACCATAAATCACTTCTTTTTGTCCCCCTCTTTTGGCAGGAACAATCTGGGTTGTTCCGAAAGAATGCTGGAGACGTTTCTTCGTTACATAAGATGATCGGAGCGGCATACATAAATCAGGATTATCGTCTAATCCCTTTATCGCATCATCAAGAGACAAGGAGTACTCTAAATCATGATTTATTTTAATATCGGCAAGTTGCCAGTTACAACCGCCATCTGACGATTGTTCATTGTCAAGATTGATTACAAATGGTACAATGTCATTTAAAACAAAACCACCATTGTAATCGAATCCGGCCTCGGAATCAGCTTCTTCTCCGTTGTCCGTGCCTTGGACTGATGGTTCCGTATCGGATTCGTTACCATAAAGGAGAGAATCTGTGAAGTAATTCTCATACCCTTTGAACGGTTGCTTATCCGCGACCACCGTCCTAACCCTTCCATCCGTGTCGACATATTTCAAACACTGATGTAGAGTGGAGGGAACTATAACATTACTATGAATCCAAGGCCGACCCAATAGTAAGTTATAGGATGTCTCAGCATCAATCACGTAGCACGTGACCTCCGTCTTCAAATCGCCTATTTAGCACTTTATTCGGATCTTCCCCAAAGGCCTTGACCCGCTGGTATTGAATCCGTAAATGACCGTGCCTGTAGCTGCCAATTTGCTGACTGGAATGCCAAGGTTATACATTAGGCGAAATGGCATAATACTCACAGCGGAATCCGGATCCACTTGGATTCGGTTGAATTCGCTGGAGCTAATGTACCCGACGAAGTACAGGGGCCGATCATGGTTTGAATTCTTCGTCTGCATGTCCTCTTTGGTGAAGGTGATGCAGGGAATGTTCTTAGCTGCCACATTACACTGTTGAGCTAAAAGTTCCAGTTCCTCAGACGCCGGTTTGATCCGAGTGAGGAATGCTTCTGAATCGGCCAGGGCTTCTTGCAAGGCTTCTCTAGTCTCCTTAGACAGCCGCAGCAACTCATATAGCGTTATCCGCGCTGGGATATTGGCTAGCTGAGCCATGATGTCGAAGACGCGTGGAGTTTTTGAACTCTCTGGTTTATCCTTTCCAATCGGACGACTGAAACGAGACTGCTTCGGGTTTTGAACCTCCTCGGGCCTCTTTTCTTTCTGTTTATCTACCGGCTGTCGTCGACCATCTTCCGTCGGTTTAGGAACCGTAATCACCCCCAGCTCTGTGAGAGTTTTGGCTGGTCCCCGTTTTGTCACCCCCTGCTCAGCTAATTGATCACCAGGAGATGGATATTTGAAGTGATACTCATTTCCACTCCGGGTCGCGAAGACTTCCTGTTCTTCGTTGGAAAGCGGGAAAGTGGGGATTCTTTCGTCATCTTCTCCTGGGATAGCAGAGACTCCGAAGCAAGACTTCCCTTTCCCTTTTGATTTCTTCTTGGATGACGATCCAACCCATTGTTCATCTTCGATCAGGTCGGGGTGAACCCAGAGAATTTCGCCGTTTGGGGCTGTGTGTGGCACAAGTCCCTTTTGGCGCTGTCCGTGCGGGTCGTCATTCACCGTCTTCATCCCGACTTTGGTGACGCGCTTTGGCTCGAACCAAGTTGTAGGCACCGATCCAAAACTGATTGACACCGCGTTTGCTCCCACATTCTTGGCCCATTTCGGGGTTATGACTCCTACGTCGATCAATGCCTGGATCTTGTCCTTGAGGTGGTAGCAAGATTTTGTTGGGTGGTGGACCGCTCTATGGTACACGCAGTACTTCGGGTCCGTCACCTTGGTGGCCCCTTCATGATCTACGATCGCCGGCAACTGGATTTTGTTATTCTCTAACAAGTACTTGAAGATGCCGGGAACTTCATCATCCTTGAAGGAGTAGACTTTGGGAAACCTCGGCTCCGAAGACTTTTACTTCTGAGTCCGTTGCTGCCAATGTGGCTGCGACTGTTGTGGTGCTCGTTGCTGCTGCTGTTGCTGTTGCTGAGGTTGCAATTGAAACGTTTGGTTAGCATCAACGGCATTAGCATGAGCTTTACCTTTCCCTTTTGGGTTGAAGTTCTGTTTCGGAGGATTTGTTGCCGGTTGGCCTCTCTCCGCCTTCTTTCTTTTGAGGAATTGCTCAGCTTGCTCCCCTCGAACCTTCAGATCCTTCCATGTCTTGGATGGTGCTGTGCCCATTGCCTCCAACACGTCCAGCGAAAGGTTGTTATGGCAGGTCTGGAGGATGAATTCCTCAGTGATCGGGTCCCGACAATTCATCGCTTTGTTCCGGAACCTCTTGACGAAGGTGTCGACTAACTCCCCATCCTTCTGCTTTTCATCGAGCAACGATCCAATAGAGATCTCGGTGTCGTCGTCGAAGAAATTTGTGAGGAACTTAGTCTCCATGTCGTCCTAGCTATTTATGCTACCTGGCTTGAGGAGGCGATACCAATCGAAGGCGGCTCCGCGAAGAGTGCCAACGAATGACCGCACCATCAGAGGCTCATTACCAGAGATTATCCCCAAGTGCGATTTGAAATAAATCAAATGCTGAGTGGGCGAACCCATCCCATTAAACGGCGTGAAGTTAATTAGACTGAACTTCGCCGGATATGGATTGATTCCCACTCTCTTGGGTATGGATAAGGAATGCCTGTCTTTTTCATCTCTTGAGCGGAAATCAATGTATTGATTTTGCTCTCGAGGTTCTTAATTTTCAAGCTTTCACCCGAGTTTTCATCAGTGCGATTCGGAGGTGAAAGCATGGTGTTTTGACTAGCATCCTCATTGTCACCCCCTGTATTAATGGGAGGATCATTGACATTGCGGGCTTCATCCGCATTCGCATTCTCCACTTCCTGAACAACTAGATTACGACGGTTTGGTTCGCCTTGCTGGTTCGTCAGTGCTTGGATCTGTTGATCATGCATCTCTCTCATGCTCTGCATGGCCATCTGCATTTCGAACCTAAAGTTTTCTTGTTTTTTGGCCATGGCCTCTTCGAGCATCTTGGCCACTTGCTCCGCGCTTATCATGAATGACTCGCGGGGTTGCCCTTCACTGGACACAGTGTTGTCAGATGCAATTGCCGAGCCGGCATCTGATTCTTCGTCTCCCGAAGGTACTCTTGTCCGAACCCTACCATATGTCGCACGAATGATAGCCCCGGATTGTAGACGACTTACTCGTCGGGGTATTTCTGGGATCGCCTCGGGGTTGTCCTGAGCCGATGTTCCTCTATTGGTCATGTTGGCGGTGACCCTTGAATGTTCACCGTCTTCGACCGTCGTTCTTCTTCGTTGGAAACGCCTATGCCTTGGTTTTGGCGTTCCAGTGCTGAGTCTTTCGAACACCGAAACTCTCTCGGGGACTGCCTTGACACAATTGCACTCAGACAGTACCGCCCGAATGAGCTTTGAACAAGGACAATGAGTTTCGAGCCTTCGAGGGCTTCTCTTTCTGGATTTCCTCGTGCTCCCGTCACAATAGTACAACTCGTCAGCTTGACGATCAGAGTAACCTATCGTGTGTTGACACGACTTCTCAGGTATAACGTCCTCGTCATCAGACGAGAATGTTTCCTTCTGAGGGCGACTGGCCTTCTTTGGGCTTTCAAGAGTCACACGCCTCGAAACGCGCCTTTGTGGGCGTGAATCTTCAACGGGCTCCTGCACTTTGATGCGCAAAGTTGTGCGCTTGGGTGCCACGATTTTCTCCAAGTGTTGAGGGTTGCGGCGACCCCCAGCGTGTTGAATCGTTTGGGACTTCTTCATTGGCCCCAACCGTTCTTGGACTGGAGCTTTGCCTCGTTCCTTGGGAAGTGGACCGAGGCGCTCCAAAACCGACTTCCTCTTCTGGGACGATCCTGCGGGATCTCCCAGAGCAGTTGTGGAAGTGATCGGCAGTTTGGATTTACTCGCCGGAAGTTGTACTTTTGACGATTGCTGTTGTTGCACCTTGGTCTGAACCGCCGCTTCAGACTTCGGCTTCCAAACCTTGCATGTTGATGGCGGCTTCTTGGCCACCTCCTTCTGTAGCTTCCGACGGGCTTCTTCGGCTCTGGCCCGTGCTTGCGCTGATAATGCGCGGCGTTTGCGGATACGCTCCTCCGGCGTCGAACGGTTCTGTTTGACACGGACCCACTCCATAGTTGATGGCTTGGAGGAACCACCCTTCATTTGTTGTTGAGGCTGTTTGCCTCGTTTGCTTTTCAGATCCGCATGGTAGCGGACCCCGTCAACAGATTCTATGGCCTTTGCGAATTGCTTTGCAAGGCGTTGACGCTGCCTCTGGCGAGCTCTCTTGGAGAGAGTCACCACGCCTTCAATGGCGGATTTGACCTGCTTGGAGGCCGGTGGGACTTCACCCGACGCAACTTCGGTGTCGATCGGGGTGAGGTTGTCGTTGGTGGCTTCAACTTCTTCGCACCAACAGACTTTTCTCCTGGAGGAGAACTTCTGGGATTTCTTGGACTTACAGGGGGAGGTAGATCCGGACGAGGACACATACTCCTCGTACTTCTGTTGGTCAAACTCATACTCGACCTCCTCCACGACCGGGATCGAGATCCGTGGCTGCGACGCTCCGATCTCGGCAGCGAGATCGGTGGCTCCCACTGTGGTCGCCAGATTGTTCGCGGGAAAAACTAATGCTTTCTTCATTGACGATTCCATTGCACTCTTAAAGAACAACTTTTTGCGTTACAGAAAGATCCGATCTTTTTATAAGATCCAGTTACAATGAAAATCAAACAAAAAAGAAAAAATTACAACTTTTCTCTTTTATCGAACAAATCACGAGCTCCTGTTGTCCGGTCACTCGCTTGCGTGAGTTGTTTGCCTGCGCCGGGGTTATTTGCCGTGGACTACCGCGTAATCTAAATCCGAGCAGATCTACGCAATATTACGGGTATTATTTCACCAAGGAAATAATAGCCGGAGGGATTATTTCACCAAGGAAATAATTGCTCAAATCTCGGGATCAAAGACCAAGCTTTGATCCGGAGTGTAGCAACGTAGATCTGAGATCTCAATCCTCTCGAATTCCTGCCTTTTGTGATGCGGGTGCTCGCCGAGAATCAGATCCGAATGTCCAAGTCTTCAAGCCTTCAAAAACTCAAGCACGAGGTCTCAATCCGGCAGAGTTTCGGCTCTCCAAAAGTCCTTCCAAAAGTCCTCCAAAATGATGAATCACCTGGCCTATTTATAGGCAACCAGATCTGTGCATTTGGCACAGATCTGGTCGGCCACCTCAGGGTAGCTCGGCCTTGGCCAAGCCACCCTGGGGTGGCTCGGCTTTGGCCGAGCCACCCCGAGGTGGTTCGGTTTTTGTCGAGCCCCCTTGGGGTGTTTCCCGTCGTTTCGGTTCTGTATTTGATTTGTCCGGACTTTGATTTGACAGTCCGGGTCTTCATTTGGTAGTAAATCCGCCTCGGTGTTTGAGTTCAAATCCATTTTGTTGTTGGATGACTCGTTGACTTTCCGAACCGTTGGATTGGTTCCATACGCGAACGCATTCCGTTGTTTACGTGCAATTCGTTGACCTCGTCGCCTCGTCACTCGAACGTCCGTTGATTTGTCGAATTATCATGCCGAGCTGTGCTAAGGGACCTATAGGCAATTTTATACGCCTACACCACCTAGGAAAGAATTCTCCCGAGAGGAAAAACATCTTCATCCCGACCTCACACAAGCAAAGGGAAGGGGAAAATGGTTGATGACACGGCTTCTGACCAAGAAGCCCATAACCTGGAATCTTTCTCTGATGAAAGAAGAGAGACGGAGAACGAGCAGAATCTCCAGTCTACCAAAATGGAAGAATTGGAAGCCCGCCTCATATCATTGCTAACAGAAGCGAGCTCCAAGATAAGGGAGTTACCAGGCCTTATCCTGCTGAATGGGATGCAGCCCTTTATCCTCCAAAGTTCGAAGTCCCGACGCTATAAACTTTTGACGGCACGGGATCACCGAACCAATATATCTATCATTTTAAGTCACAGATTAGGAATGTGATATCAAACGACGTCATTCTGGCTCGATTGTTCTTTGTCACCCTCAAGGGAGTTATCTTTGAATGGTTCAGGAAACTGCCTACGGGATGTATCCAAAAGTAGGCAGATCTAGAGAGACTCTTCCTATCAAGATTCTTTAAAGATGATAGAGAAGTCTCCATCCATACCCTTCTCGCCACTAAGCAAAAGAAGAGGGAGTCTGTCAAAGCCTTTGTCAAAAGGTTTCGAAACATGGCTCTGCGATGTCCGACGGGTATAACACGGTCTACCCTAGTGGAGACCTGTCGACACAATTTGCAAACTGACCTCCTAGCCCGAATAGGAGTTGCAGAATGTCGTTCCTGGAGACAACTAATCTCTCAAGACGAACAGGCTCAAAAGATTATTGTCAGGATCAAAGCTGAAGAGCAAAGTAGGCAGAATCAACCTGAGCAATCGGACCAAGCTAAATATTCTCAGTCAGATGGGGAAGAAACTATGGCTGCTGAAGCCAACCCTCTTCAGTAAGATGGCGGGTCTAACAACTATCACGTTAACAGTTACCTCTGATAGTCAAACTCATTAGGCTGTGGTTCACTAGGCAATGTGTCACGTCTACCCTTTCCCCCTGCACTTGTTTAAGACTGGGGGTTGGTTTATTTGTAGTTCATTGGATTATAATAATAAATTTTCTGAGTTGTCATGTTTAATAGAATACCTCTGTCAACCACGAAGCTCATCAAAACTATCAAGTTAACAATACACCTCCGATAGTCCGTTTTCCCCCAAATTCCCCCACCAATCCTCTTCAAGTAGGATGATGGGCCCACCAAAACTATCACGTTAATGATCACCTCTGATAGTCCATTTTCTCCAAATACTCTCATCAATCCTCTTCAAGTAGGATGGCGGGATCACCAAAAATATTACGTTAATAATCACCTCTGATAGTCCATTTTCTCTAAATTCCCTCACCAATCCTCTTTAAGTAGGATGGCGAGTCTACAAAACAATCACGTTAACATTCACCTCCGATAGTACATCAATTTTCCAATCCTCTTCAATAGGATGGCAAGTCCACAAAACTATCACGCTAACAGTTAACTCTGATAGTCAAACGTATTAGATAATGGCCTACCAGGTGATGTGCCTCTATTCTGACTTCATGGATAGTGCCCTACTAGGCGATGTGCCTTATCTACCTCTTTTCATTCCTCTGCTAAGTCTTAATCAAGACTGGAGGTTGGTTACTTGGAATCCATTAGATTAAGAGTAACGAATCTTTCACATCGTCGAGTTAACATTACACTTCTGACGATCATCACCCCTACAGAGCATGAATACAACTCAAATCACTCCTAATTTATCACGTTAACAATACACCTCTGACAATCAACTTATCAATCCTCTTCAATAGGATGATAGGTCCTGAAAATTGCTCAAAGCGCAATCTCCCCCAGCAAGACACTAAGTCTACAAAATTTTATTCAAATAACAAGTATCAAAACTCATCGCTTCTGATGATAAACTCACCTAGCAAGTTTCCCTAGCGAGACGCTAACACCCAAAATCTTATTCAAGTCATAAGTACACATTTTCCTGTCATGTTAACACCAGACCTTTGACAATTAACTTATCGTCTCTCTTCAATGGAGGGATAGGTCCACAAAAATCATGTCACGTTAATATCATACCTCTGACAAAATTCACTTATTAATCCTCGTCAATAGGATGATAAGTTCACAAAGTTGCTCCGATCGCAATAAATTCCTGTCAAGTTAACATCACACCTCTGACAAAATCCACTTATCAATCCTCTTCAATAGGATGATAAGTCCACAAAGTTGCTCTGATCGCAAAAAATTCTTATCACGTTAATCCCACACCTCTAACAAAATCTACTTATTGACTCTCTCCAATAGAATGATAGGTCCACAAAGTTACTCCGATCGTAACAAATTTCCATCAAGTTAACATCACACCTCTGATGACCAAATCAACTTATCAACTCTCTTCAATAGAGCGATATGTCCATAAAATACTATTAGGTTAACATCACACCTCTAACAATCAAACCCCCCAATGAACTTGTTAATCCTTTTTCAACAAGAATAGCAAGTTTTTATTATAAAATCCCTAGCGGATTAAGGATTTTCTAGAATTACTCTAGTGATAGTGAAGAAAATTTCTAAATTTCACTCTAAGTGAAAATTCATGCCAAGTTAATATTATACCTCTGGTACTTCTAATTTTCTTTCAGTGTTTCAAGTAAAAATATAACACATGAAGAAATAGTGACAAAGTCTACGTGTTCAACATCATAGCACCAAAATCCATGCCTCACATGCATGGGGGACTTTATCTCGATCCCTAAATAGAGATAAGTCTGCATCTAACACATGCTGTCGGGTAGCGCATTCCATAAAAATGACAAAGCCCACATATTCAACAACGTGGCTGGTAGTTATTAATAACGCTGAAATCCATGCCTTACACGCATGGGGGACTTTATCTCGATTCCTAATTTGAGATAAGTCTACACCTAACACGAGTTGCCGGTTAGTCTTTTGCTGTGAAAAGGACATCAAAATCCATGCCTCACATACATGGGGGACTTTATCTCGATCCCTAATTAGAGATAAGTCTATGCCTAACACGCGTTACCGGTTAGTCTTTCTTCGTGAAAATAACAAAGTCTATGTATTCAAAATCATAGCATCAAGTCTAAGAGGGTTCATTCTCTTAGCATAACGTTACATGTGAAACAGATTCAAATAATTCACATGCTAGCCCGACTCAAACGGTAGTCGGTAAAGGCTTATTAAATCTGTTGATGGCTGAGGGTTTGCCAAAAATCCTATGCATGTTTGCAGGCTTATCAGCTTAATGGATGTGAGCCGAGACTTGAAACAGATGAGCTAAAGACAAGTCTCAAAAGCTCAAGTAAAAACGCCGAGGTCAGACCCACGTTGTAAAATCCACAACGCCGATGTCATACCCGGGTTCCAAATTTAAAATGCAAGGGTGAGACCCGCGTCTCAATTTAAAAACGCAGGGGTCCACTCCCGCATTCCAGAAGCAGGATTATGATGCATACCTTCACACGGGTCCTACGTGGCAAATCCCTTCAACAAAAATGCCTTCGAAGCGAGTGCAGAGAACGACTCCTTTACGACAAGGAATCAACAGCTCCAAGATCAGAGTTAAGATCCAAAATATTCCAAAAATTCATCCCAGTCAACCGCGAACTTTCGAAAACTTTGGAGGGGGTTCTGTAGGCTATCTAAAAATCACAACAGATAGTCAATCCCCATCAAACACCAATTATGGAAGTTACAATCTGACGACTTTCAGAAGGTTATAATTTGAAGACTTTCACGTAGATCGATAATGGTTACAATCTGACGACCTTCGTAACAACTGATAAAAGCTCTAATCAACAGCCTTCACAATCAATATCGGGAGTTACAATCTGACGACTCTCATATTTTTGAGGAGCTAAGACAAAGATTACAGAACAATGATCTTTGCAACACTCTACAAAAGAAGCTATAAGTCATTAGCTCCTTCTAAAACGCAAAATTCACCCTCGCGTTTCATTTCCTGAAATACAGGCGACCCCTACGTTTCCAAGCTTCAACAAGCAAAACGCAAGTGACCCTCGCATTTCCAAGCTGTAACAAGCAAAACGCGAGCGACCTCCGCGTTTCCAAGCTGCAACAAGCAAAATGCTAGCAGCCATCGTGTTTTTGACGTTCAGTCATTACCCAACTTCGCGTCTCAACCCTAAGACGCGGTGTTAGAGTCCTGAACGCTAATTTGGACGTTGTTTGACTCATTCAACATGAGCTGAACGATTTCAAAACTGTTTTCCCCACGATTTGGGGAGCTGTTTAAGGGGGCGGTTACACCCCTTAATCCCCTATAAATAGGGGTAAACTCAATTGAGTTCGGGTTCGGAGTTCGAGGCTTTTTCGGCTAGCTATTTGACTTTAGACTTGGCAGTGAGGGGGAGATCGACGTTCATCCTTCAGCAACGTTCGATAATAGGAGCTTCTTCGGCCTTGGCTTATATCCCACTTCTAGTTAAATCAACTCTTTCATAGAATTTTAAACTCGTTCAGAGTTATCAACTCGTCTAGAGTTCTAAAACTTGCTTTGTAAGTTCTCCACAACGTCAAATCGTGAGGAGAAAACCACGTTCCAGTGAAATAAGATGTTTGGAGCATCAATGAGAAGCAAACTCAACGTGAGCATTCGAGGGAGGCATCTCATCGCCACCGTGAAGAACCCATAATTAAACAAAGGGGAGAATCCAGATCATTCTCTTCTCTTTTGTAATCGGAATCCAATTGTAATTGAGATCAAAGGAATACAAATCAATTTTTCTTTTATTTATTTTACTACAAATTTTCCACCAAACAAAATATGGCGACTCTGCTGGGGACTAGCTTCTCTGATAAAGAAGTGGTGGCGCAATCTGATGTTCATCTCACTAAAACAATCATCAAAACTCTCGTGGTAGAGTTTGATCAAGCCAAGTTTGACAAGGCCATCTCCTTCGGATCCTTTAGCCACAAGGCTATGCGCAAGATCCGCAAAGTCTTCAAGGAGACTAAAGCTCTAATTGTTGCTCCTATGCCAAAGGAAGTCCTCTCCTTTAGCCAACATTTCTCGGACAGCCCCTCCTCCGATGGAGTAGGCTCAGCTTTAGCCAAATCCGTGCCAAAGCGACGAGTATCAGGTCACAAAAAGCCCATCACGGAGACCAACTCCATCAACTTTGACGATATCGTTGCAAAAGCCTTAAAATAGGCCAAGAAGAACACGGCTCGTCGAAGAAGAAGGTCTCAGCGACGGGCATAACTCCGAGAAAGTCGATCCTCCAACAAACACGAGCTTTATGTTCGTGAGCCTAAACACGACCCTGAGTTCTGCGTTTCTACTTTATAACGCAAGCCTCGTGTTTATGAGCCCAAACATGAGCTTCATGATAACCAGACTGAGCATGACCCTCAATGGCGCGTTTTACAGCCAAAACGCGGACCTCAAGTCTACGTTGAAAGCGAACTTCAGCTTCGCGTTTCCCAGTCAAAACGCGACCTTTGCGTCGACACTGAAGAACACGACCCTCATGTTGCCAAACCAAAATGCAGACCTCACGTTTCAAGTGCCAAATGCAACCCTCGCATTTCATTGATAAAATGCGAACCTCATTTTCGAAGTGTCAAATCCAATACAGAACCTGGTATATACCGTGGAGCTTCGGGGCGCTACCCCGAACCCTGCCGGGGGGTCGTCCACTCCCCTCGGACCTCTCGAATACTCTGTGTAGCATGACCAAATTGAGGGGCGGATATAAAAAGTCCATGGATTCAAGGCATCTTAACCAGATCCATGCTCCCCAGGAGCTAGTCCCGTCCAATCATAGACTGGGGGTTCCAATTCAAACCTCGCGATCAGCGAGTAACTCTTCTCGAGTCTTTGCAACAGATTTGAGAGAGTTCATATCGAGAGAAAGACCGATGCAACAAGTGATTCGTTCATTCTAATGTGAACGACTGATTCCTACGGTCCTCTCAGGATGTCAATGCTGCTCATATGCGACCAAACTGTTGGTGTTCGACCAATTTACGAACGTTGCTTTGCCTAACCAACAACGACGTTTTCACAGGAAGAAGTCTCCAGAGACCGAGTATCCTGGGATCACTATCAATGTGATCGGTAGAGGGAAAGCCTTAGGTCCTAGTTCTGATAACTCTGAGACAAGTTATTCACCGACCGTCAGAGAAATCGCTAACGAGTTTGAAGGAATCTACCAACGCACTCGGACGCGAACATGAGCTATTCCCCCTGTCAACTATCGGAGGTTAGCCTGAGGAACCAATTCCGATGATGAACACTCAGCTATTGTAGAGTCCTAATCATCAAGCTCTTTTGTTGAACATGAGAGCTCCGCTTATATGACGGAAAACCATGAAGATCTCGTGAAGAGACTTGATGAGCAGGAGGCCATGCTCAAATCTTAGTAGGAGGCCATCAATGAACTCCTAGCCCTGTTAAATCAACTCGTCACAGACAAGGCCAAATCTCAGAAGACAGATTAGCCACCTAGGCAAGAATTCTCCCGGAGAGGAAAAACGTCTTCATCCCGACCTCACACAAGCAAAGGGAAGGGGAAAATGGTTGATCACACAGCTTCTGACCAAGAAGACCATAACCTAGAATCTTTTTCTGATGAAAGAAGATAGACGGAGAACGAGCAGAATCTCCAGTCTGCCAAAATTAAAGAATTGGAAGCCCGCCTTAATGTCATTGCTAACAGAAGCGAGCTCTAAGATGAGGGAGTTACCATGCCTTATCCTGCTGAATGGGATGCAGCCCCTTATCCTCCAAAGTTCGAAGTCCCGACGCTACAAACTTTTGACGGCACGGGATCACCGAACTAACATATCTATCATTTTAAGTCACAGACTAGGAATGTGATATGAAATGACGCCATTCTGGCTCGATTGTTCTTTGGCACCCTCAAGAGAGTTGCCTTTGAATGGTTCAGGAAACTGCCTACGGGATGTATCCAAAAGTGGGCAGATCTAGAGAGACTCTTCCTATCAAGATTCTTTGAAGATGATACAGAAGTCTCCATCCATACCCTTCTCGCCACTAAGCAGAAGAAGAGGGAGTCTGTCAAAGCCTTCGTCAAAAGGTTTTGAAACATGGCTCTGCGGTGTCCGACGGGTATGACACAGTCTACCCTAGTGGAGACCTATCGACACAATTTGCAAACCGACCTCCTAGCCCGAATAGGAGTTGCAGAATGTCGTTCCTGGAGACAACTAATCTCTCAAGACGAACAGGCTTAAAAGATTATTGTCAGGATCAAAGCTGAAGAGCAAAGTAGGCAGAATCGACCTGAGCAATCGGACCAAGCTAAATCTTCTCAGTCAGATGGGGAAGAAACTATGGCCGCTGAAGCCAACCCTCTTCAGTAAGATGGCGGGTCTAACAACTATCATGTTAACAGTTACCTCTGATAGTCAAACTCATTAGGCAGTGGCTCACTAGGAAATGTGTCACGTCTACCCTTTCTCCCTGAACTTGTTTAAGACTGAGGGTTGGTTTATTTGTAGTTCATTGGATTATAATAATAAATTTTCTGAGTTGTCATGTTTAATAGAATACCTCTGTCAACCACGAAGCTCATCAAAACTATCAAGTTAACAATACACCTCCGATAGTCCGTTTTCCCCCAAATTCCCCCACCAATCCTCTTCAAGTAGGATGATGGGCCCACCAAAACTATCACGTTAATGATCACCTCTGATAGTCCATTTTCTCCAAATACCCTCATCAATCCTCTTCAAGTAGGATGGCGGAATCACCAAAACTATCACGTTAATAATCACCTCTGATAGTCTATTTTCTCTAAATTCCCTCACCAATCCTCTTTAAGTAGGATGGCGAGTCCACAAAACAATCACGTTAACATTCACCTCCGATAGTACATCAATTTGTTAATCCTCTTCAATAGGATGGCAAGTCCATAAAATTATCATATTAACAGTTACCTCTGATAGTCAAACGCATTAGATAATGGCCTACCAGGTGATGTGCCTCTATTCTGACTTCATGGATAGTGCCCTACTAGGCGATGTGCCTTATCTACCTTTTTTCATTCCTCTGCTAAGTCTTAATCAAGACTGGAGGTTGGTTACTTGGAATCCATTGGATTAAGAGTAACAAATCTTTCACATCGTCGAGTTAACATTACACTTCTGACGATCATCACCCCTACAGAGTATGAATACAACTCACATCACTCTTAATTTATCACGTTAACAATACACATGTGACAATCAACTTATCAATCCTCTTCAATAGGATGATAGGTCCTCAAAATTTCTCAATAAGAAATCTCCCCTAGCAAGACACTAAGTCTACAAAATCTTATTCAAATCACAAGTATCAAAACTCATCGCTTCTGATGATAAACTCACCTAGCAAGTTTCCCCAGCGAGACGCTAACTCCCAAAATCTTATTCAAGTCATAAGTACACATTTTCCTGTCATGTTAACACCAAACCTCTGACAATTAACTTATCGTCTCTCTTCAATAGAGGGATAGGTCCACAAAAATCATGTCACATTAATATCATACCTCTGACAAAATCCACTTATCAATCCTCGTCAATAGGATGATAAGTTTACAAAGTTACTCCGATCGCAATAAATGACAAAGTGTATGTATTCAAAATCATAGCATCAAGTCTAGGAGGGTTCATTCTCTTAGTACAACGTTACATGTGAAACGGATTCAAATAATTCATTTGCTAGCCCGACTCAAAAGGTAGTCGGTAAAGGCTTATCAAATCCGTTGATGGCTGAGGGTTTGTCAAAAATCCTATGCATGTTTGTAGGCCTATCAGCTTAATGGATGTGAGCTGAGACTTGAAATAGATAAGCTAAAGACAAGTCTCAAAAGCTCAAGTCAAAACACCAAGGTCAGACCCGCATTGTAAAAACCACAACGCCGAGGTCATACCCGGGTTCTAAACTTAAAACGCAAGGGTGAGACCCGCATCTCAAATTCAAAACGTAGGGGTCCACTCCCGCATTCCAGAAGCAGGATTATGATGCATACCTTCACACAGGTCCTATGTGGCAAATCTCTTCAACCAAGATGCCTTCGAAGCGAGTACAGAGAACGACTCCTTTACGATAAGGAATCAACAGCTCCAAGATCAGAGTTGAGATCCAAAGTATTCCGAAATTTCGTCCTAGTCAACCACGAACTTTCAAAAATTTTGGAGGGGGTTCTGTAGGCTGTCTAAAAATCATAATAGATAGTCAATCCCTATCAAACACCAATGATAAAAGTTACAATCTGATGACTTCCAGAAGATTATAATTTAAAGACTTTCACGTAGATCAATAAATGTTACAATCTGATGACCTTCGTAACAACTGATGAAAGCTCTAATCAACAGCCTTCATAATCAACATCAGGAGTTACAATCTGACGACTCTCATATTTTCGAGGAGCCAAGACGAAGATTACAGAATAATGGTCTTTGCAACGCTCTACAGAAGAAGCTATAAGTCATTAGCTCCTTCTAAAACGCGGAATTCACCCTCGCGTTTCAGTTCCTGAAACGCAAGCGACCCCCTCGTTTCCAAGCTTCAACAAGCAAAACGCAAGCGACCCCCGCGTTTCCAAGCTGCAACAAGCAAAACGCGAGCGACCACCGCGTTTCCAAGCTGCAACAAGTAAAACACGAGCGGCCCTCGTGTTTTTGACGTTCGGTCATTACCCAACTCCGTGTCTTAACCTTAAGACGTAGAGTTAGGGTCCTGAATGCCAACTTGGGCGTTGTTTGACTCATTCAACATGAGCTAAACGGTTTCAAAATCGTTTTCCCCACGATTTGGGGAGCTATTTAAGGGGGTGGTTACACCCCATTCAGCCCTACTTAGGAGCGAATTAAGGGGGCGGTTACACCCCTTAATCTCCTATAAATAGGGGTAAACTCAACTGAGTTTGGGTCCGGAGTTTGAAACTTTTTCGGCTGGCTATTTGACCTGAGGCTTGGCAGCGAGGGGGAGATTGACGTTCATCCTTCAACAACGTTTGACAATAGGAGCTTCTTCGACCTTGGCTTATAACCGACTTCCGGTTAAATCAACTCTTTCATAGAGTTTTAAACTCGTTCAGAGTTATCAACTCGCCCATAGTTCTAAAACTTGCTTTGTAAGTTCTCCACAACGTCAAATCATGAGGAGAAAACTACGTTCCAGTGAAACAAGACGTTCGGATCGTCAATGAGAAGCAAACTCGACGCGAGCAATCGAGGGAGGCATCTCATCACTACCGTGAAGAACCCAGAATTAAACAAAGGGGAGAATCCAGATCATTCTCTTCTCTTTTGTAATCGGAATCCAATTATAATTGAGATCAAAGGAATACAAATTAATTTTTCTTTCATTTCTTTTACTACAAATTTTCCACCAAACAATAACACTATCCTGATTATCTTGGTACACGGACAATAAAAGTCTCTCTCCCAAAAATCTTTCTTTCGAGGTCTGTTCGTACCCCCAGTCCGATAGTACAACTCATCGGCATGATGACCGGAGCAATCTATCGTGTATTGGCATGACTTCTCAGGTATAACGTTATCATCGTCAGATGAATACGTTTCTTTCTGGGGATTTGCTGCCTTGTTGGCGTTCTCAAGAGTCACATGTTTAGAGCCACGCATTTGTAAGCGTGAACTCTTGATGGGCTCTTGGATACTGACTGGCAGTTCGAGGCGGTCAGTTATATGAGTTTTTCTATTATAGGAAGGCTCTAACTTGTTGCGAGAACATGTGCGACCCCCAGCTGAGTGGTTGTTCGGGGTTTAGTCACCGGACCCAAGCGTTCTTTGATTGGAATCTTCCCTCAATCCTCGTGCAAAGGACCCAGGCGATCCGACATCCTCATCTTGAAATAGGACGAGTCTCTATGGTCGTGAGGCTTCACCGAAAGCGTGGGATTTATCAGGATAGGAATAGGAGCTGTCGGAGACTCAAAACAGGCCGCGGGAGGTGAACCGGACACAAAACAAACTGGACCAGTTCGGTTCAGGCACAGACCAACCAATGGTGGCTCGGCTTTGGCCGAGCCAGCTAGGGCTGGTTCGCGAGTTCTGGGCGGTATTCGATTTTTTTTGTCGCCGTTTCGGACTTTGGTTTCCATACTTGGCATAGCTTTGGTGGCTTCTTGATCATCTCCTTTTGCTTTAGCTTCTGCACTTCTCGCACGAGAATCCGTGCGTGCGCAATCAAGGCACGATGCTTCTGAATGTGCTCCTCGAGGGTTGATCGGGTCCGTTTGACTTGGATCCATTCATCCGTTGTCAGTTTGGAGAAGAGACCATTTGTTTGCTATTGAGGGGGTTCACGTCTTCTGGACTTCAGATCCGTTTCGTAACGAATCCCGTCAACTAGCTCCAAAGCCTTAGCAAGTCGACGCGCAAGTCGTTAGCGCTGCCGTTGGCGTGCCCTCTTTGATAGGGTTGGCATGCCTTCTGCAATTAACCCTTTGATGGAGGAAAGGTCCAGATCTGTAGATCCGGGCTTGTTGGTGGTCGGAGGGGTGTTACAAGGCGAGATTGCAACAACAACGGGGGCTTTGATCATCTTGTGCTTGCGAGTGGTGGAGGATCTGGAGGAGGAAGACGACAGATACTCCTCAAACTTCAGTTGGTCGAACTCGTACTCGACCTCTTCGTAAATCGGGATCCAGATCTGTGGTTGCGGTACGATAGCTTTGGAAGCGAAGCTATTAGCTCCCACTGTGGTCGCCAGCTTGTTTGGGTCAAAAATCACTATTTTTATTGTGATTGAATCTATTACAACTTTAATCATTTACAATAAACTCAAATAAAAAGTTGATCTTTTTATAAGATCTCCTTATACAATGAAAATACAAAAGATACGACTCTTATCAAATAGCGCAACAGACATTTATCACCCGATGCTTGCGTGGGAACTTTGCCTGTGCCGGGGACGTTAATATCCGTGGACTACCGCGAATCAAATCCGGTTGACAGATTGATAATCAAAGCTCTTACTTCATGAAGGAAGTAATCGCTGCAGTGATTATCTCGACCAAGCGAGATCACGGCTCTTCTCGAGATTTAAAACTAAGCTTAAATCCGGAGGAATAGGAGATGGGTCTCGGATCTCTCGAACTCCACTCTTTATGCATAGGAGATCGCCAAGATCTGCTAACCCTTGTTGTAAATTCGTGGCTCCACTATCCAATTCGACAGCGTTTCGCCCTCTTGATGCCCCCCCTAAAATGAGCCCCCAAGCTCGTATTTATAGGCTTCGGTTGGGGGTTTTTGGATAAGAACGAGAGATTCCTCCTTATCTTTAGTTAATAACTGATTAACCATGTTTAGAGATAATATCAGATCAGTTAGAATGCTCAGGAACGAACAAATCTCGAGAAAACCCGTCGAAAACCGAAAAGGGGTGTTTTCGGATCAAGATTGGCCGACGCGTCACCCGGTGGCTCGGCCTTGACCAAGTCGCTTTGGCATGACTTGGACGCCAGGGGATTTATCGATTTTCCGGGTTTTGATTTGTTCTGTCGTTACACGTATTTCGTCGTTTCGTTAACTTGTACGCTTCCCGATTCATTTCATGAACACATGGATAGCTTGTCGGTGGCCGACGGGCGTGCAGACCACTTGGTTCGCTGTTTAGCTGGCTGATGAGTGCGCGGGACACTTGGAGGTGGCTGACGAGTGCACGGGCCATTTGGAGATGGCTGACGAGTGCATGAGCCGTTTGGAGATTGCCGGTGAGTGCACGGGCCAGTCGGTTAACCGATTTGGTGGCGGATGAGCGTGCGGGCCACTTGGAGGTGGCTGACGAGTGCACGGGCCATTTGGTTCGCTGATTTGGCTTCATGCGCTCGTCAGTGTTAGATAATCCTCTTAGACTCGAATAATGACGTTCGTCGTCTTTTCTCTGTCTCGAGCTGTGTGTGGACATCTATAGGCATTTTTATACGCCTACAATTATGACTATGCCTGCTGAATCCACCAAGGGTATGCTTCTATAAACCCAAGTTACTATCTATTTATGAACTAAATGATTGGTTGGTAGACACTAGTACAAATGTATACATTTGTGTTGATAAATTACTATTTGTGTCTTACCAGTCGGCACATGGAAATATGATGAAGATGGGGAACCAAACTGCATCTAAAGTGTTAGGATATGGACGAGTAGATCTGAAGTTCCCTTTAAGGTGAGTTCTATCATTACACAGGGTGCATCATGTTCCTACTGTTCGATGCAATATTATCAGTGATCCATGTCTAGTTAGGGAGGGTTATGAGTTTTTTTTAAATGTAATAAAGTAGTTATATTACATGCTGGATCTTTTATTTTTAAGGGCTATGACTGTAATAGAATGTATAAGGTTAGAGCAGAACCTGTTTTTAGTTCTGAATTAAATAAAATTTCTGTTCTTGATTATTTTGTTAGTAACAATATTGAATCATCCAATATTTTGCACAAATGTCTTGGTCATGTTAATTTTAATTCTATAAAAAGAATGATAACTCTTAATGTGATTCCAAAACACTCTTTAGATCATAGTAAAAAATATCAAGTATGTGTAACAACTAAACAAACAAGGAAACATTTTTATTCTGTTGATAGAAATTCTGAGTTGCATGATTTAGTTCATACTGATATTTGTGAGTTTAATAGTGTTTTGACCAAAGACATGAAGAAATATTTTATCACCTTTATAGATGACTATAGCAAATATTGTTATGTTTACTTGCTTAAAACTAAAGATGAGGCTCAAGAAAAATTTATCATTTTTAAGAATAAAGTTGAAACTCAAACTGTAAGAAATTTAAAAGGTTAAGATTTGATAGTGGTGGAGAATATACTTCAAATCAATTTACTTTTCTATGTTAAACTTTTGGCATAGTACATGAGAAAACTACTCCTTATTCTCTTCAATCTAATGGTGTAGCAGAATAAAAAAATAGAGCCCTAAAAGATATGATTAATAGTCTACTTGAAAGTTCTGGACTTCCTAAATATATGTGGGGAGAGGCTTTGAATATGGTTTGTCATATTCTGAATAGAGTCCCTCATAAACATAAGGATAATAGTCCATTTAAACTTTGGAGAGGTTGAAAGATAAGCTTGAAATACCTTAAAGTGTGGGGTTGCATTGTAAAAGTGATAATCTCATAACACAAGAGGAAGAAGCTATGTCCTAAGACAATAGACTCTATTTTTTAAGGTTATGTTGAAAACACCTATGCCTTGAGATTCTTAGTGATCAAATCTGAAAACCCAGGCATAGATGTTAATAAAATTGTTGAATTTCGTGATGTGATTTTTTAGGATGTTTTCCCTATGAAAACTAGAATGCCTCAAAATAGTTCTAATGAAAATCATGTATCTGTCTCTACTTCCATTCCTGATCATGTGGAAAGGATGACAAATATGGGGGCAGATAATTCTAAATCTGAATATGAGAAATAAGATGATTTGGATGAACATAGAAGGAGTAAGAAAGCAAGGATTGTCAAGGATTTTAGAAGTAACTTTGTCACTTACAATATCGAAGAGGATCCTACTTCCTACAGATTTTCTATAACTTAGAAAGATGCTAAGCAGTGGAAGGATGCTGTTAAAAGTGAAATGGATTCTATTGTTCTAATGGGACATAGAAATTGGTTGATCTTCCTCTTGGGTGTAAGACAATTGGATCCAAATGGATTTTTAAAAAGAAAATGAAACCAGATGGAACTGTAGAAAAGTTTAAGGCTAGACTTATTGCCAAAGGGTTCAAACAAGTTGAAGGAATAGATTTCTTCAATACATACTTTCTAGTTGCCCGAATGACTATGATTAAAATGCTTATTGCATTGGCTTCTATATATGATTTCGCAATCCACCAAATGGATGTAAAAAAAATGCTTTCTTCATGATTTCCTTAAAGAAGAGATATATATGGATCAGGCTGAGGGATTTGTAGCACAAGGTAATGAAAAGAAAGTATGTAAGCTTGTGAAGTCTCTGTACGGACTTAAACAAGCTCCTAAACAATGACATTAAAGGTTTGATACAATTATAATTGATTTTGATTTCAAAATGATTGGGGTCTAATAAGTATATTTATAGCAAAGTAAGAGGTAATTCATGTATTCTTTTGTGCATTTATGTTGATGATATTCTATTGTTTGGATCTAACATTAGGATAATCAATGAGACCAAGTTATTCTTGAATAGTAAGTTTGATATGAAGGACATGAGAGTCGTTGATGTGATTCTTGGCCTAAAACTGATTAAATCAGTTGAAGGCATAACTATTTCTCAATTTCACTATATTGAGCAGATTATTGAGAAATTTGGTAATAAGAATTGCAAATCTATCAAAACTCTATATAATCCTTCAATAACTCTCTAAAATAATGTAAGTGGAGTCTCTAAATCTCAGTTGAGATGTTCTCAAATTATTGGAAGCTTGATGTATCTTGCTAATTGTACAAGACCGAATATATCTTACTTGATTTTCAAATTAAGTAGATACACTAGTTATCCAAATAGGACTCATTGGGAGGCCTTGGATAGGATACTTCGGTATCTAAAGGGAACTAATTACCTCGAGCTGCATTATGATAGATTCCCTCCTGTTATGGAAGGGTACAGTGATGCTAGCCGAAGTGTTATGAGTTCAGGTAGCAATGGTTGTATAGGGTATGTATTTACCTTGGGTGGCAGGGCAGTCACTTGGAGATCTGTCAAACAGACCATTTAGTCTCTGTCCACACTTGAGGCAGAACTATGCGCTTTGGACACTACTTATGTAGAAGTTAAATGGGTTAAAGGATTTATGTCTGAGCTACCCATGATCAACAAACCTATTCCTGCAATCTCTATGCATTGTGACAATATGACCATAATTACAAGGATTAAAAGTTCAAAGTATAACCTCAAAACTAGAGGTCATATCCAAGTTTGGATAAAGACTGTGAAAAAGTTTGTTGATGAAGGGGTAATTATTGTGGACTCTGTCAAGTCCAAGGACCACACAGCAGATCCATTTATAAAAGGACTTGAGTCGTTATTAGTTCTTAAATCTAGGTTGATGATGGAACTGAAATCATTACCTAACTCATCGATGGTAGCAACCTAACCTATCTGAGTGGAGATCCTACAAAGTAGGTTCAATATGGTAACAACAAGCTGTTGTGTGAGTTGAACACCTGATCATTGTTTGTGGAAAAATCATAGTAAAAAGACAGTGAAAGAAAATTGACTTGTATTCTCTCAAAATTGATTATAATTTGGATTCCGATTAAAAAAGAGAGGAGAACGAATCTGATTCTCCTCTTTGTTTAAAACTGGGTTCTTCTTGGTAGAGATGGAGTGCCTCCCTCGAATGCTCGCGTCGAGTTTGCTCTCCGTTGACGATCCGCACGTCTTGATTCACTGGAACGATATTACCTCCTCATGATTTGACGTTGTGGAGAACTTGCGTGGTAAGTTTTAGAACTCTGGACGAGTTGATAACTCTGAATGAGTTTAAACTCTTGAAAAAGAGTTGATTTGAACTGAAAGTTCGATTGGTAAGCCAAGGATGAAGAAGCTCCTATTGCTGACCTTCAAAACTCCAGCCGAATGATCTTCTTTGCTGCCAAGTCTCAGATCCGAAAATGCCAGCCGAAAAGCCGAAAGGATGCCCGAATACCTTTGCTCTAACCCCTGAACTGAATTGATTTTAGTTATTTATAGAGGATTAAGGAGGTGTAACCGCCCCCAAATCGTGGGAAATAGTTTTGGAACTGTTAAGGGGTGTGATCCCCCCTAAAATCTCTCTATATTGGGGTGTAACCGACCCCATTAAGTGGAGATACAGTTTTAAAAACTGTTCAGGTTCTGTTTGAACCAGTCAAACGCGTGGCTTCGACCCTCGGGTTTTGATGTTGCAACGTGGGTTTGACCCTCGCGTTTTGATGTTGCAACGTGGGTCCGACTCCAGCGTTTTGATGTTGTAACGCGGGTCCGACTCCAGCGTTTTACTGTTGACACATGAGGAGGACCTCTGTGTTTTGGTGTTGACACATGGGGAGGACCTCCGCGTTTTGGTGTTAGAGCACGGTGATGAGTTCCGCACCTTGCTTTGAAGAGATTATCAACAAGTAATATCTTTTGTCATAGAGTTGCAAAGATCATTGTCTTGTAATCTTCGTCTTGGCTCCTTGAAATATGAGAGTTGTCAAATTACAACTCCCGATATTGATTGTGAAGGTTGTTGAATTAGAGCTTTCATCGGTTGTTGTGAAGGTCGTCAGATTGTAACTTTCATCGATCTACGTGAAAGTCTTCAGATTATAGCCTTCTGGAAGTCGTCAGATTGTAACTTTTATCATCGGTGTTTGATGGGGGATCAGCTATCTATTGTGATTTTTAGATAGCCTACAGAACCCCTTCCAAAGTTTTTGAAAGTTCGCAGTTGACTGGGATGAATTTTCGGAATACTTTGGATCTCAACTCTGATCTTGGAGCTATTGATTCCTTATGGTAAAGAATTTATTCTTTGCACTCGCTTCGAAGGTATCTTGGTTGGAGGGATTTGCCACGTAGGACCTGTGTGAAGGTATGCGCCATAATCCTGCTTCTGGAATGCGGGGGTGGACCCTGCATTTTGAACTTGTGATGCAGATCTCACCCTTGCATGTTGAATTTGGAACACGGGTATGACCTCGACGTTCGGTTTTTGCATTGCGGTTCTGACCTCAACATTTGGTTTTTGCATCGTGGGTTTGACCTCAGCGTTTTGACTTAAGACATGGAAGCATTTTCCGTGTATTTCTGACTAAGTTTTTGAGACTTATCTTTAGCTCATCTGTTTCAAGTCTCGGCTCACATCCATTAAGCTGATGAACCTGCAAACATGCGTAGGATTTTTGGCAAACCCTCAGCCATCAACGGATTTGATAAGCCTTTACCGACTACCGTTTGAATTGGGCTAGCATGTGGATTGTCTAAGTCCGTTCCACACGTAACGTTGTGCTAAAAGAATGGACTCTCTTAGTCTTAGCGCTATGATTTTGAATACATAGACTTTGTCATTTTTTATGGGAAAAGACTAACCGGCAACGCGTGTCAGGCGTAGACTTATCTCTAATTAGGGATCAAGATAAAGTCCCCCATGCATGCGAGGTATGGATTTTAGTGTTATTAATAACAACCTGCTACGATGTTGATTACGTAGACTTTTGTCCTTTTTACGGTGAAAGACTAACCGGCAACGCGTATTAGGCGTCGACTTATCCCTTCTTAGGATTCGGGATAAAATTCCCCATGCGTGTAAGGTATGGATTCAGAGATTATTGATTTAATGATAATCACTGGCTACGATACTGAATACGTAGACTTTATCACTGTTTCTTCCTGTGTTATTCGAAACACTGAAAGAAAGTTGAAAGCGCCAGAGGTGTAATATTAACTTGGCATGAATTTTCACTTAGGGTGAAGTTCAGAAATTTTCTTTATTATCACTAGGATAATTCTAGAAAATATTTAATCCACTGGGGATTTTATAATAAAAACTTGTTATTCTTGTTGAAAAAGGATTAACAAGTTCATTAGAGGGTTTGACTGTTAGAGGTGTGATGTTAACCTAATAGTATTTTATGGATTTATCACTCTATTGAAGAGAGTCGATAAGTTAATTTGGTCGTCAGAGGTGTGATGTTAACTTGACGGGTTTGTGGACCTATCACTCTATTAGGGAGAGTCGATAAGTTGATTTTGTCAGAGGTACAGGATTAACGTGATAGGATTTTTGTTGCGATTGGAGCAACTTTGTGGACTTATCATCCAATTGAAGGGGATTGATAAGTGGATTGTCAGAGGTGTGATATTAACGTGATAAGAAGAATATTACGATCGGGGTAATTTTGAGGACTTATCATCCTATTAACGAGGATTGATAAGTTGATTTGTCAGAGGTGTAGTGTTAACATGATAGGAATTTGTTGCGATCAGAGCAACTTTGTGGACTTATCATCCTATTGAAGAGGATTGATAAGTGAATTTGTCAGAGGTTTAGTGTTAACGTGACAGGATTTGTATTGCGATTGGAGCAACTTTGTGGACTTATCATCCTATTGAAGAGGATTGATAAGTGGATTTGTCAGAGGTTTAGTATTAACGTGACAGGATTTATGTTGCGATTGGAGCAACTTTGTGGACTTATCATCCAGTTGAAGGGGATTGATAAGTGGATTGTCAGAGGTGTGATATTAACGTGACAAGAAGAATATTACGATCGGGGCAATTTTGAGGACTTATCATCCTATTAACGAGGATTGATAAGTTGATTTGTCAGAGATGTGGTGTTAACATGACAGGAATTTGTTACGATCAGGGTAACTTTGTGGACTTATCATCCTATTGAAGATGATTGATAAGTGGATTTGTCAGAGGTTTAGTGTTAACGTGACAGGATTTGTATTGCAATTGGAGCAACTTTGTGAACTTATCATCCTATTGAAGAGGATTGATAAGTGGATTTGTCAGAGGTTTAGTGTTAACGTGACAGGATTTGTGTTGCGATTGGAGCAACTTTATGGACTTATCATCCTATTGA
>BQKN01063729.1:115119-129617 GCA_022839385.1 Asparagus kiusianus
AACTTTATGGACTTATCATCCTATTGAAGAGGATTGATAAGTAGATTGTCAGAGAT
The DNA here is from genome assembly GCA_022839385.1 of Asparagus kiusianus. Lineage (NCBI taxonomy): Eukaryota > Viridiplantae > Streptophyta > Magnoliopsida > Asparagales > Asparagaceae > Asparagus > Asparagus kiusianus. Next base: position 115,176 of record BQKN01063729.1, read on the forward strand.
ATGGTGTTAACATGACAAGAGAATGTATACTTGTGACTTGCACAAGGTCTTGGGAATTAGCGTCTCACTGGGGGGGACTTGATAGGTGAGTTTATCATCAGAAGAGATGAGTTTTGATGCTCGTGATTTGAATAAGACTTTGAAGACTTAGTGTCTTGCTGGGAAAGATTGCGATTTGAGCAATTTTGAAGACCTATCATCCTATTGACAAGGATTGATAAGTTGATTGTCAGAGGTGTATTGTTAACGTGACAAATTAGGAGTGATGCAAGCTGCATTCATACTCTGTGGGGGTGATGATCGTCAGAAGTATAATATTAACTCGACGATGTAAAAGATTCATTACTCTTAATCCAGTAAATTCCAAGTAACCAACCTCCAGTCTTGATTAAGACTTAGCAGGGAAATAAAAAGATGTAGACAAGGCACATCACCTAGTGGGGCACTATCCATGAAGTCGGAATAGAAGCATATTACCTGGTAGGCCATTATCTGATGAGTTTGACTATCAGAGGTAACTGTGATAGTTTTGTGGGCCTGCCATCCTATTGAAGAAGATTGGCAAGTTGATGGACTATCAGAGGTAACTGTTAACATGATAGTTTTTATGGACTTATCATCCTATTGAAGAGGTTTGGCAAGTTGATGGACTATCAGAGGTAACTGTTAACGTGATAGTTTTTATGGACCCGCCATCCTATTGAAGAGGTTTGGCAAATTGATGGACTATCAGAAGTAACTGTTAACGTGATAGTTTTTATGGACCCGCCATTTTATTGAAGAGGATTGGTGAGGGAATTTGGAAAAAATAGACTATCAGAGGTAATCATTAACGTGATAGTTTTGGTGGACCCACCATCCTATTGAAGAGGATTGGTGGGGGAATTTGGAGAAAATAGACTATCAGAGGTGATCATTAACGTGATAGTTTTGGTTGACCCACCATCCTATTGGAAGAGGATTGGTGGGGGAATTTGGAGAAAATGGACTATCAGAGGTAATCATTAACGTGATAGTTTTGGTAGACCCACCATCCTATTGGAAGAGGATTGATGGGGGAATTTGGAGGAAATGGACTATCAGAGGTGATCATTAACGTGATAGTTTTGGTGGACCCACCATCCTATTGAAGAGGATAGGTGGAGGAATTTAGGGGAAAGGATCATCAGAGATAAATGTTAACGTGATAGTTTTGGTGGATTTTGTGGTTGACAGAGGTGTTCTATTGAACTTGACAACTCAGAAAATTTATTGCTCATAATCGAATGAACTACAAATAAACCAACCCCCAGTCTTGAACAAGTGCAGGGGGGAAAGAGAAGACATGACACATCACCTAGTGAGCTATTATCTAACGAGTTTGACTATCAGAGGTAACTGTTAACGTGATAGTTGTTGGACCCGCCATCCTATTGGAAAGGATTAGCTTCAGCGGCCGTAGTATCTTCTGGTTCTGACTGGAAAGAGTGAGCTTGGTCCGATTGCTCAGGAGAAGATTGGGCTTGGTCCGATCGCTCAGGTTAATCCTGCCTACCTTGTTCTTCAGCTTTGACCCTGACAATAATCTTTTGAGCCTGTTCGCCTTGAGAAATTAGTTGTCTCCAGGAACGGTATTCTACAACTCCCATTCAGGCTAGGAGATCGGTTTGTAAGTTGTGTCGACAGGTCTCTACCAGTGTAGACTGTGTCATACCTGACGAACATCGTAGAGCCATGTTTCGAAACCTCTTGGCGAAGGCTTTGACGGACTCCCTCTTCTTCTGCTTAGTGGCAAGAAGGGTATGGATGAAGACTTCTGTATCCTTTTTAAAGAATCTTGATAGGAAGAGTCTCTCTAGATCTGCCCACTTTTGGATACACCCCACAGGTAGTTTCCTGAACCATTCAAAGCCAACTCCCTTGAGGGTGAAAATGAATAATCGAGCCAGTATGGCATCGTTTGATATCACATTCCCCATCCGTGACTTGAAATGATAGATATGTTGGTTCGGTGATCCCGTACTATCAAAAGTTTGTAGCGTCGGGACTTCGAACTTTGGAGGATAAGGGGCTGCATCCCATTCAGCAGGATAAGTCCTGGTAACTCCCTCATATTGGAGCTCGCTTCTATTAGCAATGATATTGAGGCGGGCTTCCAATTCCTCGATTTTAGCCGACTGAGGATTTTGCTCATTCTTAGCTTCTCTTCCTTCATCAGAGGAAGATTCTAGGTTGTGGGCTTCTTGGTCAGAAGCCGTGTCATCAACCATTTTTCCCTTCTCTTTGCTTGTGTGAGGTCGGAACGAAGACGTTCTTTCCCTTCGGGAAGATTCTTGCCTGAGTGGCGAATCTGTCTTCTGAGATTTGGCCTTGTCTGCGACAAGTTGAGTCAACAGGGCCAGGAGTTCATTGATGGCCTCCTGCTGAGATTTGAGCATGGCCTCCTGTTTATCAAGTCTCTTCGCGAGATCTTCATGGTTTCCCATCATATAAGCGTAGCTCTCATGTTTAACAAAAGAGCTTGATGATTGGGACTCTGCAAAGGCTGAGTGTTCATCATCGGAATTGGTTCCTCTGGCTAACCTCCGATAATTAACAGGGGGAATGGCACCTGTTCACGTCTGAGTGCGTTGGTAGATTCCTTCAAACTCATTAGCGATTTCTCTGACGGTCGGTGAACGACTTGTCTCAGAGTCATCGGAACTAGGACTCGAGGTTTTGCCTCTACCGATCACATTGATAGTGACCCCAGGATATTCGGTCTCTGGAGACTTCTTCCTGTGAGAACGTCGTCGTTGGTTGGGCAAAGCAACGTTCATAAATTGGTTGAACACCAACAGTTAGGCCGCATATGAGCAGCATTGACATCCCGAGAGGACCGTAGACATCAGTCGTTCACATTAGAATGAACGAATGACTTGTTGCATCGGTCTTTCTCTCGATATGAACTCTCTCAGGTCTGTTATAAAGATTCGAGGAGAATTACTCACTGTTTGTGAGGTTTGAATTGGAACCCCCAGTCCATGATTGGATAGGATTGGCTCTTGGTGAACATGGATCTGGTTGAGATGCATTGAATCCATGAACTTCTTATATCCACCCCTCAATCTAGTCACGCTACGCAGAGTATTCGGGGGCACTTGAAACGCGAAGGTTGCGTTTGGCATTTGAAACGCGAAGGTCACGTTTAGCACTTGAAACGCGAAGGTTGCATTTTGGTTCTGGGACGCACTTCTGAGAGTCGCGTTCTGCCGGATCAACGTAGTTTTGATGTCTACGTTTTGCTGTTGGAACACGCCTCTGAAGGCTGCGTTTTGTTTGCACAATGCGCTACAAAGGGCTGCGTTTGGCATAAGCTGAGCCCACTCCTTCAGAGGAGGGGCTGTTCGAGCAATCTTGGCTAAACGAGAGGGCTTCTTTCGGCATAGGAGCAACATTTGGAGCTTTAGTCTCCTTAAAGACTTTGCGGATCTTGCGCATAGCCTTAGGGCTAAGGGATCCGGAGGAGATGAACTCCTCAAACTTGGCTTGATCAAACTCTACCACGAGAGTTTCGACGGTTGTTCCAGTGAGATGAACATCGAATTGCGCCACCACTTCTTCGTCAGAAAAGCTAGTCCCCAGCGGAGTCGCCATCTTTTGTTTGTGAAAAAATCGTAGTAAAAAGACAGTGAAAGAAAATTGACTTGTATTCTCTCAAAATCGATTATAATTTGGATTCTGATTACAAAAAAGAGGAGAACGAATCTGATTCTCCTCTTTGTTTAAAACTGGGTTCTTCTTGGTAGCAATGGAGTGCCTCCCTCGAATGCTCGCGTCGAGTTTACTCTCCGTTGACGATCCGCACGTCTTGATTCACTAGAACGATATCACCTCCTCACGATTTGACGTTGTGGAGAACTTGCGTGGCAAGTTTTAGAACTCTGGACGAGTTGATAACTCTGAATGAGTTTAAACTCTTGAAAAAGAGTTGATTTGAACTGAAAGTTCGATTGATAAGCCAAGGATGAAGAAGCTCCTATTGCCGACCTTCAAAACTCCAGCCGAATGATCTTCTTTGCTGCCAAGTCTCAGATCCGAAAATGCCAGCCGAAAGGATGCCCGAATACCCTTTGCTCCAACCCCTGAACTGAATTGATTTTTAGTTATTTATAGAGGATTAAGGAGGTGTAACCGCCCCCAAATCATGGGAAACAGTTTTAGAACTGTTCAGGGGTGTGATCCCCCCTAAAATCTCTCTATAATGGGGTGTAACCGACCCCATTAAGTAGAGATACAGTTTTAAAAACTGTTCAGGTTCTGTTTGAACCAGTCAAACGCGTGGCTTCGACCCTCGCATTTTGATGTTGCAATGTGGGTTCGACCCTCGCGTTTTGATGTTGCAACGTGGGTCCGACTGCAGCGTTTTAATGTTGTAACACGGGTCTGACTCCAGCGTTTTACTGTTAACACACGGGGAGGACCTCCGCGTTTTGGTGTTGACACACGGGGAGGACCTCCGCGTTTTGGTGTTAGAGCGCGGTGATGAGTTCGGCGCCTTGCTTTGAAGAGATTATCAATAAGTAATCTCTTTTGTCATAGAGTTGCAAAGATCATTGTCTTGTAATCTTCGTCTTGGCTCCTTGAAATATGAGAGTTGTCAGATTGCAACTCCCGATATTGATTGTAAAGGTTGTTGAATTAGAGCTTTCATCGGTTGTTGTGAAGGTCGTCAGATTGTAACCTTCATCGATCTACGTGAAAGTCTTCAGATTATAGCCTTCTGGAAGTCGTCAGATTGTAACTTCTATCATCGGTGTTTGATGGGGGATCAGCTATCTATTGTGATTTTTAGACAGCCTACAATCATAGATTACTACTTTGTATTGGAGTATATCATCATGTATACTTGGAAGGTATTGTTAACTGCTAGTACAGTAAAAGTGCTTTGACTCTGAATGGGATCAAGTCTTTAAGATGAGATGTAAACAGTGCATCCTGGAGATGCCTAACTTTGTGAACATAATTATGTTGCCACAATTAGACGAAGTAGGTTTTTCCTTGAAATTGTTCATGAAAAGGATAAGGACGCATGGTCATATTGCGTCAAACCTAAATATTGCTACTATGGCCTATATCGTGTTGTTACCAATGAATATCACCACATCAAAGGTTCAAGTTTAAGACTTAGTTTCACTTCATGCCTGTAGTGATAAAATTAGATAACTAAAGGGAAGGTTCAAATCGGAAGATACATTCTCCAAAAGCATGACATGTACACTTTTTTTTTTCTTTCAGCTATGGAATTGTGGGGGATTGTTGATATAAATGAATATTAGAGGGTTTTATGGAAAGATATCATTTATATGGTTGGATTCCATAGATGAAAATTAAAATATGTTTAATAAGTATTATGTGAGTTTTAGTCCTACATTGGCTAATTGAATGCATTTTAGTTGGTTCAAATTAACATACATGTTATATATGGTATAACAAAGATGTTAGTATTGTACACTTGTGTTGGTTTACAAGTGAGCGTGCGAGCAAACAAGCGAGCACTTGCGCGCAAGCACAAGTGGGCACTTGCGCGCAGTCCCGTGTGTGTGGTCCGAGCGTGTGGTCTGGCGCATGCTCTTTGTGAATGTGGTGCCTTTAAAGCTGATTAAACGTTTTGCATATACTCTCTTTAAACCAACTTAATGTTTTGTACGTTACAAGAATTGAATAATATTTATTGCAAACGTTACAAACGTTGCAATAACTAGAATTCAAAGATTTGTCTCTGATGAACCCTAAAAAAGAGCCTCCTCTATTCATTTGAAATAGATAAAAAAATTGTCCTCTTGTATTCTTCTTTTACAATTCTTTAGACTGTTAAGTGTTGAAGTTTCTAGCGAACTGAAGTGGTAGTCGAGGTGTTCAACAGAAAAGATCGCTTCTTTGAATTGCAGTTGTCTCATCCTCGGAAGTATTATGCAGACCCAACTCTACTGTAAGTGAGGCATAATTTCTTCAAGGCTAGTCCTCTGTTTAGAGGGCGATTCAGCACTTTTGTAAAGTATCTCGTACTTAAAATTTGTCTAATATATTTTTATTAACATTCTGCCTTTTTACTTACATTCCTGTGTGGTTTGTACTGTATTTCTTTGGTTCTGTTTTTATTCTTGTTTTTCCCAACACAAATGTGCATTTGCGCTAACAATATATATTAAAAAAGAGTGTATTCATTGAAAGATGATAAAAATCCACACTCTTATAAAATCCATAGAAAATTGAGTGTGTTTGTTAAAAGATTGTCAAAGGCCCACACTCGTGGATTATGTTTGTGCAAATCTCAAAGGGTAGTCATCTTATTCTGAATATTTTTATATTTAGAGATGGTGTGAATCGTCTACCAAACACTATCGTTCTTCCTCCTAAATCATATATGGTTGAGGTGATAGGGTGACATTTGGGTCCTTAGTCTCTAAAGTTGAGATAGTTTAAGTCTTATTAGTACTCATTATTCTCTTTGATATATCTAAATTTGTCCAATAAACTAATATAATTCTTTTCACTGCTTGTTTCATATACTTTACAATGACATTTTATTATTTTTTGTGTGCAATTTTTATATGATTTCTCTCAAATTCAAGTGTTTCACGATTAGATTTTAATATCTTATGCTATTTTTATATAAAATTTTCTTGTATATTAGTAATATTTCTCTTTCTTACAGCTTTAGATGATTTTTATTTGAATTTCTTGAGTATGAAGTGTAATCATTTGTGTATTTTAACTTGTGCTAATAGAAAAAGGGGGAGAATTTTTGTGTGAAAATTAAAAATTTTGATGATCTTTGCATGAGTGGATTTTTATCTAAGTGGTTTCATGCTTTTTGATTTTTTTTTTAATTTTAAAAAACACCCGACGCATTATTCAGGGGAAGTTTTGACAATACTTGTGCTTAATTACACTTTTCATGAATGTATAAATGTAGGGGGATCATTGAATATCGTTTCCTTTCGCAAAAAGTGTATGTGTGCTTATTGTCATTGTGTATATATCTTAAATATGCATATATTTAGGTTTTTTTAATTTCAAGTTTGTTATTATCAAAAGGGGATATTGGCGGGATGTAGTCTATACAATAGCTCTTATTTGTAACAAACTCTCATTGGTTATAATAATTGTTTGAGATGATATAATACGGGTGAAAATAGGTATGCGAAGTGTACGAGACGAAATAATGTGAAAATCAGGTTGAGTGCTGATTTCAGCCATTGAACCACTAATGGCCTTTAGGAATCCATCGATGGGTAAGAGGACTACAAGAACAAATTACAGATTTCAAGAAATAGGCATTCAACCCTCATCGATGGATTACAGGAACCCATAGATGATGCTCAGGGACTCATCGATGGTCGTGAGCACCCGTTGATGGTCACGTCGGCTGATTGCAAATTTGCGAATTTAACAAGCCTTTCATTGATCCCTTTCATCTCTAACTTTCACTAATCCCTTTCATCTCCAACTTTCATTATGATTAGAGTATCTCTTTTCTGATTACTTAGAGGCTATATAAGATTGAAAGAAATAAATTAGAGGAAAGGATTCTAGGGTTTTGAAAAGAACTTGAAGAGAGAGATTCTAGGTTTTATTTGTAGAAGATTGAACTGATGTTTTGAAACCCTAGAGTATCAACAAACTCTTTCTCATCGCACTCATTATCTTCAAATCATCTCAGTAAGGGTAGTTACCATTGATTTCATCATTTGCACTGTCCTTCATTAAGCTTCACTTTGATTCATCGAAGGATAGTTTATTAATCAAAAAGGGCTTTAAGATTTTTCTTATTTTCTATGCTTAAATTGCGTATTGCAGTTTATTTCAAACTTGTTTTTTCGGCCTACTCAAGTCAATGTTAATTAGGGGTTGGTAATAGCTAGGGCTAGGTGCTACTCATTGCGGAGAGTTAGGTTGGACGACTGGTTTCGGGTAGGTTTCAGGGTGTGGTCTTTGTAAGCCTATTGAATTGGGATGTAATTCAGGAGAACTCTTGGCATAGTGAGGAAACCCCTTCGTTAGAAGGAAAAGTGGACATGGAATTCGAACCGCTATAAAAGCTTGCATGTCCTTGGTTGGTTATTTTTCGCTTTTTTATCTATTACGCTGCTTATTTTGTATTTCTACGAAAAATAGTAGCAACCCTATTCAACCCCACCTCCTCTAGGCCTACGTTTTAGATCTAACACCTTGTTCAACCCTTTTTCATCAAATTGTCCTTTGTCTGCAACCTCCTTTTAGATAAAATCTATGCAAAGATTTTGACCTTAAGTGGAATGATAGATTTGAAAATAAAGCCATAACAATCACTTGCTAAGCCTCCATTGTTGAGAAAATTGTTAAGGGATTTAATTATAAAGGTTTTACAGCTGAGACTTAGCTTTTCTCATCTATAGATATGGCACTAGGGAGAAGTCGTTTCCAATGCCATATATCATCTATCTTAATCTCTGGAGATGAGAGAAGAACATGACAGGAGAATGCTAAGTTGCAAGATTAATTAGAGAAGAAGCTAGCCAATTAGAGCACAAACATTCATCCTTCTAGAAACAGATTTTAGAGCCATAGCCTAACTGCCATTTAACCAAGCCAAATAAAGGTTAGTTGATAGAAATTACATCTTGCCAAAAATTAGAGAGTGATCTAATAGGTAGTGTGCTATTAATTAAAGGAAGATTGAGATGAAGAGCAGATAAAATGAACAATTGATCCTAGCTACTAGAGATTCATTGTTGAGAAACTTCCACACGCTTGTTGAAAGAAGAAAAATATTGATTCCTGCAACAGGAATTTGCAAGCTTTTTCGAAAAGCAAAACCTAGCATATATACTATATATACACTGATTTGATCGCGATGATTCGAGTACAGTACGTCCGAAAGTTTCCTAATAAAATCAAGATACTGCCCAAGTCGCTCTGTACTTGGTAGTTCAACTGCTTGATTCTTCTTGTTCATCATCACATGGCTACCCTCGGTTGGTAGATATTCGTTAGTTGACATCGTTCATTCAAATAACGTTAAGAGAGACCATAAATCCCGGGACCATGCAAATGCCAAGCCCCACTCAAAATCATGTCGGCATTCTTTAATTCCTTGTCACTGAGAAGTCCTCCTTTAGTTATCCTTGCTTTTCCCAGTCCGCTATTATTATTCAAAAGGGAAAGATTTCTAGAATTCTTAGCCTCTTTGCCGATTGTGGGCTACGATAGCCACGTGATTTTGTAGAAAGTTGGGATGTTGATTTGTTTTGAAGCTAAAAATAGGGAAATTTGCAAACGCAAATCTATTCCTTTATGCAAAAGGGAAAACCAGAGAGTCACTGTTCATGCTACAGTAAATGCTACACTACAGTAGATCTACTGTAACATATTACTGTAGCCGATACATAATTTTAAAAATGATACTGTAGCCGATACATAATTTAAAAATATTACTGTAGCAGGTGGGATACTGTAGCATTCCCAGAAAATTCAAATCAGGAGATGTTAAAAAGGAAGGATTACTGTAGCAAAAAAAAAAAAAAAACCGTGCATTTCACGGACAGCAGACTAGTGTTGTATAATTGATAGATACATACCTACATAGTGATGCACAACCTATCACACATTGGACTTTTGTACGTACTGCTAATATGTTCTGTTCCCGAGCCCATAACCTCAACCTTAGGCCAATCAATCTTTTCAATCTTATATTAACAGCACAATTTTCAACTCAACTCAATCAACTCTATCAATCCTAACCGCAACAGGCCCACCACCATCCATCCTTTCACATTTTGGAAACCAGTAGGTAGCCAATTGCTTTCAACCCCCACTACCTGAACTTTATTCATATCTCGCTATTCTCTAGTACATCACTAAATTCAACAACATCTACATTACAAACCCAAAAAAAAAAAAAAGTGTAATAATCAACAAGTTAGTGGACCCCCTCTTCAACAGATTCACCCCCACTGCTGATCATCACACCGATCGCACCCCTCCTGAGCAACGTCCGTTATCTGAACACCGGTATCGTATATCCTGCCAGCTGTCCAATCCGACGGCAGAACCTCCTTCTGGGCCCACACCCACTTCCCATCATAACCGCCGGTGACCACCATCCTAAACTGCAGCGGTCCGCTCGGAGCCTGGCTCGTGGTCCAGACCGGACCGCGGGTCCGAGCCATGTACCGCCAGTTCGACGAACCGAAGCTGGCGACGTCGACAGCAACGATGTCGGTCTGGCCCCCTTGGTATAAAAATTTGATCGTCAGATTGCTGGGCTTTGCGCTGTTCTCTTCGACTCGGATCGCGAGGTTCTTGTTCTTGTAGTTGCAGGGGACTCGTCTGTACTCGATTGCGACGAGTCCGGATTCCTTGAGGCTTTGGGCCGAGCCAGCTTTGGCCATTGCGGTGAAAGCTGGCGCGTTGAGCACGAAATCGGTGCGGTTGTTGGGTTTTTGGTCGGTTACAATTACGGTCACTCCTTTTGTGCTGCAGAGGCGCGGGTCTTTGCACCGTATCTGATCAAATTCCGCGATTAATTACGATCGATCATTTTAAATTTCTGTGATTAAGGAAAATCGAGGTTAATTTCTAATTACTTGGTAGCAGCCACCGCAGCCAATCCCATCTCTGTAGATGGAGGAGCTGGCAGAAGCAACGAAGCCCTTGTTGAAGCCCAGAGCTAAGGAGCCGTACCCACAAGAGCCAGCTAATTAAACAAAATCATCAACAAGTTAATTCCAATTAAGAGAAAGTTAGAAAAAAAAGACAAAAGAGGAAAAAAAGGAAGGGTATTAATAGAAGTTGATTGAGTTGGATTAGTGCCTGAAGCAGAGGAGGAAGCGGAGAAGTATGAAGCTGTGGATTGATGCAAGCACCTATCACAAGCGGTGACAGAGGAGAGAAGAAGAAGGAACGAGAAGAAGTAGGAGAAAAAGAGAGACATTTTTTTGGGATTGAGTATGAGTTGAGCGAAGAAGCTTTGAGCTGAAGAAAAGTTGTGCGACTTTTGAAGGGTTAAATAGAGAGAGGGGTGGGTCCCGTGGCTAAAGTTTAAAGGGTCAATTTTCAATTTAGGATTATATTAGATGAGTAATACTCGAGAGATTGACGTGGGCCATAGTGGGAAAGCACAGGTTTAAATTCATAAACTTTTAATATTGTATAGACCTTTTTTCCCCCTTGCATACTCTCTAACCTTTTTTATTATATTCCGTCTTCGGCATACACGGGAACCAAACACAGGTTTTTCATGATGGAGCGTCACGATTTTTATCATGTGACCTATTAGAATGCCCACATACTCTCTAACTTTAGTTCGATAATCAAATAACACTTCTTAATTATAGATTACTTGGTAATGTCAAAACAATTATACTTAAGTAATCATATCATTAAGAAATTGCAATGTACTTTATTTACCCCTTTAAACAATGTATGTTGTGCCTAATGTTGTCATATTTTTAGCCCATGGTCAAACATTTAATAGTTCGATGTTGTGAGTTTTTTTATATTCTTGTAATTTTTTTGAAATTTAAAAAAATAATGTTTCAATTTCAAAAAAGGTATAAGGGTAAAAAAGATCGGATGAAAGAACTTGTTTGGGTTGGGAGAAAAGACTGCAAACTAATAATAACCCTTGAAGAAATGTAAAGAAAATATTGTCACGTCGTTGATCTGATAAATATGGGCCTCTGACCTCACAAAATGATTATATTGGACGCTTACACATAGTCTTTGAGGGAAACATGCAAATTGATAATTTGGAGGGTAAGGATGAGTCGATCATTTTGTACTTTTAAGGGCCTGTTCGTTTGCCCCCAAAAAACGTGGAAAACAGGGAATTGAAAACAAATGTTGCTGCCACATAGGAACAAGGTTTCGGGTGATTTCCATTTCACCTGTTCATTTCACAAGCTGATTTATAGAAATGGGGCCTTGAAATTGGGTTCCACGTATGACTTTAGGAAATGTTGTTTTCAGCTACATTTGGCGTGAAAACAGATCGGAAATACTAAATACGGCCATTAAAAAAACCGCGGTGGTGTTTTTCAAGGCGAAGGAGAGAAAACTGGGTAATGTTAGGGTTCCTTCTCCGCCTCTTCGTTCTCTTCAGTCTTCCCCATTGCTCCGCCTCTTCCCGTCTCCAATGCTCTGTCTCTAATTTTTTGTAAGGCGGGCGAAGAGAAAACTGGTAAATGAGCCCCGCGACCATTCATGGGTTGTTTGTGTTATCTTAGCCAGATCTAGCAGCAACGGTGGGGATTTCGGGTGATTTCTACTTCTTACCTTCTTCCACTTGAGCGGCGTAGCCAGATCTAGTCCTGATCTGGTAGATTTAGTCCTTGAAGGGGGATTCCATCAACTTCAACTGCTTGAGGTTCGATCCAATTTTTCCTCAAGGTATCCCTTCATCAAAGAGCAAATTTGCTATAAATAAGTAACATGCATCAAATTTTAAGAGTTTAAAAATTAACCTTGTGATTTATGGGTTTTTTTCGTTCATTGCAACTGCAGATTTTAAGAAATTTGTTCCTTTACTAGTCGTAATTTCTGAAAGCCGTGCTCTTCCCGTCTCCAATGCTCTGTCTCTAATTTTTTCGTTCATTGCAACCTGAGCATGTCTATTTCCAATATCTGAAAGCTTGTATTAAACAAGATAATTTTAATTAATTGTGAATTTTTCAAGTCTGTGCTTGTATTCAATAAGATAGTTAAACACTTGTTTCTCTCTCTAATTTTGTTCAAATCACAGAAGTTTTACACTTGTGTACTCTTGACTGGTTATTTAAAAGACCACAGCCCTGTCTAAAAATATAAAGAGAATGATAGTGAAAAGTATTTTTGGATTTTTATTTACATATTTTAACAGCGGCCTAAATATTGTAGATGGATGGTGATTTTGATGATGAAGAGGTTGTTAAAAGAATGTGTATTGGTGCTTCATTTTCAGTCATGGTAATAATTTTTACATTTTTGGGGAGAATTAAATGTCGTCGTAGATCAATACGGTCTGGACCAAGTGATGAGAACTTAAGGAGGCAAAAGACTAGGGCTGATTTGATGAGACGAATATTTCACGGTTATAGTGATAGCTGTCAAAACTTTGTTAGAATGCGCCCGGTTGCATTTATGAAACTAGCAATGTTAATGAGGAAACTGGATCTCTTAAAGGACTCAAGGCATGTAACAGTAGAGGAGCAACTTGCCATAACTTTGAATATTTTGGGACATAAATCTAAAAATCGTACGATGAGAACACATTTCATAAGATCAGGAGATACAGTCAGTAAATACTTCAATAGAGTACTGCAAGCTATTTCGTGCATACAAGGCCGATTTATGAAACAAGCACCGAATGAAGTACCTCCAGAGATCCTAAGCAACCCATCATTTTATCCATTTTTCAAGGTATATCACCCACTCTACCATTTTTCCAAATCAATTCTTTAAACAAATCATAAATTACTTTAACATAGTAAGTTGTACTCCATAGGATTGCGTAGGTATGATAGATGGGACACATGTGGATGCTATGCTACCTGCTACACTTGTATCACGTTTCAGAGGGCGAAAAGGTGTCACACAAAATATTCTCGCGGCTTGTACACCAAACAAACTGTTCACTTATGTTTTAGCTGGGTGGGAGGGGTCGGCTAACGACTATAGAATCCTTCAGGATGCTCTGTCTAGACCACAACCATATGGCTTACGGGTGTACCCTGGTAAAATTCTTGTTAACTCAAATTGTGATTCCTCAATAATTATTACGTTATACAGATCTTATTAAAATACTGTGTAATATGTAGGAAAATATTACTTGTGTGATGCGGGCTACACAACCCAGTCGGGTTTCATATCCCCATATCGTGGTGTTCGTTATCATCTAAAGGAATTTACGGGGAGAACACCTCAAAATAGGAGGGAGCTATTCAATCTTAGACATTCATCTTTAAGGTCAAAGATTGAAGCTACGTTCGGTATATTGAAGAATCATTTCAAGATTCTCACCTCAAAACCCAACTACCCTTTTCCCGCACAAGTTGACATCGTTCTGGCGTGCACAGTTCTTCATAACTACATTGCAACAGTTGATCCCGAGGATGAATTGCTCAATGAGACCAATGACATTGAAGAGGAGGTCGTCGAAGAGGAAATTAATGAAGAAATTAATGTTATGAATTTCACGCAGTCCCAGACAGTAAGAGAACAGAACGCCTCAAAGGATGAGTGGAGGTCTCGTAGAAATCAAATCGCATTGGACATGTGGATTGATTATTGTAGTAAATATCGGCATGGTGACACTCACGAGTCTGCCTTGTGATTTGCTACCATAGTCTTGAGGTTTTTATAAGTATTTTACGGCATGGTGACACTCACGAGTCTGCCTTGTGATTTGCTACCATAGTCCTGAGGTTTTTATAAGTATTTTACGTTAGTTGGTCGTGTAAC
>BQKN01063729.1:149617-224795 GCA_022839385.1 Asparagus kiusianus
TTCTCACCATTGGAATATAATACCTTTAAGCTTTTAATATAAAGCTGTTGAATTGGATTATTAACACTTTGAAAAATATATCTTTGCTTGTCATGCTTTCATTGCTATCATGTTTGATTTCAGATACCTATTGCTTGTGATTCCTCTTGTTCTCACTTTGGGAGTTTTTGGCATATAACAAGTGCAGTTTGTGTTATTGGTTTAATCACATGTTTTTGTTACCTATATGCATGGTGGGATATGTTGCAGCATTTTCATCTCAAGCTGTTCAGTTATGCATTTGAACTCAGACTTTACACATGAGTCCCTGCATTCTTCTCAAACTTTTGCATTACATTTTTAAACAGCAGATTACAATGTTTATGACAACAAGGGAAATACTAAATATTCCTAAAACAACAATACATTTCTTCAAGTAAACAACTTGTTGGTTTGCAAGCTTTAATTCTCTTCGCAAGTGCTTGGTTTCCACATCCTTAACTTGGGAAACTGATTGAGGAGAGGGACATTCAAAATTTACCTTACGCTGGTTGTTATCATGATGCTCTTCTGCCCACCTGAAATACTGGCATTGCCTATTTGGATAGTTGGCGCAGCCCCAAAAGTATTTGCCCTTGTTTACTCCTGTTTTGCAAAGCTTTAGTGGCGTCGGTATGTTACAGTAGCACGTTACCTCTGCAGCTAATTCATGAGAGTCTTGGCTTGTTTCCATGTCGCAGCTTTAATTGCCCCTATGCTCAAGTATTTTTGCTCAGGTTTCAGCTTAATTTTATGAGAGAATATGTTGAGGAGGATGGAGTTGATCCCAACTATATAAGTGTAGGGGTGAGGTCAATTGTTTCCGTTGGCACAAGTTTGCTGTTACAAATGAACCTGGCGTTCACTGTTTTGAGTTGTGGTTTTTTGACCGTTGCAGTATTTTTACCGTTGGGTGTTTCAGTTGGGTTTTGGGGAGGTAATCTCACTGATTGAACTACATTGCTGGTTTCCTATATTTGAGGTTGTGCAATACGAACAGGTGAAATGCAAGAAATGTGACAAAGGACAATACATTTCTTTATTGCAAAGAGTTGAAACGAACACAATAAATGTGTAATTTGATTTCAATCCCTTGATTTCCGTGTTGAAACGAACATAATACTTCAAATCTGAGAAAACACATTGAAATGCTGAGAATTTGTTTTCGTGGTACATTGCTGGTTTCTTTTTTTTTTTCGGAAAACAACCGAACAGGCCCTAACAATAAAAGTTTACTTTCTTCATTACCTTATTTACTAATGTTTAATGTACTATTTTTTCTAATATTTTAATGCCTACCTTTCCACGACCAAGGTTGAAAAAAGTCCTTTGGAGAGAGTGGGATCCAGATTGGGAAAAAGACGTGCATTTACACCTAAATGCGACGCGCTGCTGGGAAGCACAAAGAAAATATATATATATATATATATATATATATATAAAAAGATAATAAAGAAATCTCACCGACTCCTCTAACGCGCCCAACGGACAGGACAAAAGACTCGACGCCAAGGCAGTGTGGACTTACGTGGAAGCTTAGAATGTCCTCTTGCTGCGCAAATTAATGGAGACATGGGAGCTCTGGGGGGCTGTCTTACATTCAAAACCGGGGGAGCCTTTAGCTGGCATCCAAAGGGATGGCCTACGAGGGTCAGGATGAGCTTGGGAATTGTTTGTTTTTTTTTGTAGGGCGGCTGCTTGGTTTTTGTGTTGTTTTGTGAAGGGGGGCGAGAAAGTGGATGGTATCGATGACTTGTTTGTGAGTGGAGGGAATGAATACTCTTCCACGGGAAGGGAAAAAAAATGATGCGCTCACATAGAAATCATATCCGTCAAAGTATCGCTATGATGCAATAATTACAACGATTACTAGATACGAAAAGATACGTGCAACAAATGATATGAGATAACTTCAGTTGGCTTGTAATTGTTTCCTCTCTAATCCAATCTTGTTATATGATCATCTTTTTCTTTGTATAATCAATTTACAACGGATTGGACGACTGCCTTATAGTTATAGGCTATAGCAGCCTCCCATCTTTAACAAATGAAGTTAGTAGTTTTCCCTAGGTACTTTTAAGAAGACAGGTATAAGTTTTTCCCAATGTGCTAAAAAGGGAAAAGGAAGCTTTATAATTTGTTTTTCTCTAATAAGGATGTGATATTAAATCTATATAATTTTTTTCTCTAATAAGGGTGTGATATTAAATCTATTTATCGAAAAAGTTTGAGATTGATTTCATTTCTGTTATGGGGTATATGTGTTCTACGGATATATGATCTCATAAGTCGACATTTTGACTAGCCAGACAAGCCGGGACGCCCCTGTTTTCACACATGGCTGCAGTCCAAGGTGAACGCAGAGATGTCAAACCTGCATGCACCCATACTGTGCAATAACATGTTTCACCAGTCACAATAATATCCTCTAGTGGGAACAAATAAAAGCGTAGGTACAAAACAGGACATGAAATGGAACAACGACAATAGACATGATAAAGAAAGAAAGATATCTCATATATTAAGGTCATGTCTCGGTTGTAAATAAACTGAAATATATCTGGAGTCTGAAATAACATAAGATGTCTCCATGAATCAAAATAGAAAATCATACTGAGGCACACTGCCTTTACAATATGAGATAAACTCTAGGATCTGAACAAAATATAAAACTACGGTGGAGCCTCTAATAAATCTCATATGACGGCGACTATGCAAGAACTCTGTCATCCTACGACTCTCCGGTACTCCGAATTACCTGAAAGAATATTAGAAGAAAAAGAGTAGCAACAAGAGCGTCAGTACGCTATAACAAGATCACCTTCATTCGCCCCCAGGGAAAGAGCTGTTAGATGGAGTGGAGGCTCAATCTATTAAGCATAGTGTGACGCCTCTGGGTTCACACAAGGCTGCAGTCCAAGGTGAAACCAGAGATGTCAAACTTGCCATGCACCCACACTGTGCATAAACATGTTTCACCAATCACAGTAATATCCTCTAGTAGAACCAAATAGAAGTGCAGGTACAAACAGGCAAAATAAAGGGAATAAATGTAATAGACATGATATAGAAGAGATATCTCATAAATGAAAAGAATCATGTCACAACTATAATACATCTAATATCTAAATAATGAAAATGTCTTAACATGGATCAACTAAGAATCGTACTAAGGCACACTGCCTTTACAATATGAATATGAAACTCTAATGTCTGGATAAAACTCAAAACTACAGTGGAGTCTCTACAAGTAAAAATACGCGATGGCGACTATGCCAGAACTCCATCACCCTGCGGCTCTCCGAAACTCCGAACTACCTGAAAATGTATTTTTAAAAGAAAAAGAAACAACAACAAGAGCGTCAGAGCGCTACAGCAAGATTACCCCCATCCGCCCCTAGGGAAAGGGCTACTAGATGGAGTGAAGACTCTATCTATTAAGCATAGTCTACCTAGATTTATTTTCCCCGTATTTAAGTAGGATTAACATTTAGAAACCTACAACACGAGACGTAGTACGTCGAGCGAAATAATCCAAACAAGGAAACCCTCATGTATATACCATAAGTCTCAAATTGTAGATATCTAAACATTAATACCGAACTAAGAAAAGACAATCTAATGAAACCAATAATTAGAAATCCATAACACGAGATTGGTACGTCGAGCGAAATAATCCAAACAAGGAAATCCTCATGTATATACCATAAGTCTCAAATTGTGAATCTCTAATCATTGATCCCAACTAAGAAGTAAAAAAAAGACAGTAAAAGAAATAAGATATCAACACATCGTATTTATAATATCTTCCATAATCACTGGAGAGATAGAATAAAAATACCAACACATAATTTTGTATACTTTCAAAAGTAATGTATCTTAGTTATATAGTTTAATGATAGGTCGTATTCATAATCGGTATCTGTCATCCTTGGTATGGATTGGTCGTCTTCCTACCATGTTAGTATTGACTGCTTTACGAAGACAGTCAATTTGTGGGTGTCCGATGGGTCCGAGATGATTGTGGCAACCTCTCAGGGCAATCATTTTGTGTAGTCATTTCTGGCGTACATCGAGGAGGTGATGCGACGGGATCAGGGTGTTGATTTATTGGAGACTAGAGTTGTCTCAGAGTATCAGGATGTCTTTCAGGACATACCTGGATTACCTCCTGTGAGAGAGATTGAGTTCTGTACTGAGTTATAGTCAGGCACAGCCCCGATATCCCGCGCACCCTATCGCATGGCACCAACTGAGATGAGGGAGCTTCAGACCCAGTTGGACGAGTTGTTAGCTCAGGGTTTTATTCGTCGGAGTCATTCTCCGTGGGGCGTACCGGTCCTCTTCGTGAAGAAGAAGGATGATAGTATGAGATTGTGCATTGATTATAAGGAGTTGAACAAGGTCACTATCCGGAATAGGTACCCATTGCCTAGGATTGATGACTTGTTCGACCAGCTGCAGGGAGCGAAGTTCTTCTCGAAGATTGATCTTCGTTCTGGTTACCATCAGTTGTGGATTCGGGAGAAGGATATTCCCAAGACCGCCTTTCTTACTCGATATGGATCTTTCGAGTTCATGGTCATGCCATTCGGACTGAGCAATGCAGCCGCGGTATTCATGGATTTGATGAACCAGGTTTTTTGTCCCTTCTTAGATCAGTTCGTGATTGTTTTTATCGATGACATTCTAATCTATTCGAGGTCGGAGGCAGAGCACGAGCAGCACCTTCAATTAGCATTACAGACTTTGTGGGAGCACCAGCTATATGCTAAATTCAGCAAGTGCGAGTTTTGGCTATCTAAGGTTAGATTTTTATACCACGTCATTAGCAGAGAGGGCATTGCAGTGGATCCAGCTAAGGTTATGGTAGTACTTGATTGGGAGCCACCGACGATAGTTACCGAGATCCGTAGCTTTTTGGGTTTGGCTGGCTATTATAGGAAGTTCATTCAGGACTTCTCAAAAATAGCTACACCACTTACACGCCTTACGAAAAATGGTGTACCTTTTGTTTGCAGCACGGAGTGTCAGGAGGCCTTTGAGACTTTGAAGACTAAGTTGACTACAGCGCCAGTCTTGACCATTCATAGCAGTGATAAGACCTTCGTAGTCTACACAGATGCGTCATTAGCGGGTCTAGGAGGTGTTTTGATGCAGACCCAGAGGGTAGTAGCATACATTTCGCGTCAGTTGAGAACGCATGAACAAAACTATCCCACACATGACTTGGAGCTAGCAGCAGTAGTCTTTGCATTAAAGACATGGAGACACTACCTGCACGGGGTACAGTTTGAGCTATTCACAGATCATCAGAGCTTGAAGTACCTTTTCTCTCAGAAGGAACTAAATCAGAGACAACCACGATGGGTTGAGTTTATTAAGGATTATGAGTTCGTGATTCAGTATCACCCGGAGAAGGCGAATGTCGTAGCAGACGCATTGAGTAGGAAGCATCGTCACAGGATTGCAGCTTTGAGATGCTCGTTATATCGAGATCTCCACATACTTAGCCAGTTCGATGTTAGACCGGAGATTGGCGGAAGTAGCGCATTTTTGGGAGCTTTATCCGTACAGCCATCTTGGAGTGACAGAGGGGTCAGAGCTCAGTTGGACGACTCTTGGATTCAAGCCCGAAAGGGAGAGATTTCCAAAGAGCTAGAGGCTGATTGGACCGTTGGAGCAGATGGAGGACTTCGGATGAAGGGCCGATTAATAATACCAGCTAATGCTCAGCTGAAGAAGGATTTATTCGACGAAGCGCATCGTACCAGGTATACAGTGCATCCAGGCACAACGAAGATGTAAAAGGATCTGAAGAGACATTTTTGGTGGAGCGAAATGTGTAGAGAGATTGCAGAATATGTAGCT
Organism: Asparagus kiusianus; assembly: GCA_022839385.1. Taxonomy (NCBI): domain Eukaryota; kingdom Viridiplantae; phylum Streptophyta; class Magnoliopsida; order Asparagales; family Asparagaceae; genus Asparagus; species Asparagus kiusianus. The sequence continues at coordinate 155,507 of BQKN01063729.1, forward strand.
AAGTGCTCTACCTGCCAGCAAGTGAAGGCAGAACATCAGAGACCGGCAGGAATCCTACAGCCTTTGCCCATTTTGGAGTGGAAGTGGACATATATTTCTATGGACTTTATTGTAGGATTACCGAGATCGAAGAAAGGCAATGATTCAGTTTGGGTGGTAGTAGATCGGCTGACAAAGTCAGCACATTTCATACCAGTAAAAGCGACATACACGGCAGAGACGTATGCACAAATATTTATTCAGGAGATCGTGGGATTACATGGAGTTTCAAAGACGATCGTGTCAGATCGAGGATCGGTTTTCACTTTACATTTTTGGAGAAGCTTCCAGAACTCTTTCGGCAGCAGATTATCTTATTCTAGTGTGTTTCACCCGTAGACGGATGGGCAGACAGAAAGAGTGAACCAAATATTAGAGGACATGTTGCGGGCATGTGTCATTGATTTCCAGGGTAGCTGGGAGGACCACATCCCATTAATCGAATTCGCTTATAATAATAGCTACTAAGCGACTATTGGGATGGCACCATACGAAGCATTGTACAGGAGGCCTTGTAGATCACCTATTTGTTGGGCAGAACCAGAGGACAGCCTATTGCTTGGACCAGAGCTTGTGAGGTAAACTACGGAGAAGGTATAAATTATTCGAGAGCGCATTCTTGCAGCGCAGAGTCGTCAGAAGAGTTATACAGATCATAGGCGACGACCGTTAGAGTTTCAAATTGGGGACTATGTGTTATTGAAAATATCACCAATGAAGGGAGTTCAGCATTTTGGCAGATGAGGAAAACATGCCCCGAGGTATATTGGACCATTCCTGATTATTGAGCGCATTGGAGCTGTTTCATATTGGCTAGACCTACCAGCATCCATGTCGAGCATACACGATGTTTTTCATGTTTCGATGCTTAAGAAGCACCTACGCGACGAGGAGGAGCAACGAGTATTAGACGCACCATAGATCGAGATTCAGGAGGATATGACTACTATTGAGATTCCTGTATGTATTCTTTCCAAGGAGGACAAAAAGTTGAGAAACAAGGTGATACCTTTAGTAAAAGTTCAGTGGAATCGGAGAGGAGCTGAGGAGGCTTCTTAGGAACGCGAAGAGGATATACGTCACGACTACCCACACCTGTTTGAGCAGGTAAATTAAATTTAGTATGACTTGTTTATGATTTGTGGCTACCTGTATGGTAATGTTTATACTTAACGCTAAAATGATTGTATTAACACTTAACTCCTAAGTACTCGGAACATATGGTATATATATGAAGGGTTCCTTGTTTGGATTTTTTGCTCGATGTACTTGTTCCATTTAGTTAGGGGTTAAGTGGGGGTATTTGCATTTTAGACTGTTAAGTATAAACATTGAGGATGATTCTCGGGAGTGTGAAGATGTTATGCATCGCGAATACCTGCACCTAGTGAGAAGGTGGATTGATTTATGTATGTGATTATTTGTATGGTTATATTTATATTTAACGCTAGAATGGAGGTATTGACACTTAATTTCTAATCAGTCGGAACACATGGTATATATATAGGGGGTTCTTTGTTTGGATTTTTTGCCCGACGTACTAGTTCTGTTTAGTTAGGGGTTAAGTGGAAATATTGGCATCTTAGACTGTTAAATGTAGATATTGCTATGTTCATATCTGGAGACTAATGATGCGAGATATGTATGTGAGGGTTTTCTTGTCTAGATTATTCCCTCAACGTGCTTTTCTGGCATTATTAATCTCTAAGATACGAATGCGGAATTTCGGGGATGAAATTCTTTTAAGGGGGCCCGAAATTCTTTTAAGGGGGGAAGAATGTAAAACCCCGTAATACTGAATGTTGTGAGATATAATAATAAACATGTTATATTATGATAATAATTTTTATTGATATTTGAGTATGCTAGGAATTGATTTGAGATCAATCCGATACATATATATGAATATATGAGTGCAAATGCATAAAACATGCACGAGAAAAAAATCTGGGAAAAATGACCAGTTAAGAGTTTATAGATTTTACACAACGATGCACATAGAATTTAGGAAAACTCAAAATACCTAAGTTATAGGTCTTTTCAACAGATTTCCAATAAATCTTATATCACTTCATTTCGAGGTTGGACGCGAAAGTTATTTCCAAAATACCAAAGGTTATTTTCCTAGTCAGACTAGGTTTCCTGGTTCGGGTCAAACGGGTTTATTTCAGATTTTTATATATATATATATATATATATATATATATATATATATATATATATACTTATGTTTTCACGAAAATTATCACCTTTACATCAGAGTTCAAACCCTAGTAATCCCTATTCCTCTCTCTAAAGCCCTAACCCTAAAATTGAGAATTTTAAGAGCTTTGTGAAGCAAATATTGACACAAGGGCGAGATCATCGACGTGTAGCAAGGAGAAAACGGGTTGTTTGCACTTCTAATTTCTTGCTGGTTATCTCAGAGGCTTAAAACGACATTTGAGATAAGATTATCTTCATACAAACCTATCCTCATAGTTAAATAACTAGTGTAGATGATTAATATGATGTTGAATATGTGTTTTCATGCTTTAATCTTAACCTGAGGTGTTAAAAGTCAGATTTTTGATAGTAAACCTTAAAACAAATGCTAGATTAATAATTTTTTTCTTGATATTTATGATAGTATCATGATCATGATCATTAGGATTTTTCATAATTTTATTCATATATGAGAAATTTAAGTGATGTACTATATATATGTTTTTCTGCAGAAAACTGTAGCATTTACATAATCTTTCATTGAGAGTTTAAGATAACAAACAAAGTCCAAATTTAACCAAACTAGTTTTATATGAACGATATATATATTTAGTTTCTAAAACAGAAAACTATTCTTAAAAAGAGTTTATATAGTGAAAGATATGTTATATTTACTAACAACATGTCCTGCAGAAAAACGGCTGCACATATATAATGTTTAACTAGAGACTTGGGATAACAAATGAACTCCAAACCGAACCAAACTTATGTCATTTGAAAGATGTGTGAATCTAGTTTTCAAAAAGAAAACCATTTATAAAAATAGTTTTCCTGGAGAAAGATATGCTTGTTTTACTAACAGATATCATGTCTGTTTTTCCTGCTCGTTTTGTGGGGCTGTGTTGCACCGTTTTGAGGTGCGTTCGCGGAGTTTTGAGCAGCTTGATGTTATACATATAGTCATGAATATGTTATATTATACATTTAAGAATCCTAAGGGGATTATGATAAATTTTGATTTGATCATATTTGAATTTGATATAGTTCATATACATGTTGGATGTCGTTGATGAGCACAGCTTAGTACTATATGGGATAGTGCGTCGACACACCAGATATACACAGTTTATACATGAGGTGGATATCATTAATGAGCTCAGTTTAGTACTACATGAGGTAGTGCTTTGATATTCCACATGTATAGGTCATTGAGTCGGATTTTAGGAGGCTTGATCTAACCGTCCGTCCCGCACTAGGGTACGATGAGGCTCGTGAGCCATATTTTTAGGATACCTATTTGGTAGTCCGTCCCACACTTATGTTATGTACTAAGATCGTGATGAGACTAATGAGCCGTATACACAGTTTAGGATATCTACAGGATAGTCCGTTGTACTGAGACAATTACTTGATAGCCTAAGTATGATAGATGCCGATTATGAATACGACCTATCGTTGAACTATATAACTGAGATACGTTACTTTTGAAAATATACAAAATTATGTGTTGGTATTTTTATTCTATCTCTTCAGTGATTGTGGAAGATATTATAAATGCGATGTGTTGATATCTTATTTCTTTTACTGCCTTTTTTTACTTCTTAGTTGGGATCAATTATTAGAGATTCACAATTTGAGACTTATGATATATACATGAGGGTTTCCTTGTTTGGATTATTTCACTCGACGTACCAGTCTCGTGTTATGGATTTCTAATTATTGGTTTCATTAGATTATCTTTTCTTAGTTCGGTATTAATGTTTAGATATCTACAATTTGAGACTTATGGTATATACATGAGGGTTTCAATGTTTGGATTATTTTGCTCGACATACTACGTCTCGTGTTGTAGGTTTCTAAATGTTAATCCTACTTAGATACGGGGAAAATGAATCTAGGTAGACTATGCTTAATAGATAGAGCCTTCACTCTATCTAGTAGCCTTTCTCTGGGGGCGGATGGGGGTAATCTTGCTGTAGCGTTCTGACGCTCTTGTTATTGTTTCTTTTTCTTTTAAAAATACATTTTCAGGTAGTTCGTAGTTTCGGAGAGCCGCAGGGTGACGGAGTTCTGGCATAGTCATCGTCGCGTATTTTTACTTGTAGAGACTCTACTGTAGTTTTGAGTTTTATCCAGACATTAGAGTTTCATATTCATATTGTAAAGGCAGTGTGCCTTAGTACAATTCTTAGTTGATCCATGTTGAGACATTTTCATTATTCAGATATCAGATGTATTATAGTTGAGACATAATTCTTTTTATTTATGAGATATCTGTTCTATATTATGTCTATTACATTTATTCCCTTTATTTTACCTGTTTGTACCTGCACTTCTATTTGGTTCTACTAGAGGATATTACTGTGATTGGTGAAACATGTTTATGCACAGTGTGAGTGCATGGCAGGTTTGACATCTCTGGTTTCACCTTGGACTGCAGCCTTGTGTGAACCCAGGGGCGTCATTGTTGGTATCAGAGCTTTAGTTCTAGTATCCTTAGGATCATCCTGTGCCAAGTCGTGGAGCTAGGATAGAGTTTCTTAGAATTCATGTATAGAGTCCGTAAGGATTCCATGTATGAGTGAGGACGATATATGCATATATCTCAAAAAATTAAGGATATTTTTTATGACAACTATTTTTGTGTAAACTTAAAGTTTTTGGGTGAATACTAAATTGTTATGAAAATCATATTGTGATATGCTATGTTTTTGGACTCATAAACTCTTGTTTTCTTATGATCAGAGAGATGACATGACGTGGTAGACCTCGTACTCGGAGAGCTGGATAGGCAGAGTCGTAGCAGGCTCCACCTGAGCCACAGCAAGCTCAACCCGAGCCACAACAGGCACCACCTGAGCCGCAGCAGGCTCCCCAGTATCTTATCAATCTCATGGCGCCCATCGTAGCTAGGATGACACCAATTGAGGAGCTTGTGGAGAGTCATATCGCGCCATCGACACCACCACCTCCACCACCTCCACCAGCAGATCAGCCACAGGGGATACCAGCAGTTCCTATCAGTGAGAGACCAACAGAGGCCCTACCTGTAGTTATCCCACCAGTAGTCCTAGATAGAGCCACAGAGCAGGAGGCTTGGCTCTGTATGGATGAGAGGTATCAGAAGATGAGAGCACCAGAGTTCCAGGGGCGTCACACATAGTCTACCTAGATTATTTTTCCATGCATCTAATGGAATTAATATTTAGACACCTACAATACGAGACGTAGTACGTCGAGCGATATAATCCAAACAATGAAACCCTCATGTATATACCATATGTCCCGAATTGAGAATCGCTAATTATTGATCCCAACTAAGAAAATAAAGAAAACGCAGTAAAAGAAAGTAAAAACATCAACATATCATATTCATAATATCTTCCACTATCACTGGGAAGATAGAATGAATACCAGCACAAATCCCGTGTACTTTCAAATGTAAAGTACTCTGGGTCATATATTTGTAGTGAGTCAAAAACATAACTGGCATCCGCTAACGACTCGGGCTATCATTTAACTATATCAATGCAATTCCATGGAATTTTTTGATTCATTGCATCATCATGCGGGACAGACTACCCGATCGGTATCCTAACAGTGTACACGACTCATTAGTCTCATCGCATCTCTGTACGTAACACGAGTGCGGGACGGACTACCAAGTAGGCATCCTAGAAATACTGTTCACAAGCCTCATCGCACCCTAGTACGGGACAAACTGCTAGATAAAGCATCCTAAACCCGACTTAATGACCTGTACTAATGGAATATCGACGCACTAACCCCTAGTACTGAACTAAGCTCGTCAACGATATCCAGAAGGTGTGTGTATAATATGTACTAAACTCTTTCTCAAAGTAATTGGGTCAAAACCCATCATAATTTCTTTTAGCATACCCATGTGTGTGCTACTATACTATTCGTGAATTTACATATAAAGAAGTGCGGCTCGAAACCCGCAAACATATCTCAAACAGATACAAAACAAAAATTCAAGAAACAGCCTTAGTAGTCGACTACTAGGCTTAGTAGTCGACTACACTGAGTCCATCCAGACTCTATAATAACATATATTAGTATCAGTAGTCAACTATTAAGAATATTAGTAGACTACTTTGCAAACACACAGTTTCTATTATACTCAACTGGGCACGAGTAGCCGACTACTAAGCTTAGTAGTCGACTACTCTGTCAAGACACGTATTCTTTCGTGTACAAACAGTGCTTATTGAAAGGCCCTAGAGGGGGTGAATAGGGTTATGAGGCAATAAATATGTAATTAAAAGTAAGACAAAGAAATTTACCACAAAATAAAATGCGAAAACAAAATAAGAGAGATGAGTTAGGAAATAGTTAGCCAATTGTGATACGCGATATGTTCACGAGGTTCGGTCCTTCGACCTACGTCTCCTCTCCCCACTCTCGAGGAGAATTTCACTATCACAATCCAGTTTAGAAGCCGGAACTTCTACACAATGATCTCCTCTTGAGATCTCACGATCACACAGTAGATCTCCACAAGATATTGCTCTCCACACGTTATAAAGAACAGAAAGAACCTCTCTTACAGTAGTCCTATGACAAGGAGAAAAGATTCCAATTGAAGCTTGGGATGTGGGATTTGCAAGTGTAAAAACAGATTTGGGAAATTTAAAAATTTAAGCTCTTTTAAACTCAAGAACACAAGCTCAATTAATTTTCTCTTGCAAAGTTAGTTCAGAATTAAATAGGGTAGTTGGTTATATATAGGTAATCCTTGGAAGAAGCCAAAAAACCTGGAAAAAGACAAAAAGGATCAAATTTCGAAAATCTAAAATCTGGCAGAAACTAGTCGTTACAGTAGCGGCGGTTGACCTAGAGCCATTGGCGGTTGACCGCAGGAACTAGCCGTTATAGCCAAAACTCTCTGGACTTTTCACGGTCGACCGGCGAACCAAGTTTGGTCGACCGCGAGAGGCTGCCAGACTTCTCAAACACTCTTGACTTTTCACGATCGATCGTAGAACCAAGCCCGGTCGACCGCGAACTGACACAGAACATACACAGAGTTTTTTAAATAGGTTTTTGACTTTGGGAAATTGTAAAAATTATCAAACAACTTTCAAAAATTATAAAACTCTGGAAAATATTTTTAAACAAAAAAACAAACTTGTTTGACAAAGGATTTTTCAAAAAGGTCCTTATACATGTGAAATCTTATTGTTTAGTAAAATTAACAAAATATGAGTTTTGAAAGTGTGTGTGTGTGTGTTATCCCAATAGCTTCAAATACAATCTAACAAACTACTTGCCTACATTAAGCACTAGAGAGAAATAAAAATGTAAATATCCCTCACATATAAGTACCTTGCTTGAGTCTTGATATTTGCGTGATTCTTGAAGAAGCTTCTAATTTGATATTATGCTCTTGATAGTTTTGCTTCACCAATATACCTCCACCTCCTTGATTTCATCGTTGTAGCTTGATAATCCATCCAATCCTCCAATAAAGGTACTAATAAGCTTGATATTCTTGTAATCTATAATATCACTCAACAAGTAATTAGTACTAATAATGATGGTTGTAAATCATCATCAAAACATAAAGGCTAACACTTATGTCAATGACGTTAAAACGAGATTTTATACTTATTATATGCAACAAGAATTATCTGAATCATCAAATTAAATTATTTTATCTTCCAAATTAGGGTTTAACATCCTAATTAAATAATTTCTTTAATTATCTCATATGTAAACAAAGTGATTATCAATACATGATAAAAACTACTCATGAACAGAGGTAAAATTCATTTAAACATGTTTATATTACTTAGGTATCACAAACATAGGGTTTAAACATGATTAATTAACATAAAAACTCAAAGAAACCTTCACGTAATATATCAATTATTTCAAATCAGCATATCTGTAGTTTTCTGCAGAACATATCATTAGTAAATTGAGTATATATTTCTCTAGACAAATTCTTTTTAAGAATATTTTTCTGTTTTGGAAACTAGATCCACATAGCTATCATTTGGTACTAGTTTGGTTCAGTTTGGAGTTTATATGATACCTCAAATTTCCAGTTAAACGTTACACACATGCAACAGTTTTCTACAGAATACGTCATTACTAAATTAAGTATATCTTTCTTTCTAAAAACTTTTTCTTAGAATGGTTTTCTATTTTGGAAAATAGGTTCACATAGATTTCATTTGACACTGGTTTTGTTTAGTTTGGAGTTTATATGAAATTTCAAATTTCCAGTTAAATGTTATACACGTGCAGTAATTTTCTTCAATCTATAATGAAAATAAAAACTAAACCTCTTTATAATTCAATTAGATAACAAATTAGGATTAACACATGAGTTAAACATAATTATCAAGTTTAAAAAATGAAAAAAATTTAATCACCCCTAATGATCATAATTACGTTACTATCATAAACAATTAGGAAAAGCTAATGATCTAGCATTGGGTTAAGATTTATCATAAAAAATCTCATTTTTTTCATATTAGGTTAAGCTTTAAGCATAAAAATATTGATTAAATACTTTTATAATAATTAAACACTATAAAGATGGGTTTGGATGCAGATGGTCTTGCCATATCACGTGTGCAAGCCTCTAAAACTTTTATGAAACGACTCCTCTGTAGGCGTTTAAAAATGCCTATAGGTTCCCGCACGCGGCTCGAGATAGAAAGAAGATGATGAACATCACTATCCAAGTCATGAAAGTTTATTTGATATCGACAAGCGCATGAAGTGAGTTGACGAACTGTGTGAAGCAACAAAACTTTAGAATAACAAAAACACGAACTGATCGGGAGCTACGCGTCGCTTACGAAAAACAAAGCACCTTTCGTATTCCACATGTCATCCAAACATTAGAGCTTGTAGATCTTCTTGTCATCTTTCCAACGCATATTGAATCGCACAATTCCGAGTTCGGACGACAAAAACATGACGAAAACGGACGGGACACGCAGAACAACGCCCAAGTGCCAAACTAACCCGCATGGTGACAGGTCGGCACAATCCGACTCGCGCGACAGCGGGTCGGCGCCATCCTACCCGTACAGTGGTGGGTCGGGGCCATCCGATCCGTGCGGTGATGGGTCAGCGCCATCCGACCCACACGGCGGTGGGTCAGTACGAGCCGACCCGCACCTAGGCGGGCCACATCGATCCGTCTCGCGCCTAGAAATGCCTGTAACCTCCAAAATGTGTTTTTAGGCTGTTCGATCAGTTTCTTCTATTCTAAAGGTTCCTAACTACCTAGATATCATCTACAAATGTGGTTAGGCCGTATTAACTGAAGATAAGGCCAAATCACTCATTCTTATCCAAAATACCTCCCAACCAAAGCCTATAAATACAGGCCTAGGGGCTCATTTCACGTGACAGAATATTATCAAATAAGGAGGTGCTGCCGAGTTGGAGATCAAGGGAGCACGAATTTCAAAGGAGGCTAATTGATCTTGGTGAAGTTCTTCAGCATAAAGATATAGGATCTGAAATAGATACACTTGAATACTAGAGGGGGGTGAATAGTATTCTTTTAAAATTTATGCAAAGTATATTATAAATTGCAAAGAAAAATGGCAATCTCAGAAATTCACAATCACAAACACAAGGATTTATACTGGTTCCACCAATCCAGTGTACATCCAGTCCCCAAGCAAATCCCGCTTGAGAGTTTTCACTATGATTTTGAATAAACTTACAAAATCAAATGCAAACCTGACCAATTTACAAGTCCCTATAAATTGCAACACCAATTGACAAATACCTTGCCAATTTGAGCACCAATCTCTAAACCAAGAGATTTACTCCTCTCACAACTTGAGATCACTTTTGAAACAACAATTTCAATTCCTATAAGCCTTGATTTGTAGTGTAGTGTAGTAGTAGCTTAGGAATGATTTTAACCTCTGTAAATTGCCTAAGCAATAAGTATTTGAATGATGTTAAAAGGCAATTTCAAAAACTTTTCTTTTTCTTAAAATCTGAATATTTTTTACTTGAAAAAATGCACAAAGATCAAAGCTTATGGGTATGTAAGTCACTGTATTTTTTCTGAACAAATAGCCTATTTATAGCCATTGAAAAGACAATTTTTTGAACTTTAAAAACGTTTAAAAACGGCTATAAAAAGTCATAAATTCAAACTTTGAAATCTGGAAAAACTGTATCTGTAGTCGACTACAATATATATTAGTCGACTACATTGAGTTCAAACAGACTCTGTGTATTCAGAAAATTTCTCAGTAGTCAACTACAATGCTCATTAGTCGACAACACTGTATTTTGACAGAAACTGATAAAATAAAATTTGCCTTCAGTAGTCGACTATAATGTTGATTAGTCGACTATACTGTAAAATGACAGAAACTTATGTTTCTGTTAAACCCTGAGTAGTCGACTATAATCCATTGTAGTCGACTATACTGTAAAATGATAGAAACATATATTTAAGTTTTATACACGAGTAGTCGACTACTATTCTAATTAGTCGACTACTAAGTGTATAAATTATAATATAAAATGTTTTTCAAGTTTTAACTATAATTCTAATGGTTAACATAGGGGATTTCTATAGTTAACCAACACACTAATCCTATGTTAGTGTGTTCTAATATTGTGTGTGTGTACGTGTGTGTGATCAAGGCTTGTACAATTATTCTAAGTAAAGAAAATGTAAAATACATTATCTCATATGTTCTTCATTTTCTTCACTTCAAAATGCCTTGAAATCAACTTGCACTTGTACATAATCTGATATTGAAATCTGCATATAAAAGTTAGTGCACACACTGTATAAATTGTTATCATCAAAATACTATCATGGAGATATGATATTCAACATTCTCCCCCTTTTTGATGATAACAAAAAATTTATGCATAAGTATGTATATTATAATCAGATTTAAATATAATGAAATAACCATACTTACTCCCCCTGCATATATGCATATTTAAGTCTATAACAATACATAACAATACCTATTTCTCCCCCTTTGTTATCAACAAAAAGAGGAAAACATTAATGCTAAACATGACATTATTTCTTCAACATGAGCTAAAACTTTAAACAAATCGTCCAGGTTATGAACATAGTCCATAACTTCACCCATCCAAATAGGTAGGCAAAGACTTGCCTTAAAGACCAAAGTTCCATAATGTTCATCACCATGATCTGTTTAAAATATGTAGCACATATATTAACTAACCAAACATCATCATAGATAAGAAAAACACACAATCAACATACTTGACATAGTAGCAACATAAATAACATATTACATAAGTTCTAACTTCTCACAACGACATAGTTTTTGATACTGAAACAAAATACCATAATTGTTTTGAAACTTAACATAAAACATCCTAAGGTGCTGGAGGAGGTTGCTGTCCTTAAAAATATGCATTAAACTTTGTGTCCAAGTTTTCAAACTTCTTGATTATCTCTTCTTGATTACTAATGATATATGAATTCTGAGAATATAGAGCTCTTTGACAAGTTTCAAGTTCAAGAATACGTGTACTTAAAGTATTGTATTGCACGTCTGAAAAACATGAGGGTTCTGTAGGAAATGGTGGTGGTTGACTAGAAAAAGCTCCTGCTTGAATTGAAGATTGTGGAATATATTGTGGAATTTCTTCTTGAAGAGGTTCATTTTGAGGATTTTGTTCTTGAATTTCAAAATTTGTCAACTTCATCCTAGTTAGGGCATTGGAATCAAAGAATTCAATGGAACGGACAACAGAATTTTCAGATTGGAGATCCACATAAAATTTGTCAAAGATTTTTATTAAAAAAGCACCATAAGGAAGAAATTGGAATTGTCAGAAGATTATCAAAGTAAACTTCAGCCCAATTAACTTGAATATTTCCCATTATAGCATGTAGAGCTTTTGCTAAATCTAGAGAAATAAAATGAAAACTCTCAGTTTTTAGAAACAAGTTATAAGCTAGGATTCGTGCAATGAACCTAGGAATTGGACGAAGTTTGTTTGAGTTATTTAAAGGTTTGCCGTATCCAGGAAGAAATATATGATTAGATAAGAGATCTGAATCATTCATCCTAACTGACCTAAGAGAAACTCATTGATAAGGAATATTGAAGATTTTTCCAATTGACTTTGTAGTTAAGTCAATCTCTATTCCTTTAACAAGAGTTTTAAGTTTTTCAGAACCACAAATAGTTCCTACACGTTCTATATTAGTATAGAACAAATGCACAAGAAATGGATATGTGGGTTTTCTATTTTCAGCAGAGAATAATTCAAGCAATCCCACATCTTCAAAATATGAACCAAAGTTCCAAGGAATAAAATCATCAAATTTCACAAATCGTCCTGGAAGAAGTTCAAAAGTTGATATTTTGTTAAATTCTTCTAATAAATCAGGACTTTTTAAATAAATGATGGTTTCATCATTGACAGAAGTATGGGTTTGCTTAGCTTTCTTAGATCTAGACATGATGAAACAGATAAATAACCAAAGATTCAAAGATCAAGTTTAGAAAAATACCCCAAACTGTTAAAACCCTAGATTAGTCGACTATAGCTTGGATTAGTCGACTACTGATCTTGACTGCTTGACAGATATGAAAGAAAATTGAGAAATTTGATGAAGAATTTGAGAGATTGAAGATGCCCTAATCTGGAAACGACAGATCTGAAGGGAGGAAGAAGATAGTCGGTTTTAGATAGGTTAGTGGGTAGTTTTTAGATTTTTTATTTTATTTATTACAATGTATGGTTCAGATTTGATAGTGAATTAAATGTAGGGTTAAGATTTGATCTTAGATATGTGGCTAGGATTGATAGAGTTAAAAATCTATGGTTGAGATGAGTTTTATTAAACTGATTCGGGTATTGGGTATTAGGTTTTGATTTTGAATTTAAGTTAAAATCCAATAAGCTTTAAAACTGTAGAACTGAGAGTTCAGAATCAGTAGTCGACTAATAGTAAAAGTAGTCGACTACACTGTAATCGACAGAAAGATGATTTTTAGTTTTTAAATCAGAGTAGTCGACTAATCTGCATTGTAGTCGACTACGCTGTAAACAATAGAAAGTTGATTTTAAGATTTTAACATAGAGTAGTCGACTATAGAAGCAAGTAGTCGACTACACTGTAATTCACAGAAAAACTTATATGCAAGATTTGTGCATGTAGTCAACTATAAGTCAAATTAGTCGACTATTTATAGTATAAATACATATGTGTTTGTTTTAAAAATTTAATTTAAATATTCAATTGAACATATACCTAATTCCCTTCTTAATTTAACATAAATTTCTTCGTTTAAGGGTTTTGTTAATATATTGCTATTTGTTTATCTGTAGGTATAAATTCTAATGAAATGTCACCTTTAAGCACATGATCACGTAAAAAATGATGTCTAATATTAATGTGTTTTGTACGTGAATGTTGAATAGGATTTTTAGATAAATTAATTGCACTTGAATTGTCACACATAATGGATGATATGGGATAATTTATGCCATAATTAGATAATATTTGTTTCATCCATAATATTTGAGCACATGCAAGACTTGCAGCAATATATTCAGCTTCAGTTGTTGATAATGATACTGAATTTTGTTTTTTACTAAACCAAGATACAAGTGAATGTCCTAAGAAATGACATGTTCCACTTGTACTTTTTCTATCAGATGTACATCCGGCAAAATAGCATCACTATATGATATTAAATCAAATGAACTATGTTTTGGATAAAACAAACCATAATTTGTAGTATCTTTAATATATCTAAATATTCTTTTTACTGCTTTAAGATGTGATTCTTTAGTATTAGATTGAAATCTAGCACATAAACATACACTAAACATAATATCAGGTCTACTTGTAGTAATGTAAAGAAGTTATCCAATCATACCTCAATAGAGCTTTTGATCAACATTCTTACCATTTTCATCTTTGTCAAGTGATGTAGTGGTACTCATTGGTGTTGGTTTGCTTGTTGTATTTTCCATTCCGAAACGTTTGAGTAAATCTTTTGTATACTTGCTTTGATTGATGAATATTCCTTCTTTCAATTATTTAATTTGTAGTCCAAGGAAGAAATTTAGTTCACCCATGTGACTCATTTCAAATTCATCCTGCATAGTCTTAGCAAATTCTTGACAAAGATTATTGTTAGTAGAACCAAAAATAATATCATCTACATATATTTGAATTAGTAAAATATCTTTATTTATTTTCTTAATAAATAATGTTGAATTAATTTTTCCAATTTCAAAACCTGAAGTTAAAAAAAAGTTCTTTAATCTATCATACCAAGCACGAGGTGCTTGTTTAAGACCATATAAAGCTTTCTTAAGTTTAAAAACATGATTTGAAAAATTTTCATGTTCAAAACCTGGAGGTTACTCTACAAAAACTTCTTCTTTTATAAAACCATTTAGAAAAGCACTTTTAACATCTATTTGAAATAATTTAAAATTCATAAAACATGCAAATGCAAGTAATATTCTAATTGATTCTAATCGAGCAACAGGTGCATAAGTTTTATCATAATCAATTCTTTCTTCTTGATTATAACCTTGAGCAACTTATCTAGCTTTGTTTCTAACAACTTGACAAAATTCATCTAATTTGTTTCTAAAAATCCATTTTGTTCCGATAATGGATTTATTTTGAGGTATAGGTATAAGATCCCAGGCATTATTTCTAGTAAATTGATTAAGTTCATCTTACATAGCAATTATCCATGAATCATCAAGAAGAGCTTCTTTTATATTTTTAGGTTCAATAGTTGAAATAAAAGTAGTATGAGCAATCAAATTAAAATGAGATCTAGTAGTTACTTTATCAGAAATATTTCCAATAACTAAATCATGTGGATGATTTTTAACTTCTAAAAAATCTTTAGGTAAATCATTTTGTAAATTATCATCTTTTGTAATATCTATCGTAGGAGTATCATGTATAGTATCAATTATATCATCATCATTATTTAATATAATAGGTGATTTTAAAAAATTTTCATCAAAAGAAACATGTAAAGATTCTTCAATAACTAATGTTCTTTTGTTATATATTCTATATGCTTTACTGTGATTAGAATATCCAACAAAAATTCCTTCATCAGATTTAGAATCAAATTTATCTAAGTTATCCTTTGTGTTTAAAATAAAACATTTACAACCAAAAACTTTAAAGTAAGATACTTTAGGAATTTTGTTATAAAATAATTCATTAGAGGTTTTCTTTAAAATAGGTCTTAATAAAACTCTATTTAATACATAACAAGCTGTTGATACAGCTTCTGCCTAAAAATATTTTGGTAAATTACTATCACACAACATGGTTCTAGCACATTCTTGTAAAGTTCTATTTTTCCTTTCTACAACTCTATTTTACGGAGCAGCACGAGGAAAAGAAAAAGTATGTGATATACCATGTTTATCATAAAAATTTACAAATAATTCAGTTTTAAATTCACCTCCATGATCACTACGAATAGAAAAAATAGAAGTAGATTTTTGATTTTGAATTCTTTTACAAAAAATAGAAAACTCATTAAAAGCATCATTTTTATGTTTGAGAAAAATTACCCATGTGAATCTAGAATAATCATCAACAAGAACAAATGCATATCTACTTCCATTTAAAGATGCTACTCTAGATGGACCAAAAAGATCTATGTGAATTAATTCTAGTGGTCTATTTGTAGATATTATATTTTTAGATTTGAAAGAAGATTTGTGCATTTTTCCTTGTTGACATGCATCACAAAAATTATTTTTAAAAGACATCTTAGGTAAACCATTTACTGAATCATTTTTAGAAATCTTAGACATATGTTTAAAGTTAACATGTCCAAAATGTTTATGCTATAAAATAGAATCATTAGATGATGCAATAAGACAATGTTCATTTGAAATATTTTTCATAGATAAAACATATATGTTATTCTTTCTATGGCCTTTAAAGATAATAGTTATTAAATCAATATCATAAATTAAGCATGATTCTTTTTTAAAAAAAATTTTAAAACCTTTATCACAAAGTTGACTGATACTAAGTAAATTATTTTTAAGACCATCAACTAATAAAACATTATCAATGATAGGTTTGTTTGGATTACCGACAGATCCAATACCGATGACTTTTCCTTTGTTGTTATCTCCAAAAGTAACGGTACCACCATCCTTGTTTTGAAAAGATGACAACAATTGTATGTTTTTAGTTATATGTTTGGAGCAACCACTATCCAAAATCCACCTATCTTTCTTGGGTACCTGAAATAATAAACATTTATATTTTGGTACCCATACTATATTGGGTCCTTTAAATTAGCCTTTAGGAAATCAAACCCATGATGAGTTTGATTTGCCTAAATAGTTAGATGATAAACAAATATTTTTAATAAAATCAGAAATATAAAAATTCTTATGTAAAGAAGATAATTCTTTTGGAACCCAAATTGAAAAGAATTTTGATTTCTTTTTACACAAATTTTCATTTCTATATTCATACAAATCACAAGAAGGTTTTACAAAAATTGTTTTCTTTGATATATTTTTATTAATTTTAAAACCTAATGCTTTTGTCTTTTGTGATTCTCTTTGAAAAGAAAGAATGTTATTGAGATTTTCTTTACCTTTATTAAATTTGCTTACATTTAAACATATATCCTCATATCTTGATTTAAAAGAAGAAATATCTTTATCTAAACTATTAATATGAATATTTAAATCATTACATTCTGATTTTAAATAATTAT
This sequence comes from Asparagus kiusianus, assembly GCA_022839385.1. Classification (NCBI taxonomy): domain Eukaryota; kingdom Viridiplantae; phylum Streptophyta; class Magnoliopsida; order Asparagales; family Asparagaceae; genus Asparagus; species Asparagus kiusianus. The sequence continues at coordinate 172,507 of BQKN01063729.1, forward strand.
TCTCATTAGATAAACATTCATTTTCTTTAAGTAAAGAAAAATTTTCTTCTTTCAATTCAATTATTTGAGAATTAGAAAAAGTAGAGGAACTTAAATCAGAAATTTCTTCAAGTAATCTTTTATTTTCACCTTTAAGAAAATTATGTGATGTCTTTAATCTCACAAAAGTTTCATATAATTCATTGAAAGCATCTAAAAGTTCTTCATTGTCACTTACTTCATCTTATGCCATGAAATACATGTGAGCACTTTCCTTTTCTTTAATTTCTTCATCTGAAGATGACTCATCACTATCATCCCAAGTGACTGTCATTGCTTTCCTTTTCTTGTTATTTTGAATGTTGTTGAAGTTGTTGAAATAACTTGATTTTTGCTTATTCTTCAACATTGGATAATCTTTCTTTATATGACTTGGTTTATTACACTTAAAACAAAGAGGGTTATTTGAAATTGAACTCTTAGATTTAAAATTACCTCGTTTTATAAATTTCCGAAATTTTCATGCAAACATGCCCATTTCTTCATCATCATCATCTGAATCTTCTTTATCGAAAATAGTATTGAATGCAAGAACTTTCTTGTTCTTTGATTCTTCATCATTCTTTTTATCTTCAATTTAAACATCATATGCCATAAGATTACCAATAAGATTTTTAACCGTAAGAGTTGATAAATCATTGGCTTCTTCAATAGCCGTAACCTTCTTTTCCTATTATGGAGTAAGTGATCGAAGTATCTTTCTTATCATCTCTACTTGTGTATATGTTTTTCCAAGACCAATGAGAGAATTTGTGATGTCGGTGAATCTTGTGAATATTTCTCCAATAGTCTCATTTTCCTTCATCTTGAACAATTCAAATCTGTGCACAAGAATAGAAATTTTAGATTCTTTAACTTTATTTGTACCTTCATAAGTTACCTCAAGTGTATGCCAAATATTGTATGCAAATGTGGCCGTTAACACCCTATTGAACTCATTCTTGTCAAGTGCACAAAATAATGCATTCATTGTTTTTGAATCCAAATTTGCATTATTTCTTTAAGAAGTAGTCCATTCTGCAAAATGAGTTATTGGCTTCTCATATTTTGTTTCCACGATGTTCCAAAGTTCGTAACCAATTGATTGAAGGTAAATCTTCATTCGGCACTTCCAATAGTTGTAGTTCAATCCATCGAACATTGGTGGACGATTTGTAGAGTGCCCTTCTTTGAATTGTGATGTATTTGTAGATGCCATCTTTAACCTTGTTCTGATACCAAATGTAGGATCTGAAATAGATACACTTGAACACTAGAGGGGGGTGAATAGTATTCTTTTAAAATTTATGCAAAGTATATTATAAATTGTAAAGAAAAATGGCAATCTCAGAAATTCACAATCACAAACACAAGGATTTATACTGGTTCCACCAATCCGGTGTACATCCAGTCCCCAAGCAAATCCCGCTTGAGAGTTTCCGCTATGATTTTGAATAAACTTACAAAATCAAACGCAAACCTGACCAATTTGTAAGTCCCTACAAATTACAACACCAATTGACAAACACCTTGCCAATTTGAACACCAATCTCTAAACCAAGAGATTTACTCCTCTCACAACTTGAGATCACTTTTAAAACAATAAGTTCAATTCCTATAAGACTTGATTTGTAGTGTAGTGTAGTAGTGACTTAGGAATGATTTTAACCTCTGTAAATTACCTAAGCAATAAGTATTTGAATGATGTTCAGAGGCAATTTCAGAAACTTTTCTTTTTCTCAAAATCTGAATATTTTTTACTTGAAAAAATGCACAAAGATCAAAGCTTATGGGTATGTAAGTCACTGCATTTTTTCTGAACAAATAACCTATTTATAGCCATTGAAAAGATAATTTTTTAAACTTTAAAAACGTTTAAAAACGGCTATAAATAGTCATAAATTCAAACTTTGAAATCTGGAAAAACTGTATCTGTAGTTGACTACAATACATATTAGTCGACTACATTGAGTTCAAACAGACTCTGTGTATTCAGAAAATTTCTCAGTAGTCGACTACAATTCTCATTAGTCGACTACACTGTATTTTGACAGAAACTAATAAAATGAAATTTACCTTCAGTAGTCGACTATAATGTTGATTAGTCGACTATACTGTAAAATGATAGAAACTTATGTTTCTGTTAAACATCTGAGTAGTCGACTATAATCCATTGTAGTCGACTATACTGTAAAATGACAGAAACATATATTTAAGTTTTATACACGAGTAGTCGACTACTATTCTAATTAGTCGACTACTAAGAGTAAAAATTATAATATAAAATGTTTTTCAAGTTTTAACTATAATTCTAATGGTTAACATAGGGGATTTCTATAGTTAACCAACACACTAATCCTGTGTTAGTGTGTTCTAATATTGTGTGTGTGTGTGCGTGTGTGTGATCAAGGCTTGTACAATTATTCTAAGTAAAGAAAATGTAAAATACATTATCTCATATGTTCTTTATTTTCTTCACTTCAAAATGCCTTGCAATCAACTTGCACTTGTACATAATCTGATATTAAAATCTGCATATAAAAGTTAGTGCACACACTGTATAAATTGTTATCATCAAAATACTATCATGGAGATATGATATTCAACATTCTCCCCCTTTTTGATGATAACAAAAAATTTATGCATAAGTATGTATATTATAATTAGATTTAAACATAATGAAATAACCATACTTACTCCCCCTGCATATATGCATATTTAAGTCTATAACAATACATAACAATACCTATTTCTCCCCCTTTGTTATCAACAAAAAGAGGAAAACATTAATGCTAAACATGACGTTATTTCTTCAACATGAGCTAAAACTTCAAACAAATCGTCCAGGTTATGAACGTAGTCCATAACTTCATCCATCCAAATAGGTAGGCAAAGACTTGCCTTAAAGACCAAAAGTTCCACAATATTCATCACCATGATCTGTTTAAAATATGTAGCACATATATTAACTAACCAAACATCATCATAGATAAGAAAAACACACAATCAACATACTTGACATAGTAGCAACATAAATAACATATTACATAAGTTCTAACTTCTCACAACCACATAGTTTTTGATACTGAAACAAAATACCATAATTGTTTTGAAACTTAACATAAAACATCCTAAGGTGCTGGAGGAGGTTGCTGTCCTTGAAAATATGCATTAAACTTTGTGTCCAAGTCTTCAAACTTCTTGATTAGCTCTTCTTGATTACTAATGATATATGAATTCTGAGAATATAGAGCTCTTTGACCAGTTTCAAGTTTAAGAATACGTGCACTTAAAGTATTGTATTGCACGTCTGAAAAACATGAGGGTTCTGTAGTAAATGGTGGTGGTTGACTAGAAGAAGCTCCTGCTTGAGTTGAAGATTGTGGAATATATTGTGGAATTTCTTCTTGAAGAGGTTCATTTTGAGGATTTTGTTCTTGAATTTCAAAATTTGTCAACTTCATCCTACTTAGGGCATTGGAATCAAAGAATTCAATGGAACGGACAACAGAATTTTTAGATTGGAGATCCACATAAAATTTGTCAAAGATTTTTATTAAAAAAGCACCATAAGAAAGAAATCTTCTTGGAATTGTCAGAAGATTATCAAAGTAAACTTCAGCCCAATTAACTTGAATATTTCCCATTATAGCATGTAGAGCTTTTGATACATCTAGAGAAATAAAATGAAAACTCCCAGTTTTTAGAAACAAGTTATAAGCTAGGATTCATGCAATGAACCTAGGAATTGGACGAAGTTTGTTTGAGTTATTTAAAGGTTTGCCGTATCCAGGAAGAAATATATGATTAGATAAGAGATCTGAATCATTCATCCTAACTGGCCTAAGAGAAACTCCTTGATAAGGAATATTGAAGATTTTTTCAATTGACTTTGTAGTTAAGTCAATCCCTATTCCTTTAATAAGAGTTTTAAGTTTTTCAGAACCACTAATAGTTCCTACACGTTCTATATTAGTATAGAACAAATGCACAAGAAATGGATATGTGGGTTTTCTATTTTCAGCAGAGAATATTTCAAGCAATCCCACATTTCCAAAATATGAACCAAAGTTCCAGGGAATAAAATCATCAAATTTCATAAATCGTCCTGGAAGAACTTCAAAAGTTGATATTTTGTTAAATTCTTCTAATAAATCAGGACTTTTTAAATAAATGATGGTTTCATCGTTGACAGAAGTATGGGTTTGCTTAGCTTTCTTGGATCTAGACATGATAAAACATCAACTTTTGACCCAAACACGCTGGCGACCACAGTGGAAGCCAACAGCCTTTCTGCAAAGGCTGATATGTCGCAACCTCGGATCCGGACCCGGTTGACATAGAGGTCGAGTACGAGTTCGACCAGGCCAAGTTCGAGGAATATCTATCATCCTCCTTCTCCAGATCCCCCGTCTTTTGCAAGCGCAGAAAGATCAATACCCCTGTTGCTGCTGCAATCACTCCTTGCAACGCCCCTTCGGCCTCCAACGAGGCAGGATCTACAGATCTGAACTCCTCCTCAATCAAGGAGATAACCACTGGAGGCGCACCTATTTTATCGAAAAGAGCTCGCCAAAAGCAGCGCCAACACCTCGCGCGCCAATTCTCTAAGGCTTTGGAGCCAGTAGACGGGATTTGTTACCAGGTGGATCTGAAATTCAGGGAACAACAAGCACCCCAACAATGAGAAAACACCCCCTCCTCCAAATCATCCTCAAGTGAATGGATCCAAGTCAAAAGGATCCATTCAACTCTTGAGGAGCATATCCAGAAGCGCCGCGTACTACTTGCGCACGCGCGAATCCTTGTGCAAAAGGCACAAAAGATGCAGAAGGATAGAGCAAAGAAACAACCAAGACTGTATCAAATTTGGAGGTCAAAGTCCAAGACGGCGGCTGAAAAGATCAGAAAACGCGGGTCACTGAAGTCTAACCCTCCCAGCCGCGGGTCACTCAGGTCTGACCCTCTAAGCCGTGGGTCACTCAGGTCTGACCCTCCAAGCCGCGGATCACTCAGGTCCGATCCTCCAAGCCACGGGTCACTCAGGTCTGACTCTCCCAGTCGCGGGTCACTCATGTCTGACCCTCCTAGCCGTGGGTCACTCAGGTCTGACCCTCCAAGTCGCGGGTTACACAAATCTGACCCTCCTAGTCATGGATCACCAGGGTCTGACCTACGCCAGGGCCGAGACAGGAGACACTCTGTACCCGTTTTTTTGATTCCGTCGAGTCCCGCCCCTGTTTTGATTGATCCAATACTTCCAGTGAAGCCTCGCGTAGTGTAGACTTGTTCAAAATCAAGAAGCCAATGGCGGATCGCCTGGGTCCTTTGCACAAGGATCGAGGCAAAGTTTCGATCAAAGAGCGCTTGGGTCCGGTGACTGAACCCCGAGCAACTCATCGAGCTGGGGGTAACACTCACCCTTATAACAAGTCCGAGGATTCTCGTAAAGAGGAAACTCTCGTAGTCGACCGCCTCAGACTGCAAGTCAATGCCCAAGAGCCCGTTGAGGTCCTGCGTTCATGAAAGCGTGGCTCCAAACGTGTGACTCTTGAGAATACCATCAAAGCGGCAAGTCCTCAAATGAAAACGTGTTCGTCAGACGATGACGTTATACCTGATAAGTCGTACCGACACGCGATAGATTGCTCCGGTCATCATGCCGATGAGTTGTACTATCAGGCTAGGGGTACGAACAAGCCTCGGAAAAGGAGTAACCGAGAAGCAGACTCTTATTGTCCGTGTGCCAAAATTATCAGGGTAATATTATCAGCGTGTAGCTACCCCAAGACCGCTCCACAGAGGGTCTCGGTATTCCAAAGGCTTTCCTCTGAAGCATCGAAACCCAAATCAATGCATTCTTACAAAAGAAGATCGGTCGTTCGAGATGTCGAATTCCTAGAAGTCACCATCAATATGGTCAATAAGGGAAAATCTCCGATTATTTTAAGTGGTTCTAGCCCCGACTTTTCTCCAGGAAGAGGAGTCAATTCAGGAATAGCCCAACTAATGTCTTAACTTTAGCTAGAAGCTATCGGACCTAAAAAATCCACAGTCATGGTTAATATGGCTGACAAGGGAAAATCGACTCGACCTTCTATTTTTGACCCGCTCATATCGCATTGTCTAACCCGGTTGCGATCAGGAACCATTAGACAAAGGGATTATCATAGAATGTAGAGGGGATTATCCTCGGATGATGAAGCATCATATGCCAACTCTGTAGTCACTTCCGACAAAACGGTATCCAGTCCGGGGCAATCCCGCTGTAAAACCCCGAAAATTTGAATATAGTGTGATAAATAATTATAAATATGTTATATGGTGAAAATAATGTATTTTGATGTTTGAGTATGATAGGAATTGATTTGAGACCAATTCAATATATATTTGTGAATATATGAGTGTAAATACACAAAACATGCACAAAGGCAAATAGTGATAATCTGAGAATTTTGACCAGTTGAGAGTTTCTATGTTTTACATGCTGATTCAGTTAGAATCTGGAAAAGTGTATAAGACCAAAGTTGTAGGCCTCTTCAATAGATTTTCAACGAATCTTAAATCACCTCATTCTGAGATCGTATGATAAAGTTATAACCTTTTTACCGAACCCCAATCTGAGCATGGCCCAGAACTCTGAGCAGTCGACCGCCGTGGTCGCTGCGGTCGACCGCTCAGCATACAGACGCCAGCTCAGTTCTGTTTTGGATTGGTTTTGTTTATACCAAACCCGGTTGTTACCCTACTTATATATACTCGTTTTGAAGCTCTCAGAACCCTCTTTCAAACCCTAATATCCTCAGCCCCCCTTCTCTCTCTCCTCTTAAACCCTAACTTCGTTTTTGGCATTTTTGGGGCGTTCGAAGGATTTTTCGGTGGAGTTTCGCTATTCAGATTGAAGGAGGTTCTTTCTCACTCGTTTTTGGGTGTTCATCAACCCCCTCAGGCGAGTAACATCTCGCCCAATCTCTCACCCATGTTTTTACAAGTTTTTCTAATGATTTTAATAAATTTTCTTGAGCCTAAATCATTATTTTGCGTAGATAGATATATCTTTATGATATGAGATGTAAAAATCAAGTATTTCAGTTTTTAAATGCTCACCAACGATTTTGGTTAAAGAGAACTGATCTGAAAATAGTTTTTAAGGAGTAAATTTCTGTTTTTATTGAATAAACAATATTTAAACCATGTTTATATATGCTTAGGGATCTTGATGATAGATTTTAAATATTTAAATTCATTGTCTTCTGTTCTATAACTTTGTATAAATGTTAGATTTACAATAGTACAGAAATCATCAAGTTTGTATGTGGTTCGAAGCTGACAGAAACCCTAACTGGGCTTCTGTCTGCTTCGCGGTCGACCGCAGAGGACGAGGCGGTCGACCGCTGGGTGTTTTGCTGAGCAGAATTGTTTCTGCTCTTTTCGCGGTCGACCGGAGTGACCTCAGTGGTCGACCGCCGCTCAGTTTCGAGCTCAGTGGTTTTGTGCTCTGTGTACGGTTGACCGGAATGACCTCTGCGGTCGACCGCCACACAGTTTTGTGTACTGTTGGTTTTATTGTATACTTTTCACGCGTTCGAGAGTTCGCCTCGACTATCTGACACCAATTTACAATATTAGTGATTTACCTATACCTGTGAGTCGACTGTTGACACAAGTACTGATCCGCACATCGAGGCACGTGCGACATGAGACCTTGTGTATCTTTTGTGTATATATTTATATATTTTCGACACTTACACTTTGTTAAGTTCATATTTGGTCCTCGTGTTGGACATTCACTTTACTTGGTCCTCATGTTGGACATTCACTTTACTTAGTCCTCGTGTTGGACATGCATTGCTATTTAATCCTCGTGTTGGATATGCATCACATCCGGTCCATGCGTTGGACAATGGTCACATCCGGTCCATGCATTGGACAACGGTCACATCCGGTCCATGCATTGGACAACGGTCACATCCGGTCCAGGCGTTGGACAACGGTCACATCCGGTCCATGTGTTGGACAACGGTTATATTTGATCCATGCGTTGGACACTCGTTATTTTCAGTCCATGAGTTGGACGTTTACTTCATGCAGTCTATGTGTTGGGCGTTTAATCTTTATAGCCTATGTTTTGGACACTTTATCGTTTTCTGACATGACACTCATGTGAGTTTGATATGACACTATGTTTGTAAGTAGAGATGTGTTTCGTTCTCTTTTAATTTATTTGTTCTCAGTATTAGATTCTGGGTTTGGTATTTTGGGATTTACAATTTGAGATATAAGGTATATACATGAGGGTTTCCTTGTTTGGATTATTTTGCTCGACGTACCTATGCTCGTGTTGTAATTTCCTAATTACCAAAACCCATTATTGCTAGGATAAATGATTTTATATTATTGTGTATTTACTGTATTTTCTTATACAACGAGCCCTTTTCCTTGGGGTTGGTTGTGATGTTGCTCACTAGCGTTTTGATGCTCGTTGTCCCTTCCCCTTTCAGGTAACAAGCCAGGAGCCCGGAGAGTCATAGGATGAGGGCGACCCTTACTAGTGCCTATTTATCCTCTTAGTAGATGTATTTTATTTCGTACTCCACTTGAGACATTTTTAGACTTAAGAGGTTTATGTTCTAGAGTTGTAAAGGTTGTGTGCCTTATTTCCTGTATCAGATATTATGTACTTTGAGACATGTTGAGATCTCCAGATTGTAGTTATTCATTTCAGACTTTGACTATGTATTCTACTTTATTTGGTTGAGGAGATGTGTTAATTTGATGTTCTATCATTTTATCAAGTATTTGTTGTAAAACCTTTTACTTGCTTTGTACCTACACCTATTGTTGATTCCTCTAGAGAGATAGTAATTATGATGGTGAAACATGTTATTGCATGGTGTGGTGCATGGCAGGTTTGACATTCCTGGTTTCACCTTGGACTACAGCCTTGTGTGAACCCAGGGGCGTCACACCCGCGAAGTGTTTATGATTAACACTGAGCAAGTGGCCAAAATCATCGAGGATGCCTTGGCTAAGCAAAAAAGAGAACTTCAAGTTTGAAATGGAAATGGCTATGCTGAGGATGAGGGAAGAGCATAACCAACAGATCCAAGCCTTGTCGAATCAGATAGGTGAATCTAGTCGTCGCAACAATGTTAGTCAAGCAGCTAGCGATTCAGATGTGGATGAACACCTTAATGCTTGTAGGTGTAAATTTTGATCTCCTGAAATAGGGATTTTGTTTGTATTGATAAGAATAGCTTATTACAAACTAATGAATCGAAATTACAACAAAAACGGAGGGAATGCCCTCCTTGTTTAACGTGGGGACTTTTAGTAGCTATAGGACGTCTCGCTCGGTTCTCGCACCGAGGCTGCTTCCCTTGGACGATTCGACTGAGGTTGCTGGCGAGCTTCAGTACACAGTAGAAGCTTAGGTCGGTAGAGTTCGAGTCTCCCGATTTCCCAAACGGCGATCGGAGCCGAGAACCGAGAGTCAACGATTCGATTAACTGATTGATTTTAGTTAAAGGGATTCTGGATGAATCGCTCTTTAATTGTTCTTTTGAACTTTTCAATCTCGAACCTCTTTCCTGTTGTAGGAGAGGTTCTTAAATAGGGGGAGAAACGGCACGGCTTCTCCCTGAATCATGGGAGGTGACCATGTACTATTGGGAAATGCCATGCCTTTGGCTTGTACTATGAGCGGCTGCTTGATGGGCTCGGAGCACTGTACTCCTTCCCTTCACGTCGTGAGGATTGGGAGAGCCCATCCTTGTACGTGCTATTGTGGCTGCCAGGTACTAGTTCGGCGAGCTTGTTGATCGTGGGCGGATTCAGCTCTTGACTCGTGCAGACGAGGTGAGCTTCAATCGTGAGCATGTAGGTGGACTTAGCGACAACATAGATTTGACTGGTCACTCATACTGTGAGCGGCTACTTGACGGGCTTGGAGTACTGTGCTCCCTTCCTTTATGTCGTGGGGGAGTGGGAGAAGCCCATCCCTGTACGTAGCATAGCGGCTGTCGAGTACACTGTTTGTAGGCGAATTCGACTCTCGACTCGAGCAGGCGAGTCGAGTAAACGGGCAAATTTCAATCACTTGGATGATCTGGACTCGTGCGGGCGAGTCAATCATACAGGCAAGTCTGTGATGACCAAATGTAAGCGAATTTGGTGATCGCGTGGTCTGAGCTCGTGCTAGTGAGTCAAACCCATGGGTGAGCCCCCATTGTCAAGTCGTACGGGCGACTTTGAATCGTAGACGGATTTCACGTAAGTCTGCAGAGGTAATTTTTACCGTCTACAAGACCCCCTTCAAAGTTTTCAGACCTAAACCAACTTGCGTGTGGTATGGAATACTTTGAATAAAGAGGTTCCTGGCAAAACAGGTGTATTTGGCTCCCCTTTAGGATTTTTAGCAAACCCTCAGCTGTCAACGGGTTTGATTTACCTTTACCGATTACCGTTTGAATCGAGCTTGCCATACTATTCTCCTCAGTATGATGAGTTATCGAGTAGTTTCTCTTAGGCTTAATGCTAAGATTTTTGGTCTAACCCTTAGCCGTTTGAGGCGTGGGTTTGAGTTGACCATGACTACCGGGTCGTAGTTTGGTTGTATCGTAATGATTTTAACTGAACGATCGTTACCCGTAGGTGTATCCGAAGGACGCATCAATGGGTAGTACCGTTTGGTAGGTCTGATTGTGTAGGTGAGGCCATTCCATCGGTGGCTTGAAACTCTAGATGGTCGTACTATCCGGGATTCGCCTTCAAAGGTGAACAAATTGTTCAGGCAAAATTTATTCTCGCAAGCAAAATTTGAATTTGTGGGGGCGAGCCATGTATTTATAGGCGAAACCCTTCCTTCAGGCGAAATTCAAATTGGAGGGAGGTGAGCCACATGTCCGTCGATGAAGCTTCGTGCTTTCCAGCTAAGGATGCGTGGGTCCGTTAGGTCACATAAATTGCGATTTGATAATGCGACGTTAGCTCTATGCACCTTGCTTGACGATGAATCGTGGCTGTGGTTTTCGAATTCAGTCGTTAGGTTCAGTCAGCGATTTCGGTTCGGGTCCCGGGTTTTGACCGACCCGTTTCTTGTTTCAACGGTTCCTTCATAACCGCAAAAGAGAACGAACTATTAAGAGTAATCTGGCCCATTGATTTCGATCGTGGCCACGTCTCTTAACCGTCAATGCTTCGCCTCTTGAGAGCGATCGTGGTCACGCAAGCATTTTCGCCTTTAAATAGGCTTTGTTCCCCTCCTTTGAGAGCTACCGTTCTTAGGAACTTCTGCTCGCGTGAAAATTTTCTAGAGAGGAAGAACTCCCACTTCGTCCCTGACTCCCAGACATGGCGCCGAAATCTAAGAAATGCGTTCCAGAGGGAGGAGGTCCTGGACGTTATTCTGATCGCATCGTCGCTGGTACGATTGCCAGCGTGCCTGAGACGCACTTAGGTAAGTCGAAAGGTTTGTCTGACGACTTAGCATTGATTTTCGATGTTGGGTCGGGAGGATGATAATCGCTCGTCTTCCTCAGTGGACTCTGCTATTTTTTGGCGGTTTCCCCGATTTGGATAAAATTGGCCTTTTTTAGGTGGATTCTGCATTCATTTGTAGAGGGTGACTTCTGCCTTTACAGGCGAAGTCGGCCTTTATCGGGTGAAGGCGAATTCGTTCTTGATAGGCGAGTTCATCTTTTGTCTAGTAAAGACGAATTCGATCTATGCAGGAGGATTTACATTTGCCTAGCGACTTTGCCCATTTTGGCTTAATAGGCGGATTCACCCCCCTAGGGCGGACTCCGTTCTAATTCTTTGGTTCTACCTTACAGCGACCTTTTCTGACGAAACCCTTCCAAAGGGCGTGGCTATTGGTCTCGTCGGAGGTACAGGCTATACGGCGCCTCTCCGATTCCCTTTCCTAGATCCGGTATCCGTGTTTGTTGTCGACAGGCCGGATGGATTAATCAGGAGAGTCACTGACGGGCACCATTTGACGTTACGTGAGTTGACTACTGACGCGGTGTTGATAGATGAGGCTAGGACAGAGCTCAAAAAGTCTCAGTTTTTGTTTGGTGATGCCGCGACTGATCCTTCAGCTCTATTGCTCAGGGAGAGTAGGTGGCTCCGCGTAGTGGACGGGATCCACTACTACCTTCCCAGCATGTCGAGAGGGTTCTCAATTGTTGAGTTGCGGTCCCTTGCAGTCCCAAGAATGATGAACTGGGATTTGACCCCAACTCAAGATTGGGTGACTTGCGGTGTCTTCACAGGCTCCACGGCTGGGTACGGGGTGGACAGCTCCTGCAAGCATGTGACCGCTCTACGTCCTGGCCTGCCATTCAACGAGTTCCCCACCGGGGAGATGACTACTGTCACGGAGACTTTCCATCATTATTTCTTTTGGGCTGGGGGGAGATTTCCTCCAAAGGACTTCAGAGCCCCGGGGTGGATCTACTCTGCGCCTGGTAGCAACACTTGGTGGTCTAAGATTACTGACTACGTCTTGGCTGAGAATTCTGATCTTATGGATTCAGAGCTATACGTAGCTATTCACGCCACTCGACATGGTCTGAAAATCAATGCTCCTCAGTTCCACAGCATCTTGGAACTGTATTGTTCGGACAATAGCACGTTCTTCACCCCTAATGGTGAACTCGGCATAACCCTTCATGAGATGTATGACGTGTCAGGGTTGCCTTTGGGAAGCTTCCCCTACGAGGAGTATGTCCCAGGTCAAGATGAGATTGACCAACTTTCAAATCGCTCCCCCTTGGTGGTTGAGACTCTATGGGAATTATTCTGTCACTACCATATATGCCTCAACACCTTAGGGGCGGTAGACCATAAAGGTAAGAAGAAGAGGGCTCCGGGGATCAGCCATAAGAACTAGGCTGATTACTTATTCTCGGAGAATGATATCAAGGGAAGGCCTACTCTGTCGCTGGGCGAGTGTGACCAGGTCAAAGTGGAAAGGAGGACGGCCGAAGGGGGAGCCACCGTGACTCTTGAGCATGACGAGGGTAGATTCAAATTCGGAACGGTTTTACACTCGTTCCATTACCAGGCCAAGTCCCCTATATCTAAAAAGGCTCTGCTCACGGGGTACCTCATGTTGTGGTTGAAGAGGTGCGTGGTTCCTACTCATTCACTCGAGGCACTTCCGGTGGAGGTCGTCTATCCTGTAGTTTGCTTAGCCCACGGGAAGTCCTACGCATTGGTGTCGGTGATGGTGACATGTATACATCGGGGGCTCCACACATTGACGTCCCAATTTTGTCGCGTGTCGAGTGTTGATGAAGGGGAAGGTGAAGTCATCAGGACTCCTAATCCTAGAGTGGGGCTGTCGTACACTTATTTGATGGTGTGGTTTGTCTACCATTACGAGTGCTTGATGAGTGCCCCAGCGACTCTTCAAGGGGAAACATTCGTCCCGTTCGTCCAGCGTCTAGAGAGATATTATTGGATGTGTAGAGACATCCCTGACACGAGAAAGACGCTGTCCCACTTTGGCCATTACAATTTTCACTATTTCTTCCCCTACTTCAATGGAGGGGGATATGGCGAGCCACTTAGCGATGTATCGACGGCGGACTACCACACCGTTCTTTCTTGTGGCACTTTTCGATGGTTGGTGAATATTCGATCGGGGTATCATATCCTGTGAATAGGCTCTATGTGCTACCTCGAGCCATACATTCCTTGCAGGTTTGCCTGCCAGTTCGGGTATGACCAGCTGTACGTGGGAAACATCAACCCTTACTTACATTTCGAAGGAGGGTTAGTAGATGGCGCTCGAGGATGGTTCTGGACTCATGCTGGTGGCACCCATGCTCATTTCGAACTTCCTACAAAGGATCACGATCTTCACTATACACTCCTGTATTGTCGGTGGTATCGGGGCGCTAGCGCTAATCCTGAGGGATTTCGGTTCTAGAGTTCCTGTCTGACGGAACACGGGCGTCACCTAAGGGGAGCTCCTCGTCCCTCGAGGCGGAAGGGCCACCAAACTACTAGAGAGTGGTTCTCAAAAGATCCTGCTGAAGACACCGACGGCTTTAATGTAGGTTTAGATGAATCCGGGGCACTTGAGGCTCAAGCTCCGTCCCCTAGCCTTTCGTTGGATTCCCCCGGTGGGTAGAGAGAGTCTGATGAGCTAGTCTGGGAAAGTGAACATCTGGAACAAACCCGGAGCACGATAGCTGGAAGGATGGGGATGCCCCTCCTATCTCCGGTTAGTTCGTTTATCTCTAAACGATAGAGGGAGACTACGGCCGAAAGTTTCAGGATGGAGGCGGCCAAGAAGGTCCGTCACGAAGCGACGGTCGAGACTGCTAGAGCGGCGGAAGGTCAGGACAATGCTACTCATATGACCAGGAGTGACTCCTCCTATGACTTGGGGTATTTCGCCTGCTCCATTCACCGCATCGGGGTCAGTCCCGGCAACTTCGGAGGATGCTCCTCCACAGTCTGGTGTGAGGCTACAGACGGGGGCTTCAACGACCCCCACGATCGTACCAAAAGGTAACCTTTAATGCCGTACCCTCGGGTGTAAGGTCGAATCTGCACCCCTTGACATTTGTGTTGACTTTATGTAGGTACGGTTGAGAGAGTGGTCTCCATTCCTTCCGATGAAGAGGGGGGAACTGGAGACGAAGAGGAGCTTGGTGGCTCAGGTAAGAGTAGGATCTAGCGTCGTTGACCCGTCCATGCTGAATCGTCAATGGGGCTCTTCTCAGGGGGTATTTACTAACATTCTTCTTGTATTCGCAGTTGACCCATCTCATGAGGCTACTGGTAAAGAGGATCCCCCCTCTTGGGCGGGCCATTCGACTGGAGAGATGGGTGAATCAGAGGCGGAAGATGACGCCTCGATTCATGAGGTGATATCGAGTGAGGAGGAGGTGTCGGCTCATGAAGAGGTGTCAGACCAACAAGGGGAAATCCCTATTTCTGAAGAATCTTTGGTCGGGGGTGGAGCACCAGTACAGGAGTCTCTGGCCCAAGGGGAGACACCCGCTCGGCTGGTGACCACTTCCTCATCCTTAGTGACCGTCGGCGTTTCGGCCGATATCCCAGTGGAGTTGGTTAGCGCTTCGGTCATGGCGGCATCTGCCACCACTCCCCCCGTCATAACTACCAGCACCTCGATTGTGGCTTTGGTTATGACATCTGCGACAGATGAGGCTATCCTCTCTCCTTTGGAGCGTTCACGCCAGAGGAAGATAGACCGAGCCCTTGCTAACTTCCAAGACACTCTAGCTGACAGTATCAAGCTCGCATTGGAAGAAAGCTGCCCCTTTGAGGAGTTCAAGGAGGATCTTGATTATTAATGGCTTTCTTGGTCAAGAAGCTTGGTGCCTCCGTTGCTAATCCGTATTTCAAGTGCTTGGAAGAGGTAGAGCGGGCTATCCGACAGTTGCTTACCCTTCACGCGACGAGCTCCGAGATCGTTCGTCTTGCGTTTGACGAGGTTCAAGCAGCATTGGAGGAGCGTGATCGCAATGTCATTGGAGACGAGGATGACAGAGGAGTTGGAGCGCGTTAAGGCCGAGATCGAACGAGTGAGCCGAGAGAAACAAAAGGCTGACTCCCGCCTCTCTCGCTTGTCTTCGGAGATAGCGAAGACCAAGCAATTCATTGCTGACGCGCAGGCCTCGCTAGTCAATCAGAAGAGGGCTTGCGAACAGCTGATGGGGGAGTTAGAGGAGCTCGAGTCTCGATGACAACTGATCATGGGTTCCATTGAGGAGAAAGACCGAGCCCTCAAGGAGGTCAAGCACACTGTCGAAGACATGGTCTCGTGCTCTGAGGAGGATCTTCGTCGAGAGATTTTGAGGAGGCTTGAGCTCAAGCGTGCTGAGGAGATTCGCGAGGTGGAGTTGCGGCTGAGAGATTTGTAATTTGCTTTTGGTTCCATCGTTATATTCAAATTCCTTTTAATGAATGGAATTATCATTTTGTTCCTAGTCATTATTTCCCTTGTGCATGCCCCACCTTTTTTTTGTGTTTTTGTCATTGTTCAATACGAATCCGCACCAGCCAGAGTTTGGCCGTAGGGGGATCCTAGCTACGGGCGGATTCCATCTGCTGGCAGGTTCTAGCTACTGGCGGACCCCAGCTACAGGCAAAATTAGGACTGGCTCGAGTTTTAGAGTAGTGTACGAGCCTAAACGGTTCAACCATCAGGCGAGCTCGAATAGTATGAGTTCAAATGACGAATTTGACCCGTGGGTGGGCTCCGCTCTTAGTGGGCCACGTGTCAATTTATACGTTAATACACTCGTTAGTTAAGATAACGTGGGTACGTCGTTTCGCATTAAAGACAGCATAGTGGGCCTCTTCATTCTCCACACCTGATCTAGGCCGTTGGTGAGAGATCGTGTCTAGAAACTACTGGATCTCGACCACTTACGTGGGATCCCAAACCGTTCGGCCTTACTTTCTAACTGTTCGGTTTTGAACGGTTCGATCGAACGGCGGACAATCGTCCAGGCCATGAGTATTTAACGCCCCTCCCCCTTGTTAAGGGAGGTTGTAGTTTTCTTGTTGTCTTCTTCAGAGAAAACTCACGCTTCCTCTTGTTGTACTCGAAATGGCACCGAAGGTGAAGAGAGTCGCTTCGAAAAATGGGAAGGGGGTGTCCTCCTCGGGTGCTACCGAGGCTGCTGCCGCCGGAGGTACCTTTATGTCCAAATCTTCATGTGGTTCGATTAGGGGGGTCGTGAGTGGGGTGATACCTCTCGCTTCTAACTCTTTTCTGTGCCGCTGCTATGTTATGTAGTTTAGGAAGAAGTGCCGACCACTGAAGAGAGTGCGGCCGAGCCCATTTTAATTTCTAACGACGAATCTGAGGGAATCGCGACTTCCTCCACTTCAAACCCTATTCCATCGTCTGGAGCCGAACCTTGTCTCGAGGTTCTACCCATTGCGGTGCTCGCTCCTGGTCAAGAGCCTATTTCCTCAGATTCCTTGTCTATACAGGCTCACGCTGAGGAATTTGAGAATGCTGTGAAGCAAGTAATTTCCCTTGTCAGTCTTAGCATGAGGACCTACGATGACTTCAAACAGTCCTTTCTGGATCGTGTGGCCGATCTTAGGCGGTTGGGCGAATGCCAGCTTGCCACACGTTGTGTGCAGAGGCTCCTTTTTCTGGAGTTACGCCTGACGAGTCTGGAGACCTTGCTGCGAGAGGGTCCGAAAGCTGATGTGGAACCCTTCTTGTCTTGCGTTCGGTGTCGGCAGGCCTAGGAGCAGGAAGTTCGCTCCAGGGAGATAGCAGATCTGGAATCCTATGTTACCTTCTTGGCGGGTCAATAGCACTCACTAGAAGAGCGGATAGGCGACTTCACTTCCACCGTATCCCGTCTGAGGGTTGAGTTGGAGCAAGCAGAGATGACCTTGAGGGGGCTTCAAACTGAGAGCGTAAATGTCAGTAGGGCCGTTGAGGAGGCAACTCAAAACCTTCAAACACTGCACCGGGAAGACTCCACTGCCAAATCAAGCTTTGAAGCTCAGACTCGGAAAGAGGCTGAAGACAAGGCCCGGGAGGACCACGCGAGAAGGGTGGCCACAGTTAAAGCAGAGCTTGCATCTTTTAGCTTGTTGGACTAGGCTCTCAGATCTAAAACCGTGTTAAGACATTTTGCTTTTGACGTCGTGTTATAACTTGTTTGATTGCGAAGTCATAACTTTGTTCAAATGTATTGTCTTAAAACTGGATGAATGTTATGCTCTTTTGATTTCCCAAATGTGTTTGTGCATATACCCCTCCTAGTTGCTGTTGCCTCTTATCTTTCGGCTTTTATCTTTCTCTATGAGGCCGTTGTAGGTGGGCCTTTAACTATATGTGAATTCAAGCTACAGCCGGATTCTAAACACAGGCGAGTTCAAACCGCTGGCGAATTCTAACTACAGGCGAACTCGAGTCACAGGCGAATTTTAGCCATAGGCGAACTCTGACCGCAGTCAAATCGAGCTGAAGATGAGATTAATGCTGATTTGGGGGGTAACCACGTGTCTGATCGCGGTCTCGAGTGCTCGCCAGCTGGGCTGACATTGGCACGTCGTCTCGCATTAAAGGCGGTGTAATGGACGATCTTCCTTTCCATCTCCCAATCTAGACCGTTGGATGACAGACACACACTTAGACCATACGTCATATATTGCCCTATTTTCTTGTTAGAGGGGGCACTATGCTAATTGTCTCCTTCTTGTTCAAGATGGCACAGCGAGCAATGGTGTCTAATGCGAAGAGGGCGGGGAGTGATGCCTCTCCTTCGGCTCCCGCACCTGATCGCGATCCGGAGTCTAAAACTTCGGGCTCCATTCTGGCTCAATTAGAGGAGTTGGAGAACACCGTGAAACGAGTGATCGCGCTCGTTGATCAGGATCGTGGTACTTTCGCGGAGCTGAAGCAGCCCTTCTCAGACCGTGTGGCCCGCCTCCGTTGCTAGGGTGACTTTAGGCTCGCCCTACGCTGCTCAATGAGACTCATCGATCTGGAACTACTCCTGACAAAATTGGAGGACTTGTGACATGCAGATTTGGAGTCTGAAGTGAAGCTATTCTTGGCTCTAGTCCGCCGTTGTGCCGTGTGGCAACAAGAGTACCGAAGGCGAGACATAGAAGAAAAATGGGCCCTTATTGATCATTTGGATCTTCGGCACCACCTATTGCAATCTGACATGGAGTCTGTCGTTTCTTCGATCTTTTTAGGTACGATCTCACGCACAGAGGGGGAATTAGTCTTGATGGGCCTACGCATTCAGAGCGAGACGGTGCAAGGTGATCTTGCTAGGGAGAGGAATAATCTTCCACTGCTGCTTTAGGAGGATGCCGTTGCTAACGCTTTTTTTGAGGTGCGGGTCTAGCAAGAGGCAGAGGAAAAAGCTCACGCCATGCATGTGGAGAAGATAGTCGCAGCCAGAGCCAAGCTTGCATCTTTCAAACTCCTAGAATAAACCCGTAGGATAGGAGTAGATTCAAGATGTTCTGTTTCATGTTTTGCTTCTCGAATGTAATGTTATGACTCTCTTGGCTATAAAGTCATAACTTGGTTCAAATATACTGTCTAGAAGCATCTAATGAAGTTTGCACTTTCTCGTTGTGCATATACTCTTTTCATATTTTGTTGTGTCGCCATTCAGCGTCTCGCTCATGTGACGGGTAGACTCAACTACCGATGATTTCATGCCGCAGGCGAAGCTCAGGCCCGGGCGAGTTTACGCTATAGGCGAACTGACGAGTTCGTGTTGTAAGCGAGACTTAAGCTGGTGGTGAGTTTAGTGAAACTCGAGTGCTGGCGAGTTTGTGTTGAAAGCTAAACTCAAATGCTGACGTGAAGCTCAGGCCCAGGCGAGTTTACGTTACAAGTGAACTGACGAGTTCGTGTTGTAAGCGAGACTTAAGCTGGTGGCGAGTTTAGTGAATCTCGAGTGCTGGCGAGTTTGTGTTGAAAGCTAAACTCAAATGCTGGCGATTTTGTGCTACAAGCAAACTCAAGCGCAGGCGAGTTTGTGCTGTAAGAAAAACTCAAGCGCAGGCGAGTTTGTGCTGCAAGCAAAACTCTAGCGTAGGCGAGTTTGTGCTGTAAGTAAAACTCAAGCGCATGCGAGTTTGTGCTGCAAGCAAAACTCAAGCGCAGGCGAGTTTATTCTACAAGCAAAACTCAAGCGCAGGCGAGTTTGTGCTGCTAGCAAAATTTAAGCGTAGGCGAATTTGTGCTATACGTCTGCCCGTGAACCCAAATGCTTGCTAGCTAGGGCGATGTGGGCATGTTAGTCCTTATTAATTACGAAGTGACGGGACGCTTTGCCTTCCGCGCTCAGTCTAAGCGGTCGGTTTGGAGTCCCAATGGCGAAGCTTTTATGGGCGTCGAACACGAAGCGTCGCTAGAGATCTAAGCCGTTCGATCTACTTGAGGTAGCAAATCCTAGTCGTTCAGCTCTCGGCTATATAATGTGCTCGCGGTCTCTTCGGTAGAGTTCTCGTGCTTACGAAAAAAATTCACCAGAAGAGAATCATAGAACTCTCCCTGCTTTACTCAATGGCCTCCAAATCGAATGCTTCAAAGGGTAAGGAGGTTGCTTCCTCCTCCGTTGCTATCGGTGTTGATGCGGCTTCCGCTGCTGCGGCTGGTTTGGTCCAAGGGTCCGCTGCCGCAGATCCTACTCTGATGCTTGTTGTCCTTCAGAAGTTAGAGGAGGACCTTTGCCGAACGGCTATCATGATCGGCCAAGGCGTCGGGGGGTATGACGATGTGCTCCTCCTCATGGCTGAAGGCCTGGAGGAGATCCGCCGAGTGGGTGATCGCCAGCTGGCCCGACGATGCGAGTAGGAGCTCCAATGTTTAGGGGGGCTAATACATCGCCTGGAAGAGTTGGTGCACGCTGATGCTGAGCCGGCGCCTCTCATGATGAGCGCTCTGTTTGAGCATGAGGACTTGGCGAAGCGGATCCTAAAGCAGGAGGCTTTGTTCAAACGCCTGCACAGGTGACATCGAGCCATACTGGCAAAGATGGACGTCTATCTGGACGACAGCTTCTTCATGGATGCCAGATCCCTTGAGGGAGAGGCGAGGCTAAAAAGGCTTAAGCATAAGAAGGTGCGGGCTTATCGGGCTGTCGAGACGGAGGAGAAGGCATTCCAGCTCCTTCGCTAGGAAGAGGAGGAAGGCGAGGCTGCTTTTGCCAGGCTTTAGTAGAGGTAGGAGGCGAAGACCCGAGCTAGACAGGCAGTAGAGCTCGCGGCTGTCAAAGCGAAAATCACCAACTTCAGTCTTTTGAAATTAGTGTAATACGTCCCTCTTTTTGCTAAAAACTGTTTTGTAGTTTTGTTGATGCTTGATGCATCACAGTTTAAAACTTTATGTCTGTAAATTTGGCCTAGAATGGCCTGTTACAGTGTTGTTTATTTACTGCTTTGCATACATAGTCTTTTCTTTATTTTCTGCGTTTGATCAGTGCTTAGGACTATTGGTTAGTCCATGATAACCATTGTGTTGGACTCGCCTGTGCTGCCTGTCGCCAGAGTTGAGCTAATTATACCATTTTTTGCAGTGTGGCGAGCCTTCGACGAGTCTGTCTTGAATTTAGTCACTAGGCTCCCCTTTTGCTTTTGGTTGTTCGCAACGTGGGGTTGGGTTAACCCTAACTTTCGCATTGTAGCTCAGGCGAAACCGAGAGGGTAACACTTAGCTTGAAACAAAGAGCGGTTGCTTGTGCATGCAACCTTCTGAAGACCCCAACAATGACTTGCCATTTGGCGAGTTGCTGCTTGAGGGGGCGGTTGGGACATGTCGTCCGTTAAGCCGCCTTTGATAATCATCATCGTTCGCGAGGATGACGACGTGAATGATACTCGAATCATTCAGGGATGTAGGAATGTGACGATCGATTGCTGTAGGAGCCGTCGCATGGTAGGCTGCTACCCATCGGTTATTCTAAGAGAATATTAGGATACCTGGGATAGGTCAGGTAGTTCAGGGATGTAGGAGTGTGACTATTGACTGAAGTAGCTACACGTCGTATGGTAGGTTACTACTTAGGCTGTGTTACTCGTGGGAATAACGGGGTCAGTTATCAGAGGTGATCATTAACATGATAGAATTTTGTTGCGATCGGAACAACTATGAGGACCTGTCATCCCATTGGAAGGGATTGGTAAGTTAATTTTGTCAAAGGTGAGGGTTAACATGACAAGATTATTTGCCGCGATGTGAGCGACTTTGGTGGACTCACCATCCTATTGGAGAGGATTGGTAAGTTGATTTTGTCAGATGTGATAGTTTACATGAAAGGATTGTTTGCCGCGATGTGAGCGATTTTGTGGGCTCACCATCCTATTCGAGAGGATTGGTAAGTTGATTTTGTCAGAGGTGATAGTTAATATGACAAGGTTGTTTTGGTCCTAACTGTAAGAAGGTTAGACCAAATGGCAATCTAGGTCACACTTAAGAACACTATTAGTAGCGTCTCGTATAGGGTTTCCCGTCGGAGTATATAAAGTAGGAACAATTTAGCCTCGTGTACCAGTTGGAGGGAGTGAGGACCAGTTTAGACTCATGCACTCGTGGGAGTTTGGAGGGGCAGTTTATACTCTTACACTAGTAGGAGTTTGAAGGAGAACTAAGGGTAGTACTTCTTTAAGAACTTGTCGTTGATAGGCATCATGATCTTATCGCCGTTCGGTTTGACGAGGCTATAAGCTCCATTCGAATTGACTGTCTCTACTACGAACGGTCCTTCCCATTTGGGCTGAAATTTACCCTTCTTCTTGGAAGTGAGAATCATTGGTCGTCGAACGGCGAGTACCAATTCTCCCTCCTTAAAGGATCAACGCTTGACTTTCTTATCGAAAGCTTTAGACATTCGGGCTTGGTAGAACTCAATGTGTTGTTGAGCTTCAAGCCGCCTGTCATCTAATGCTTCAAGTTCCACGAGGCGTCGTTGATGATTGTTCTCGGCCATCATCCCTGTAGCTAGGGCGACACGGAGGGATGGAATTTGAATCTCTAATGGTAACACGGCCTCACAGCCATATACTAGTGAATAAGGCATGTTGCCGGTCGGTGTACGAACCATCATGCGATATGCCCATAAGCTCTCGCCTAGCTTCTCGTTCCAATCACGCTTGTTGTTGGAAGTCAGCTTGGTTAAGATCTTAATGATTGTTTTGTTAAAGGCCTCGGCCAAGCCATTCGCCGAAGGGTTATAGGCTGTAGAGGAGAGGTTCTGTATCCGGAACTTATCACAAAACCGGGTGAATGCATGACTAACGAATTGTGTGCCGTTGTCATGGATGATATGTCGAGGCACACCATATCGGTATATGACATGATGTTTGATAAACTTAATCACGTCATTGGTCATGACTTCTCTTAAGGGGATGGCTTCGGCCCATTTAGAGAAGTAGTCGGTGATCATGAGAATAAAGCGATGATCTCTTGCCGACGGCGGGGATATTGGTTCGACGATGTCCATCCCCCATGCTTCGAAGGGCCAAGACGCCGTTGTTGGGTGTAGGTCTTCAGGAGGTTGATGCAGATAGTTGTCGTGGATTTGGCACGCATGGAAACGCTTTGCGTAAGCAACCGTATCGCTGACCATCCCAGGCCAGAAATAGCCTATCCTCCACAATCGATCCCAAAGCTTGGGTCCGGGCTGGTGAGCTCCGCAAGTGCCGTCATGGGCTTCGCGCAGAGCCTCTCGTGCTTCTGTCTTTGAAAGACATCAAAGTAATGAGTCGTTATATGACCTTCGATACAACGCCTTTGTAGTCGAAACGTAGTAGAACCTTAAGGCACGCCGGCGGACGGACTCTCGTTCTCTAGCGTCTTCGGATAGCATACTGTACAGGACGTAATCGATGATCGGGTGACGCCAATCTTTTGGGTCGGGTTGATTCAAAACTTGGTGAGTGTCGTTCACTTCTAGAACGTCTTTTGGTCGAAAGAGTCTTCGGCTCGCAACAGTGACCTATTGAGTCGTTTCTAGTGGCTGGGCTAAGTTAGCCGCCAGGGATGCGAGGATGTCCGCGTGTGTGTTCTTAGAATGGAGCACATGCTCGATGCAGAAGCTTTTGAATGACTCTACTAACTTGGTGGCTACTTTGTGAAGTGGGATCAGGTCGTCGTTTCTGACTTCGTATTCCCCTATCATTTGCTTGACAATGAGCCGGGAGTCGCCATAGGCTTCGAGATGTTTTATCTCTAACTCTCTTGCCAACTCGAGTCCGATGAGTAACATGTTATATTCGGCCACGTTGTTGGTGGATGGCTCAGTTAGAGAAAAGGTTCTAGGTAATATGTGGTTCTGTGGGGAAGTAAGGACTACCCCCACTCCCGCCACAATGGATCCGCTAGTGCCGACGCGAGACGTGCCATCAAAGAACATCTGTCAGGCTTCCGCCGGGGAGGTCGTGTTGACTTCGGGTGGGTTCTTCTGGCAAATCCTCGAATAGGTCAGTTTTCACCCCTAACGGATGACTGGCCATGAGATCATAGATAGCCTGTCCCTTAACTGATTTCTACGACATAAAGTGAATGTCGTACTGAGACAGCAAGAGCGCCCATCTAGCCAAACGCTAGTTTAAGGCCGCGGGCTACGTCATGAAGACTCGGATAGGGTTCATCTGGGAAATGACGTAGATGGTTTGGCCAACTAGGTAGTGTCGCATCTTTTGGATGGAAAATACCAAGGCCAAACACTCCTTTTCGACCATAGGGTATCACCGTTCGGCGCCCTATAGTGTTCTACTCAGGTAGTAAATGCCCTGCTCGTGGCCGGTATCGTCACTTTGTGCCAAGAGGGTGCCCAGAGAATGGTCCATAGCCCGTATGTAGATGAGGAATGGCTTTCCTGAGATTGGAGCCACGAGGACAGGCGGGTTCAAGAGATAAGCTTTGATCTCCTCAAAGGCCAGTTAGCAAGGCTCGTCCCACACGAAGGAAGTACCTTTCTTCATCAGTTTGGAGAATAGTTGACACTTACCTGAAAGATTTAAAATGAACCTCCGGATGTAAGCCAGTCGTCCCTGAAGGCCCCTTAGCTCCTTGAGGTTTCGGGGTGGCTGAAGCTCCTGAATAGCTCATACCTTGTCTGGGTCAATCCGGATTCCTTCTGTTGTTACCACGAACATGAGGAATTTACCGCTGGACATCCCTAAGAATAACTTCGTAGGATTCATCTTGAGTTGGTGAGTTCTCATGAGTTCAAACATCACCCTCAAGTCTTGGAGATGGTCATCTTTACTACGACTCTTCACGACCAAGTCGTCCACATAACATTCGACTGTCTTTCGTAGGTGATCTCGAAAGATAGTGCTCATGGTGCGTTGGTAAGTTGCGCCTGCGTTTTTGAGTTCGAATGGCATGACCGTGTAGCAGTATACCCCCATAGGAGTCCTGAATGAAGTGTGTTTTTCGTCCTCGGGGTATATTTTGATTTGATTGTACCCTGAGAACGCATCCATGAAGGACATCCTCTCAAACCTGCACGTGTTATCAATGATGACATCCGTGATGGGCAAAGGAAACTCATCTTTAGGGCACGCAGCATTGAGATCCCTGAAGTCAATGCAGATACGGATCTTACCATTCTTCTTTAGGACCAGAACAATATTAGCTATCCAGTTGGGGTGTTGTTCCTTTCTGATGAAGCTGGATTCGATCAGTTTCTTCACTTCAGCCTCGATTGCTTCCATGATTTGCGGACAAAACCACCTCTGCTGTTGTTTGATTGGTTTAGTGTCTGAGCCAATGTTGAGTCAATGCATGGCCACCCGTGGATCGAGGCCGGGCATGTCCTCGTAATTCCATGCGAAGACATCAATGTA
Organism: Asparagus kiusianus; assembly: GCA_022839385.1. Classification (NCBI taxonomy): domain Eukaryota; kingdom Viridiplantae; phylum Streptophyta; class Magnoliopsida; order Asparagales; family Asparagaceae; genus Asparagus; species Asparagus kiusianus. Next base: position 197,863 of record BQKN01063729.1, read on the forward strand.
TTCCCATATGAGGGCAATGAGATCTTCTTTCTCTTGAGGAGGTAGAATACCACTGATGAATATGGGCTTGGGATTAGCCTCATCACCCTTGTTCACTTGGAGGATTTCGTCTTTGGTCGGTGGTTCACGTTGCTCGAAGCGACTATTCCACTGAGCGTTGACGTGACGGTCCTATGTCTCATCATAAAGCGGGACCTGCCCATCCCCTGCCATTACGGTAGGATTAATCGCAGCCATGTTGATGGTGAGGTTGTCGAACAGGTCCTATACACTAACGTCCGAGTCCCATGCTGAGGTTGTCGATGATCGATCCCCCGAACACGCATAGTCGGACTCCTCGTTGACATAACAGAACAAATCCGATGAGGAAGAGGAGTAGCCTAAACCTCTCCGAGTCCTGTTGAAGTAATTTGAGGGTTTTCCTTTAGGCATGTAAGCAGGTCGGATGACCGTCCTTTGCCCCCGGCCGTAATTCAGGCCCTATGGGCGAGTGAGGTCGTACCCCATGCTGCTCATCATGCGCTTCGCGATTTGACTTTACTACGAAAACTGAGGCGTGGGGTCTTCATCTTTAGACTCGTCCCACAACATGCGCAAAGGGTGATCGATTCGTCCGAAGATGATATCCTTTTGATAGTTATCCCGGGCAGGCACAACGAGTACGGCTTGTGAAGACTCGATCGGTTGTCTCTTCGCGACATACGACGAGCATACAGGAAAGTGTAGGGAATGGTCGTTATAGAGCTTCGACATTAGGTCGTTAGGCGCGTCATCCTTGGACGTTGAGTAAGATGACAAATAAGCAAAGTTGAACTTCTCATTCAAGATAATCTCCTCCGCCTAAACAGCGCCAGTTACATTGTGACTTTCGTAGCCGATTACAATTGATTCGAAATTGTTCAGGACCAGGCCGTCGTCGTATTTAGTTCACTATCCGCCTCATTGCCGCTCTCGAGCTCCTCAATCGGTAGCTCGTTGGGGTCCTGGTACAGCAGAGAGTCTGTGAAGTAGTTTTCAACGCCCTTGAAGGGTTGCTTATCGGCTACTACTGTTTTCACCTACTCATAATCATCTACATACTTTAAGCATTGATGTAGTGTGGACGGGACTATCCAATTACTGTGGACCCACGGATGTCCCAAGAGCACGTTGTAGGATAGCTCAGCGTCGATGACATAGCAGGTCACCTCTATCTTCATGTCGCCTATTCGGCATTTCAGATGGATTTTGCCGAGCGACTGAGTTCCAGTGGCATTGAAGCCGAAGATAGTGGTGGTAGTCATGGATAGACGCTTCGGGGGTATCCCCAGGTGTTTGATCAACTTTAGGGGAATGATGCTTAGTGCAGACCCCGGGTCGACTTGAATTCGATCCACTCTCAAGGAACCGACGTACCCCGTGAAGTACAATGATCGATCATGAGAGGTTCTTTTGATGAGCATGTCCTCAGGAGTGAATGTGATGCAAGGGATGCGCCTTTCGGTGGTCTGGCAGCACATCGCACATTCCTATTCTGTGTCTTCTCCCCTCAGGAAGTGGGTGGCGAAGACTTCCGAGTCGGTCAATGCTTCTTGTAAGGCTTCCCGGGTAGGCCTGGATAGCCGCAAGAGGTCATACATGGTAATTCGCGCGGGGATGCTCTTCAGCTGTGCGAATACATTAAAACGGAAAGGTTGATTACTCGAGCTTGGTTTATCGATGCCCGGAGGGAGTGCGGCAACTGGCCTTGCGGAGGGCCCTGCCGGGTCTTCTGCTCTTGCGGGATACTCTTTGGCGAATTCCTTCCCTGCTCTAGTGGCGAGGACGGCGGTTTCCTCCTCAGAGTCGGTAGGGGAGGTCATTGCTGTCTTATCTCCACCCAGGATGGCGGAGATGACATTGCAAGGTTTGCCCTTAACCATTTTCGAGGGCTCTGAGGTCCATTGCTTGTCATTGAGGAGATCCGGATGGACCCACATCACCTGTCCTGACGGCAAAATATGAGGTACTAACCTTTTCCCTCATTGATTATGAAGGTCATCATTAGTGATTTTTAGGACTACCTTGGGGATAGGGATTATCCCTGCCGGAGCCTGAACCTCTGGGAGATCTGTCCTAAAACTCAAGGTGATCATATTCGTGATCACCTGCTTTTGTATCTTATCCTTCTTTAGGGCTCCTGCATCGTAGAGGTCCTAGAGCTTATCTTTAAGGATGTAACACTTGGAGGTGTGGTGATCGAGGAATATGTGATACACACACTAACTCGGGTCATTGGTTTTGTTCGCCTCCTCAGGCTTTGTGACCTCCGGTAACTTAATTCGATTGCTCTTGAGTAGAGTATTGAATGTCGCCACTACTTGGTCTTCCTTGAAGTCGTATTGCCACGGGGGGCATTGCTCGAATTGCCTGGACTTCGGTCTTTGAGCCGTTTTGGGTGCCGGAGCAGAATCGACGGCCATGATCTCTTTTCCTCTTGTTTGAGAGGGATTCTTTGACACGGTCGGCTCCACGGCTCCCTTCTTGGGATGTGGCTCCTCGGCTTCTAACCTTTTGATCATGTTTTCTACCTGCTCGCCCTGACGAACAAGTTCTTTCTAGGACCGGGTTTCCACCATGCCGACCTTAGACAGGATGTGGATTGAGAGATTATTACCGCACATTTCGATCAGTCTGGATTCGGAAACTTGGTCCTGACAATGGACCGATCGGTTCCTGAATCTCTTCACAAAGTCGTTGACCGATTCCGATTTTTGCTGCTTTTCGATGAGGAGGGTGGCCATCGACACCTCCGTGTCATCGTCAAAGAAGCGAGCTAAGAAGAGCCTTTCCGCATCGGCCCATGACTTGATAGAGTCGGGTTCTAACTTGCGGAACCATTCAAATGCTACCCCTTTGAGGGTGCCTATGAATAACCGGGTGAGGATAGCATCGTTCCCCATAAGGAATCCGGTCTGCGCCATAAAAAAGTAGATGTGCTGTGAGGGTGATCCCTTGCCATTGAACTGCACCAAGCTAATCGGCTTGAACTTCACAGGGTATGGGACTATATCCCACTCGACGGGATAGGGTTGGACCACTCCAGTTTGCTCATGTTATGTTGGAGCTTTAAAGCGTTGAGTTGGCTTTGGAACTCATCGAACCTCTTATCACGGGCGCTACCCCTAGTATGTGACGTCCCTAGCGATGTCTTGGAAGAGTAATAAGATTGTGGGCTAACATTATCTACCGTTTCAGTCACTGGACGATGGGGAGGTACCCACTCCTTACACCCTGTCTGTCGCGGTAAGGTGTACTGGGTTCTTTTTTTCTTCTTCTTGTTATTCAGAAGCTACTCCAACATTTCCCTTAAGGAGTCGATGGTTGCCTGTTGTTCTTCGAACTTTTGGGCCACCGTCTGTTCATGTGTGGGTTCAGCCATGTGTACCATTGCCAGTGCGTCCTGACTTGAGTGCGATGTTTGGGACGTGGTTGTCACTGAGCAAACCTCGTCTTCGCCGTCGGAGGGAGGTACTAGGTCGAGTAATCGAACTCAATGCTCACCCCGTGCGACTACGGGTATGCTGGTATATACCGCCTTGTCCACGTTGAACAAGCGGAGGATTAGGCCCCAGGAAGGAGTCCGAATATGGAGAACCAGAAAGTACCGTCTTTCCCTTGTCCGTTATGTTGATTGTAGCGGACGAGAGTTCTAGATCATCGGCGGGGTGTCCTCTTTGGTGACGACGCCTTCGACGCGAAGGTCTTGGTCGGGAAGGCCGTTGAGAAAGCCTCTCGAACACTGAAGGTTTCGTTGTTCCTATACATTAGCAGTCGGTGAGTACTGTTTGGATAAGCCTTTCGCAGTGGCACTGAGGACTCACCTCATGTATGGTGCGTTTGCGAGTTAGGTAACCCCGGAGGTCTTCTGCGGACGGTTGACAACAACCCCCAACATCAGACGGATCGCCCGAATGATCGCACGAGAGAGTTTTGGATGCACTCCCTGGTGTACACTGGGTGGAATGGTTAAGTATTGGAGTTGGGCGAGTTTGCCTTGATATGCGAGTCTTCGTGCTTGGGCGAACTCAAGTCTGACCCTCCCAGCCGTGGGTCACTCAGGTCTGACCCTCTAAGCCGTGGGTTACTCAGGTCTGACCCTCCAAGCCGCGGGTCACTCAGGTCCGATCCTCCAAGCCGCAGGTCACTCAAGTCTGACCTTCCCAGTCGCGGGTCACTCATATCTGACCCTCCCAGCCGTGGGTCACTCAGGTCTGACCCTCCAAGCCGCGGGTCACTCAAATCTGACCCTCCCAGCCGCGGATCATCAGGGTCTGATCCACGCCAGGGCCGAGACAGGAGACACTTTGTACCCTTTTTTTTGATTCCGTCGAGTCCCGCCCCTATTCTGATTGATCTAATACTTCTAGTGAAGCCTCGTGCAGTGTAGACTTGTTCAAAAGTAAGAAGCCAATGGCGGATCGCCTGGGTCCTTTGCACAAGGATCGAGGCAAAGTTTCGATCAAAGAGCGCTTGGGTCCGGTGACTGAACCCCGAGCAACTCATCGAGATGGGGGTCGCACTCACCCTTATAACAAGTCTGAGGCTTCTCGTAAAGAGGAAACTCTTGTAGTCAACCGCCTCGGACTACAAGTTAGTGCCCAAGAGGCCGTTGAGGTCCTGTGCTCATGAAAGCGTAGCTCCAAACGTGTGACTCTTGAGAATACCATCAAAGCGGTAAGTCCTTAGACAAAAACGTGTTCATCAGACGATGACGTTATACCTGATAAGTCGTACTGACACGCGATAGATTGCTCTGGTCATCATGCTGATGAGTTGTACTATCAGACTGGGGGTACGAACAAGCCTCGGAAAAGGAGTAACCGAGAAGCGGACTCTTATTGTCCGTGTGCCAAAATTATCAGGATAATATTATCAGCGTGTAGCTACCCCAAGATCGCTCCACAGAGGATCTCGGTATTCCAAAGGCTTTCCTCTGAAGCATCAAAACCCAAATCAATGTGTTCTCACAAAAGAAGATCGGTCGTTCGAGATGTCAAATTCCTAGAAGTCACCATCAATATGGTCAATAAGGGAAAATCTCCGATTATTTTAAGTGGTTCTAGCCCTGACTTTTCTCCAGGAAGAGGAGTCAATTCGAGAATAGCCCAACTAATGTCTTGACTTCAGCTAGAAGCTATCGGACCTAAAAAATCCGCAGTCACGGTTAATATGGCTGACAAGGGAAAATCGACTTGACCTTCTAGTTCTGACTTGCTCATATCGCATCGTCTAACCCGGTTGCGATCAGGAACCATTAGACAAAGGGATTATCAGAGAATGCAGAGGGGATTATCCTCGGATGATGAAGCATTAGATGCCAACTCTGCAGTCACTTTCGATAAAACGGTATCCAGTCCGGGGCAATCCCGCGAAGTGTTTATGATTAACACTGAGCAAGTGGCCAAAATCATCGAGGATGCCTTGGCTAAGCAAAAAGAGAACTTCAAGTTTAAAATGGAAATGGCTATGCTGCGGATGAGGGAAGAGCATAACCAACAGATCCAAGCCTTCTCGAATCAGATAGGTGAATCCAATCGTCGCAACAATGTTAGTCAAGCAGCTAGCGATTCAGATGTGGATGAACACCTTAATGCTTGTAGGTGTAAATTTTGATCTCCCGAAATAAGGATTTCATTTGTATTGATAAGAATAACTTATTACAAACTAATGAATCGAAATTACAACAAAAACAGAGGGAATGCCCTCCTTGTTTAACGTGGGGACTTTTAGTAGCTATAGGATGCCTCGCTCGATTCTCGCACGGAGTCTACTTCCCTTGGACGATTCAATCGAGGTTGCTGGCGAGCTTCAGTACACAATAGAAGCTCAGGTCGATAGAGTTCGAGTCTCCCGAGTTCCCAAACGGCGATCGGAGCCGAGAACCGAGAGTCAACGATTCGATTAACTGATTGATTTAGTTAAAGGGATTCTGGATGAATCGCTCTTTAATTGTTCTTTTGAACTTTTCAATCTCGAACCTCTTTCCTGTTGCAGGAGAGGTTCTTAAATATGGGGAGCAACGGCGTGGCTGCTCCCTGAATCATGGGATGTGACCATGTACTGTTGGTAAATGCCATGCCTTTGGCTTGTACCATGAGTGGCTGCTTGATGGGCTCGGAACACTGTACTCCTTCCCTTCACGTCGTGAGGAGTGGAAAAGCCCATCCTTGTATGTGCTATTGTGGCTGCCAGGTACTAGTTCGGCGAGCTTGTTGATCGTAGGCGGATTCAGCACTTGACTCGTATAGGCGAGGTGAGCTTCAATCGTGAGCATGCAAGCGGACATGGCGACTGCATGGATTTGATTGGTCGCTCGTACTGTGAGCGGTTACTTGACGGGCTTGGAGTATTGTGCTCCCTCCCTTCACATCGTGGGGGGAGTTGGGGAAGCCCATCCCTGTACGCAGCATAGCGGCTATCGAGTACACTATTTGTAGGCGAATTTGACTCTCGACTCGAGCGGGCGAGTCGAGTAAATGGGCGAATTTCAATCACTTGGATGATCTGGACTCGTGCGGGCGAGTCAATCATACAGGCAAGTCTGTGATGACCAAATGTAAGCGAATTTGGTGATTGCACGGTCTGAGCTCATGCTAGCAAGTCAAGCCCATGGGTGAGCCCCCATCCTCAAGTCGTACGGGCGACTTTATCACAGGCGGATTTCACGTAAGTCTACAGAGGTAATTTTTACCGTCTATAATGCTGATAACCCTCTCGTTGGCCAGAACACTGGGGGTGGCCCCACTAAGGATAACGATGCTGAGGGTGGTCCCACCGAAGATGATAATACCGAGAGTGACCGTGTTGTTCCTCTCAGAAATCATCCAAAGCATGACACAGACGAGGAAAAAAAGATGAAAGATCTCGAGACACGCTCTGATGTCTGCTCGAGAGGTGAAGAAAACCGGTATTCTGTGTCCTTACCTAAGAGAGTAGGACTCAATAGCATACCTGACGAAGTTCAACCTGACCAACTTCACGCTGTTCGACGGGAAGGGTTCGCCCACTCAGCATCTGATCTATTTCAAATCTCACTTAGGCATGATCTCTGGCAATGAGGCATTGATAGTCCGGTCATTTGTTGGCACCCTTCATGGGCCTGTCTTCGATTGGTACTACCGTCTTAAGCCTGGAAGCATTAACAGCTGGGAGGACCTGGAGAGCCTATTCCTCGCTTACTTCTTTGATGATGATGCCGAGGTGTCAATCAGGACACTCTTCGATGAGAAACAAGAAGACGATGAGACGGTCAACGACTTCGTCAAGCACTTCCGGAATAAGGCGATGAATTGTCGAGATCTGATTACAGAGGACTTCATCCTCCAAACCTATCACAACAACCTCTCTTTGGATGTGTTGGAAGTTATAGGAGTAGCACTCTCCAATACCTGGAAAGAGTTGAAGATGCGCGGAGAGCGGACCGAACGCTTTCTCAGAAGGAAGCAAGCTAAGAGAAGCCAACCGATGGCTAATCCTCCGAACTCAAGCTTCGTCTCCCGTGGTAAGGGGAAGGCACCTGTAGCAGTTATTGATGTTAATCAGACATCACAACAACAACCCCGAAGACAGCAAAAGACTTCGGATTCGAGACTCTAAAAAGAGTACTCTTTCAAGGACGAAGACGTTCCAGCCATTTTCGAATCCCTCCTTAAAAACAACAAGATTAAGCTACCACCTATCGCAAATCAGGAGGAAGCTGATAATACTTCGGATCCAAAGTATTATGCGTACTATAGGAGGATCCTTCATCCCACTAAGGCTTGCTTCGCTCTTAAGAAAAGCATTCAAACCTTGGTTGAAGACGGCGTTATAACGCTAAATTAAGTTGAATGAAGACTTCGACAGGTATAAGAGTATAAACTGCTCCTTCTGACACTCTGAAGAGTATACAAGTATAAACTGCTTCTCAATACTCTAACAGGTATACGAGTCTAAACTATTTCCTAATTTTAACGAGAAGTTCATTGAAGAATACTGTATGTGATATTCTTAAGGATAATCCGACCATTTAGCTGAGTACAATGTTAGACCCAGTTTCACAAAGGAAGCTGGGGGTAGATGTAACGGGAAATTCCAAAAGAATTATATATAGTGTTTTCTTAGGGATAACCCGATCACTACAAGAAGGTGATGAATAAGAAACTCCCACTCAAACTCCTGCTACGTCTATGCACTCAACACTCCCATTATCAGAGTCCGGACATAGTACTCGGAATTTTATCTCCTAATCATTGATAATTGTCAAACCACTTCGTGTTAAGTATTTGTCACTTAACACCAGGAACTCTCTTCGAGTGATTTATACGAATTAACACTCTCACTGTTATTTGTACTCCTACTTGGTCAAACCTTCCTACAGTTAGGACCATAACCAAAATCCCCTCTCGATTTCTCCAATGAATGAGAGGTCTACGAATCGAACGATCAAACCTTCCTACAGTTAGGATTGTCTCAAACCTTCCACTCGGTCAAACCTTCCAACAGTTAAGGTCAAAACTAAAATCCCCTCTTGATTACTTCCATGAACAAGAGGTCCACTTTCAAATTGAGTGATCAAACCTTCCTACAGTTAGGATCGACTCAAATCTCCTATTTGGTCAAACTTCCTATAGTTAGGGTCAAAATCATAATTCTCTCTCGATAATAGTTTGATAATCAAACCTTCTGACAGTTAGGATTATTCGAATCTTTTCGATTCTCAGAGTAGAGATCCCACTCTTAGTTTTACCTTCCCGGATTCTTAAAGTGGAGATCCCACTTTGAGTTTTCTTTGTAACTGAAGATAGAATATAAAATTCTTCCTCTTCAGTTTTGGGAGATAGAATATAAAATTCTTCCTCTCCCGCATCGGGTTTGTCTTTACCCTAAAATAAGATATGGAGATAGAATATAAAATTCTTCCTCTCTAGCACCGGGTTTGTCTTTGCCCAAGAGAAGACACCATCCTTCAACTCCAAAATCCATGCTTCACACGCATAAAAAATTTTATCCTGAAGTCTAAGTAGGGATAAGTCAGCGCCTAACACGTGTTTTCGGTTAGTCTTTTGCCGTAAAAAAGACAAAAGCCCACATATTCGACACTATGGAAGGTTGTTATTAATAACACCATAATCCATGTCTCACACGTACGGAGAATTTTATCCCGAAGCCTAAGTAGGGGTAAGTCAGTGCCTAACACGAGTTGTGGGTTTAGTCTGGGGAATTTTATCCCGAATCCTAAGAAGGGATAAGTCAGCGCCTAACACGCGTTGCTGGGTAGTCTATTCCTGTAAGAAAAATGAAGTCTACGTATTCAATATCGTAGCACTAAGAGTTAACACTCTCTTAGCACAACGTTATATGCGGAACGGACTTAAACAACCCGCATGCTAGCCCGACTCGAATGGTAGTCGGTAAAGGTACGTTAAATCCGTTGAAGGCTGAGGGTTCGCCAAAAATCCTAAGTCTACGTCTAACACACATCGTCGGGTAGTCTATTCCCATTAGAAAGACGAAGTCTATGTATTCAATATCGTAGCACTAAGGGAGTTAACTCTCTTAGCACAATGTTACATGCGAAACAGACTTAAAAAATCCCCATGCTAGCCCGACTCAAACGGTAGTCGGTTAAGGCTCATCAAACCCGTTGATGGCTGAGGGTTTGCTAAAAATCCTATAAGTGTGAGAGTCATTGACGCACCAGCTTCATTAGTTAGTCTCGTGGCTTGAGGATCCAACAATTTTAGAATAAGAGCCCTACATGCAGAAGAATCAGCTTTAACAGTTGGTCCTACAGCCTCAACATTTGGGACCGTCACGCTCCAACGCCTTAAGATCTTAAACTATGTAGACTCCAGTAAACGTACGAGTATAAAGTGTGTCAACACCGATCGACGCGTAATCCTAGGTTAACGCCGGTCAACGCGTTGCGATGAAAGTCAACACCGGGTGATCCAAAACCCTAAGGTCAACGTTGGTCAACGCGTAACCCTAGGTTAACACCAGTCAATGTGTTGCGATGAAAGTCAACGCCTGTTGACCCGAAACCCCAAGGTTAACGCCGGTCAACATGTAACCCTAGGTCAATGCTGGTCAACGCGTTGCGATGAAAGTCAATGTCAGGCGATCCAAAACGACGCCATTCAACGCGTAGCCCTAAGTCAATATATTATGACAGAGATAGTTAGTTCTAAGTCAACTCAATGACACGAGCCAAAACTAACTTACCAAGTTCGATTCGAAACTTCGACGATGGCCAGACGATAAATACAACGCCAGAAGAACTTTAGCTATTCATCAAAATAGACTGAAAATCAAAGAAGTTAAGAATTAAAACCAACTACAGGTCCTTTCCACTGCTAGAAACAGGACTTTTAGCGACGGACAAATCCGTCGCTAAAAGTCAAAATTCCGTCGCTAAAGATATTAGCGACGGAAAAAATAAGATTCCGTCGCCAAAAAACCGTTAGTACTGCGGGGGTAGCTAAAAACAGTTTTAGCGACGGATAATCCGTCGCTAAATTTTAGCGACGAAAAATTAGTGACAGATAATCCGTCGTACTATTTTTTTCTAAAAAAAGAAAAAAACATTAGCGACGGATTTTCCGTGGCTAAAAAAATTTTTAGCGACGGAATATCCGTCGCGAAAAACTATTAGCAACGAAAAATCTGTCGCTATAACTAGGTTTTATAAAATTTTAAAAAATAAATAAAATGCATTTTCCGTCGCCATTAACATTAGCAACGGATTTTCCATCGCTAATGTTTGTCCCCCGTATCTGTTTTCCGTCGCTAAAAGTCTTTTTAGCGACGGCTAATCCGTTGCTAAATATTTCCAATATATTTTTAAAAATGATTTAAAAATAAAAAAACCTGTACAATAATATAATAAATTTAAAAACCTGTTCAATCAGCAGTATAATAATTATCCTCACGCATATATAACACATATAATTTAATTAAAATATCCCAACATAATAAACGTTGTTTATAAAACACACATCATGATAAATATTGTTTATACAACACATTCATTCATTGTTTTCAAAGGTAAAAAAACAAATCAGTCCTCCTGATCATCATCATCATCCTCCTCATCACCAGCTCCACATTGTCTAGAAGTCCCGGCCTGCAAATATAAATCAAACGTTAACAATATGGCATGACATTCAAGTATAGCAATAAGAGAGAGTGAGAGAGTATTATGGCATATTCTTATGTATTATACACACGCACGCATAATTTTTACAACAACGCATGCACACACCCTAACCCCGCAAGGAAAGCTACTCGTACCTAATAGCAAGATAGAGAGAGGTCTTAGCCTAATATGCGCATATGCACATACGTGTACACGCGCAATACGCGTACACGCACAATTTTCTCACCATACACGTATGTACGCGTACATGCTCATATGAGTACATGCACATACACGTATACGCACGCACACATACACGCGTGTACGCATGCATGCATGCATACACGAGTGCATGCACGCACGCATACACGCATGCATACACGCGTGCATGCATGCACGTATACACGCGTGCACGCACCACAATAACACAACTAACCAATTCACCAACCAATACTACCATCACTACGTATGTACGCACCATCAACACCACCATCACATAAAAATATTATACGTATATATTTTGGGCTTTGTGTTAGGGTTAGAGTTAGGGTTTGTATGTAAAAGTGTGTATCGATGTGTGTGATATCATTTAGTTACATGGCATATTCATAACTAAGTAAGAATTAAATATATTTAATTCATTTAATTTAAAAAAGTAAAGTATATATATTACCTGATCCGCCATAAATCGTCTCCTATATGCCTCCTGAGCCTCCTGAGACTAAGTCGATATGAACTGTGTGAACTCTAATTGTTGCTGCTCCCGGCGTCTCTGTTCTTCCTCCGCAATCCGCTGATATGTTATTTGCTGCGACTGCCAATCTTCAATCGCTTTCATCCGCTGCTCCATCGAGTCTTGATATGAACTGCTTCCTGATGTTCCTTGTGGTGCTGCAGACTCGTAGGTGCTACTAGACTCGTGCGGCTTCTGCTCAGATCCTCTCCACCGGTATCTGTTCTTCCTACTCGGTCCAATGACCGTCTCGATGATAGAGTCCTCCTCCTCTCTACTTAGCTGGGCCGGAGTGCTAGAACCGACCTGAGACTGAGATATTTGCTCCTGTACCTTGGCATGTAATTTCTCCTACGATATATCAAAACAACCCGGGCAAGTCAACTTTTTAATGATGCATTGTTATGAAATTGAATATATAAATGAACTGCTACTTATAGCCAGATCCTTGTTCTTCACCTTCTTCTCTTCATCGGCGTAATTCGGGCTCCAAGAAGTCAGAATACGATCTGCAAAATGTCCGAGATCTCCCCTTCCCTATTTTATTCAAATATATTATTAACCCATAACACATAAAGTATACTCAAATTGACAATTTATAAGCTAATATATTATATACCTCAAGCTCCAATTGATGATAATGCTGGCTAAAGGACCTGGAACCCCCGTGATGCTCGTAACCGCGGGGAGCGTTGCGGTTCCTCCTTGCTATTTCAGCTTGAGCCTAGAAAACAATGTCAAATCAGGAAAATATAGAAATTCAGCATATAAAATGAAAAAATATACGGCAATAATACCTGGATTTTAGCCGTGTCCCAATAATCACAAAGTGCAAAAAATTCTACTCCATCTACGCGCTCGTCAAGATGCCAGAAACGCTCCCAATCGTTTGTTATTTGAACAAAATATTTTTTCTTCACCTCAGATCGCCACCTCTTGAACGATAGATTGATTTGCGTGAAGCAGTAAGTCCAGGAACAAATGTTATCGTCAAGGAAGAAAAATCGCTTCAGTATATAAAAAAAGATATACAAATCAGTGTATTAAACATAATAATAAACTAATAACTCCAAATGATGAAAATCCAAATAAATGACTCCTGGCAAAAAAAATAATAAAGTAATAACTCACACATATATATCTCCAACAAGCCACCAGCGCATCAATTCGTTGTGATTTCCACGTCAAAAAAATATTAAAGAAATCATGTCTCCTGGCTAAAGCAGCGAGAAAATTATTGAAAGCATTGGCAAATGCCCTGACAGGCACTCTGTACTCCCATCGGATCACAGCCCTCCGATTAATATCAGGGATGAGGTTCTGTGGCTTGGTAGCACTGCGGCCGTGCCTAGGAGGTCGCTCGGTACCTGCGAAACAATAAAAATCGGGTGGCATATAAATCAATCCATACCCATAATAAAAAGTAAAATAATAACTGATAAACTATAAAAATCTATTCACACCTTTCAGTTCGATGCATCTACGCCTTGCTTGTTCGTACCTACGCTGCGCGATAGGTCGCAAAGCATGATAAGATTCCCAATCCCCCTTCACCTTGGTCGGGTCGTGGACTCGCTGATCTGGAATAGAATCTGGTGGTAGTGGCGCAGTAGCCACAGCTGCACTATACGGCTCATATCTCCGCTCCTCCAATACATCTGCATGTAGAGGCGGCGGGGGTGACGGTATCTCAGCATGCTGTATAGGATCAGCCTGTGCCTCCGCATCATGTGAAGCATCTCCGCTGCCTGTGTCCTGTGGCGGCGAGTCATGTGTAGCATCTCTACGTTCTATGTAGGAAATGTTAAAAAATAATGTTAGGCTCACATTAATAGTTTATAGAAATGTACATATATAACAAATAAATAAAAATACCTAACGTAGAGGCATGTGCGTCGCCTCTAGAATGTATACCAAAAAGTCTCTCAAGCGCTCTTTTACGTAGTCCTTTTGTCATCTATACTTTGAAAATATAATGAGCATCCAACAAAAGATCGGAAATAGTAGAACAAATTACTAGTGATCAAGTGACATAAAACTACCCAGAAAGAGATGTCAGGTGCAAAACTCAAAACTTCGAACAAGATGAGATGAGATTAACAATAATTTTGACTTTACATGCCATAATAGCAATTAACAAAGAAATAATAAATAAATAAGCAAAATTTCAAATAGGTTTCAACAGTGAATAACAAGAGACACAGTACATGCCAAAATCTCCTTTCAAACTTTCATGTAACTGGACCTAGAGTCTGCAAATATACACTGATTAATTCTGATTTCCATTCTCCTGGATCACCGGTCTCAGGCGTGCTTGTTGATTCAAAGAATCAACAGCAGCAACAGCAGCAGCGAAAACAGCCACAGCCACATTTGGCATTGCAGCTGTAGCATATTTTTGTTTTTTGGGGGGAAATGTATCCTTAATTTGTTTGAGATGCAGGAATTGCACCCAATGTGATTCATAGAGGGAAAGGGAGGGGTTTGTACAGTCTAATTGATGTTGTTGAATTAGGCAGTTTCCAGCAAAATCATAAGAGGGGGAAAGTTCATCTATATAACTAGCCTGAGTCGGTTGAGCACAAATCACTGTCTCTAAAATCTTTTGTACCTACTTCATAGATTGTTATACTTTACGCGCAAGTATGATGTCTTGCATATCCTGTAAGTATACGTGATGTCTATCTTTACTTACACTGTCTGTCCTAAAGAATAAAAGAATAGGATTTATATTGCCTAATTGCTTAAGTATGAGATTCAGATTGCTTTAGCTGCTTAACTACTAGAACAAGAAATAAAGTCAGTGTGGGGAGCTCCATGGCAGTCAATTTCATCACAGTGACCTTTTTCCATCCTGTGTCTACTTCATCTTTAGATTCGTCATGATTCAAAACTCTTACGTGTACTAAGCATATAATGTCTGTATTTTTACACAGGTAACACATTAATGAAAGTCCAAGAAGCACAGAAAATTACCTTTCAAGAAAAAATAGCAGTAACAAAAGAGAGTGCAAATATACATACATATAATACACACACACACACACACAATGGCAACAGGTTTTAATTCTCTAAAATATTCACAAAAATTTAAACAACATTGGCATACATTCCCGATCAACTGACCCATGCATGCACGTGAACTACTTCCATCAACATTCCTCTATCCTCCACCCATCCAAAACATCATGTTCGATCTCTTTCCTTTCCAAATCCAAATTTACACCCGAAAAAAAAATAAGGGGAAAAAGGAAAAAGAAAAATCTCAATTCCTAAATTACAATTTGTCCCTAATTAAAAAAAATCAAATTCCTAAATCCTCCATCATTTTTACAAAACAACAAACACATTCAACAACACCAACAAATCATTCCAAAAACCTCCACCAAAACCCTAAACTACAATTCCCAGTCAAATATAAGGTCCTTGAATTAGATAAAATATAAGATCCATGAGAGAGTGAAAAAGAGATTGAGGGAGGAGAGAGTACCTTGAGAGAGTGAAAGAGAGAGGGAGGCGGTGGCTCGTCGGTAGGGCGGCGGCGAGGGTCAGGCGCCGGTGAGGGTCAGGCGCCAGAGAAGAGAACGAGAAGGGGGAGAGGTGGGGGGAGAACGAGAAGGGGGAGAGGTGGGCCAGGGGGAATGAAGAGAGAGAGAGGGGGAAATGGGGGAATTGAGAGAGGGATTTGGGATAAATCCCTCTCTCGGGCGCGGGTTGCCCAAATTTTTTGGGCACGCCCGCGCCTAATTTTTTTCCCAGCAAAACTTTTTAGCGACGGACACTGCCGTCGCTAAAAAATTTTTAGCGACGGAAGTTCCGTCGCTAAAAATTTTTTAGCGACGAAAAAATTCCGTCGCTATAATTCCGTTGGTAAAATATAGCGACGGACATTTTCCGTCGCTAAAAATAATTTTTCCGTCGGCAAAATTATTTTGCCGATGGATTTATAGCTACTAAAAATTCCGTCGCTATAACACGACTTATAGCGACGGAAATTTCCGTCGCTATAATTCCGTCGGCAAAATCCCATATTCTAGCAGTGTTCACATCAATTAAAGGTTGGACCGATCACATCCAAAGTATTTCAGCCTCCTCTATAAAAGAAATGAGACTGAAACACTTTGGAGGGGGTATCTGTAGGCGTCTAAAAATGCCTATAGGTTTCCGTACATGGATCGAGACAAAAAGAAGACAATGAACATCACTATCCAAGTCACGAAAGCTTATTTAACATCGACAAGCGCATGAAGTGTGAAGCAACGAAACTTTAGAATAATGAAAACACGAACTGATTGAGAGCTACGCGTAACTTACGAAACACGAAGCACCTTTCATATCCCACATGTCATTCAGCCATGGAAGCTTATAGATCTTCTTGTCAGCTTTTCAACGCATATTGAATCGTACAATTCTGAGTTTGGACGATGAAAATATGACGAAAACGAACGAGACGCGTAGAATGGCGCCCAAGTACCAAACTGACCCGTGCGGCGATTGGTCGGCACTATCCGACCCGCGCGGCAGCGGGTCGGGGCCATCCGACCCGTACGACGGTGGGTTGGTACCTTCCGACCCGTGCGGTGATGGGTTGGGGCGATCCGACCCACGCGGCAGTGGGTCGGCGCCATCCGACCCACCCGGCAGTGGGTCGGCACCATCCGACCCGCGTGACGACGGGTCGGCACCATCCGACCCACGCGACGACAGGTCAATACGAGCCGACATGCGCTTACGCGGGTCATATCGATCCATCTCTAGCCCAGAGCTTCTTGTAACCTCCAAAATGCATTTTTAGGATGTTCGATCAGTTTCTTCTGTTCCATAGGTTCCTAACTACCTAGATATCATCTACAAACGTGGTTAGACCGTTATTGACGGAAGATAAGGCCAAATTACTCATTCTTATCCAAATACCTCCCAACCGAAGCCTATAAATACATGCCTAGGGGCTTATTTCCCCGGGCGGAATATTATCAAGACGAGGAGGTGCTGCCGAGTTGGAGAGCAAGGGAGCACAAATTTCAGAGGAGGCTAACTGATCTCGGCAAAGTTCTTCAGCATAAAGAGGGAGAGTTCGAGAGATCTGAAGCCCCGTTCGTCCGTTCCTCGAGATTAGGCTTGCTCTTAATCTCGAGAAGAGCTACTAATTTCGCTTTGTTGATTTTAGAGCTTCAAGCGAATACTTCATTGGTGAAGTAGGAGCTCTGTTAATTTTCTGTCAACTGGATCTGATCCGCGGTGGTCCACGGATATTAACGTCCCCGGCATAAGCAAAGATCCTACGCAAAATATAGACTAATAAATAGGATCTGTGTGTAGTTTGACAAGAGTTGTAATCTTTCACTTTCATTGTAAAAGAGATCTTATAAAAAGATTAATTTTTTTATTCATTTGAGTTTATTGTAACGATTAAAGTTGCAATAGACTCGATGATAATGAAAACATCAACTTTTAACCCAAACATCCTCGTCATCAAACATCGTAGATCTCGCCTTTTTCTCGCTTCTCGACTCACAAGACGCTCCTAAAATCTCAACTTTAGGGCTAGGGTTTGAGAGAGAGTGGAAGAGGGGTTGCTAGGGTTTAAAACTCCGATGAAAATATGATAATTTTTGTGAAAACACATGTGTGTGTGTGTGTGTGTGTGTGTGTGTGTGTGTGTGTGTGTATATATATATATATATATATATATATATATATATATATATATATATACATATATACAAACCCGAAATAAATCTGTTTGACCTGAACCAGGAAGCCTAGTCTGACTAGGAAAATAACCTTCGGCATTTTGGATGTAATTTTCTCATACGACCTTGGAATGAGGTGATTTAAAATTTGTTGGAAATTTGTTGAAGAGACCTATAACTTCGGTCTTTTGAATTTTTTTTAGATTAAAACTGCACCAGTGTGTAAATATATAAACTCTTAACTGGTCATTTTCTAGATTTCTTTTCGTGCATGTTTTGTGTATTTGCACTCATATATTCATAAATATACATTGAACTGATCTCAAATTAATTTTCCTATTATACTCAAATATCAAAATATGTTATATTTTCACCATATAACATATTTATTATTATTATTCACATAATATTCAATTTTTTGGGGTTTTACATTCTTTCCCTCTTAAAAAGAATTTCGTCCCCGAAATTCCACAATCGTATCCTAGAGATTAATAATATCAGAAAATCACGTTAAGGGGATAATCCAGACACAGAACTCAATCATAGTCAAATCATCATGAATCTTGACCTCCTTGGCAAGAATGCATACCAGAATCTCAATCATAGTCAAATCATCATGAATCTCGACCTCTGGTGCATCCAACACTCGATTCTCCTCCTTGTCGTGTAGATGCTTCTTAAGCATAGAGACATGGTAAATATCGTGTATGCTGGACATTGAGAACAGACCAATGTACCTCGGGGCAATCTTGCCCCGTCTACCAAAATATTGTACACCTTTCATTGGTGATACTTTTAACAAAACATAATCCCCAACCTAGAATTCTAATGGTTGTTGTCTCTGGTCTGCATAACTTTTCTGACAACTTTGCGCTGTAAGAATGCACTCTCGAATGACTGCTATATTCTTCGTAGTCTTTCTAACAAGCTTCGGTCCAAGCAATAGACTGTCTTCTAGTTCTACCCAACAAATAGATGATCTGTAAGACCTCCCATACAATGCTTCATACGGTGCCATGCCAATAGTCCCTTGATAGCTATTATTATAGGCAAACTCAATCAATGGGATGTGGTCCTCCCAACTATCCTAAAAATCAATCACGCATGCCCTTAACATGTCCTCCAATATCTGGTTCACTTTCTCTGTCTGTCCATCCGTCTGCGAGTGAAATACACTAGAGTAAGATAACTGACTACCAAAAGAGTTCTGAAAGCTTCCCAGAAATGTGCTGACTTCGTTAACCGATCCACTATTACCCAAACTAAATCGTTCCCCTTCTTTGATCTCGGCAATCCTACAATAATGTCCATAGAAATATCTTCTCATTTTCTCTCCAGATTGGGTAAAGGCTGTAGGGTTCCTGCTGGTCTCTGATGTTCTGCCTTCACTTGCTTACAGGTGAAACACTTACTACATACTCATCAATCTCACCACGTATGCCGCTCCACCAAGAGTGTTTCTTCAGGTCCTTGTATATTTTTGTTGTGCTTGGATGCACTATGTACATAGTATGATGCGCCTCATTGAATAAGTTCCTTCTTCAGTTGTGGATTTCTCGACATCACTATTCGGCCTTTTATTCAAAGTCTTCCATCTGTTTTAACGGTCCAATCAGGCTTAGGCTCTTTAGAAATTTCCCACTTTTGGATTTAAATCCAAGTGTCCTCTAGCTGAGCTCTAACCACTCTATCACTCCAAGATGGTTGCACGAACAAAGCTCCAAAAAATGGCTGTTCCTGCCTATCTCTGGTCTAAAGTCGAACTGGTTAATTGTGTGGAGATCTCAATACAACGAACACCTCAAAGCGTCTATTACGACGTTCGCCTTCTCCGGATAGTACTGAATCACAAACTCGTAATCCTTAATAAATTCAACCCATCTCCACTATCTCTGATTTAGATCTTTCTGAGAGAAGAGGTACTTTAAACTATGACGATCCGTGAATAGCTCGAACTGCACTCCATATAGGTAATGTCTCCATGTCTTCAGTACAAAAACTACCGCAGCTAGTTCCAAGTCACGTGGGGGATAATTTTGCTCGTACGTCCTCAACTGATGTGAAATATATGCTACAACTCTCTAGGTCTATATCAAAATACCTCCTAAACCCACTAATGACGCATCTGTGTAGACAACAAAGATCGTATTACTGCTCGGGATGGTCGAAACTGGTGCTGTAGTTAACTTAGCTTTCAAAGTCTCAAAGGCCTCATGGCACTCCGTGCCCCAAAAAAAGGTACACCCTTCTTCGTAAGGTGTTTAAGTGGCGTGGCTATCTTTAAGAAGTCCTGAATAAACTTCCTATAATAGCCGGTCAAACCCAAAAAGCTATGAATCTCTGTGACTATTGTCGACGGCTCTCAATCAAGTACTGTTGCAACCTTAGTTAGATCCACTATAATGCCATCTCTGCCGATGACGTGACCTAGAAATCTAACCTCAGATAGACAAAACTTACATTTGCTAAATTTAGCATATAGCTGATGCACCCACAAAATCTATAATGCTAGTCGAAGATGTTGCTCGTGATCTGCCTCCGATCTCAAATATATAAGGATGTCGTCGATAAATACTATCACGAACTGGTCCAAATATAGACAGAAAACCCAGTTCATCAAGTCTATAAATACCGCGGATGCATTGGTCAGCCCAAACGATATGACAAGAAACTCAAAGGACCCATAACGAGTCAGAAAAACGGTCTTGAGAATATCTATCTCCCGAACCCGCAACTGATGATAGCCTGAACGAAGATCAATCTTCAAGAAGTGTCGTGTTCCCTGCAGCTAGTCGAACAAGTCATCAATTCTCGGTAATGAATACCTATTCCAGATAGTGACCTTGTTCAACTCCCGATAATCTATACAAAGATGCATACTATCATCCTTCTTCTTCACGAAAAAGACCGGCACTCCCCACGGAGAATGACTCCGGCGAATAAAACCCTGAGATAACAACTCGTCTAACTGAGTCTGTAGCTCACTAATCTCAGCAGGTGTCATACGATAGGGAGCTCAAGATATCGGTGTTGTGCCTGGTTACAACTCGATGCAGAACTCAACCTCTCACATAGGAGGTAACCCCGGTATGTCCTAAAAGACATGCTAAAAATCTCAGACGACTCTAGTCTTACACAACTCAGCACTCCGATCTCTCAGCATCACCTCCTAAATATATACCAGAAATGACTTCGCAAACTGGTTGCCCTGTGAGGTCGCTACAATCAACTCAGACTCATCGGACGCTAGCAAACTGGCTGTTTTTGCAAAATAGTCGATGCTAACATGGTAGGGTGATAACCAATCCATACGAAGAATGACTTTGAAATTTAACATCCACAAAACGATTAGATCTATAATAAACTCGGACTCATCTAATCTAATAACACATCTCCTACAGACGCTTCCCAATAGAGATACCTCCCCTAAAGGAGTAAAAACGGATAGCGGTACATCTAAAGGATGTGCGACTAATAGAAACCTATCCGTAAAAGCATGAGATATAAAAGAATGGGAAGCTCCAGAATTTAACAGGATCCGAGATGGAAAAGAGTTCACTAAGAAAGTACCTTCTACTATAGCTTCGCTCGCACCGTGATCACGTAGTACGACCGCATAGACTTATGGCTGGCGACTGTTGAACTGCTGGCGGTGGAAATACGAGACTATCTACCCCTCAGGAATCTCTTGAATGGCACGAATCGGGCCTACTAGCCCTTTAATTCTTGAAACGGTTGGCAGTGTCTCAATCATCTGTTGCTGGCCGTAACAGCGACCCTACGACTGCTGACCCTGACCACGATTCTGCTGCTGATCGTGTCCTAGTCTTTGCTGCTAGCATTGAAAATTCTTGCCCCGATGTTAGGTTTTTCTAAGTGCCCCGATGTTAGGTTTTTCTAAGTCTTGCAAAAGGTTTCTTATCCTTGCCCTTATCTTCAGACAGTCCTGCTTCCATAATTAACTATCGGTATGTCTCTCTGCTCTAATCAGGCTAGTTCTAACTGCTTAGCAAAGTAGTAGGCAAAATCCTCTTATGAAATTTACATTCACTGCTTCGTCGTAAACTAAAGTTGGTTCTATCCTCTGATTACAACCTCTATGCTGAATACATCTAACTTCTACTTTGGTACTGCGTCGACGTTAAGAAATTTTTATATATTCTTTCCATTAGGCTGCAAACAAATCCTGTGTGCCCTGAAACTATGGTGCTCTCAGTGTTTGATATATTTTTAATTTTATAGAACCAATTCTTTTGCTCTACGGCTCTATCAACAGTTGGTTATGGCGATGGTGAAATCATCAGTATTACCTCTCTAATAGGTACGGCTGGTACAACTGGTGTTGGAACTTCAGAAAGTGAAATCTGGCTTGTTATTCGCTCCTCGAGTGTGCTAGTCTCTACTTCTGTAATCGATGTTATCAAGTCAATCAGATACTATGGAGCCTGCTGCGGCTCAGGCTCTGCTTGCCTAGCTCTCTGGGTATAAGTTTTACCCCGACCATGTCCTCGTCCCGATTTAATCAAAGTAAGATAGTCATAAAAAAATTCATAATTTTCAAACATACGTGTATAACATCCTCACTCTTTCTAGGAATTCCTAGCGGACTCTATACATGAATCCTAAGAAACTCTATTCTAGCTCCACTACTCGACGCAGGATGATCCTAAGGATACTGGAACTAGAGCTCTGATACTAACTGTGACGCCCCTATTTTCACCCATGACTGCAGTCCAAGGTGAACGCAGTGATGTCAAACCTATCATACACCACACACTGTGCAATAACATGTTTCACCAATCATAGTAATATCCTCTAGTGGAAACAAATTAAAAGCGTAGGTACAAAAAAAGTAAAGAAATAGAACAACGACAATAGACATGATAAAGAAAGAAAGATATATCATAAATTAAGGTCATGTCTCGGCTGTAAATAAACTAAAATATATCTGGAGTCTGAAATAACATAAGATGTCTCCGTGAATCAAAATAGAAAATCGTACTAAGGCACACTGCCTTTACAATATGAGATAAACTCTAGGATCTGAACAAAATATAAAACTATGATGGAGCCTCTAATAAATCTCATGTGATGGCGACTATGTAATAACTCTGTCATCCTACGACTCTCCGGTACTCCGAATTATCTGAAAGAATATTAGAAGAAAAAAAGCAATAACAAGAGCGTCAGAGCGCTATAGCAAGATCACCTATATCTGCCCCCAGAGGAAGGGCTGCTAGATGGAGTGGAGGCTCTATCTATTAAGCATAGTCTACATGGATCATTTTCCCCCGTATCTAATGGAATTAATTTTTAGACACCTACAATACGAGATGTAGTACGTCGAACGAAATAATCCAAACAAGAAAACCCTTATATATATACCATATGTCCCGAATTGTAAACATCTAAACATTAATATCAAACTAAAGATAAACAATCTAAATAAAATCAACAATTAGAAATCTACAATACGAGATTGGCACGTCAAGCAAAATAATCCAAACAAGGAAACCCTCATGTATATACCATATGTCTTAAATTGTGAATCGCTAATTATTGATCCCAACTAAGAAAATAAAAAAAAACAGTAAAAGAAAGTAAAAACATCGACATATCATATTCATAATATGTTCCACTATCACTAGGAAGATAGAATGAATACCGGCACAAATCCGTGTACTTTCAAATGCAAATTACTCTAGGTCATATATTGGCAGTGAGTCGAAAATATAACTGGCATCCGCCAACGACTCGGGCTATCATTTAACTATCTCAATGTAACTCCATGCAAGATTTTGATTCATCGCATCATCATATGGGACGGACTATTCGGTCGGTATCCTAATAATGTACGCAGCTCATTAGTCTCATC
This sequence comes from Asparagus kiusianus, assembly GCA_022839385.1. Classification (NCBI taxonomy): domain Eukaryota; kingdom Viridiplantae; phylum Streptophyta; class Magnoliopsida; order Asparagales; family Asparagaceae; genus Asparagus; species Asparagus kiusianus. The sequence continues at coordinate 221,304 of BQKN01063729.1, forward strand.
GCATCTCTGTACGTAACATGAGTGCGGGAAAGACTACCAAGTAGGCATCCTAGAAATACGGTTCACAAACCTCATCGCATCCTAGTATAGGACAGACTGCTAGATAAAGCATCCTAAATCCGACTCAATGGCCTGTACTAATGGAATATCAATGCACTATCTCCGTAGTACTAAACTAAGCTCATCAACGATATACAGAAGGTGTGTGTATAATATGTACTAAACTCTTTCTCAAAATAATCGGGTCAAAACCCATCATAATTCCTTTTAGCATACCCATGTGTGTGCTACTACACTATTCGTGAATTTGCGTATAAAGAAGTGTGGCTCGAAACCTGCGAACATATCTCAAACAGATGCAAAATAAAAATTCAGGCAATAGCCTTAGTAGTCGACTACTAGGCTTAGCAGTCGACTACACTAAGTCCATCCAGACTTTGTAATAACATATATCAGTATCAGTAGTCAACTATTAAGAACATTAGTCGACTACTCTGCAAACACACAATTTCTGTTATACTCAACTGGGCACGAGTAGCCGACTACTAAGCTTAGTAGTCGACTACTCTGTCAAGACACACATTCTTTCGTGCACAAACAGTGCTTATGTTAATTGTACATATCATGTCATTAAAACAAGATTTTATACTTAGAATATGCAATAGGAATTATCTGAATCATCAAATTAAATTATTTTATCTTCCAAATTAGGGTTTTACATCCTAATTAAACAATTTCTTCAATTATCTCATATGTAAACAAAGTGCTTATCAACACATGATAAAAACTACTCATGAACAGAGGTAAAATTCATTTAAATATGTTTATCTTATTTAGGTATAATAAACCTAGGATTTAAGCATGATTAATTAACATGAAAACTCAAAGAAACCTTCACGTAATATATCAATTATTTTAAATCAGCACTGTAGTTTTTTTATAGAATATTTTATTAGTAAATTAAGCATATCTTTCTCTAGACAAACTATTTTTAAGAATAGTTTTCTGTTTTGGAAACTAGATCCACATAGCTATCATTTGGCACTAGTTTGCTTCATTTTTGAGTTTATATGATATCTTAAATTTCTAGTTAAAGATTACATATGTGCAACAGTTTTCTACAGAACATGTCATTAGTAAATTGAGTATATCTTTCTCTATAAACACTCTTTCTTAGAATGGTTTTCTGTTTTCAAAAACAGGTTCACATAGCTTTCATTTGACACTAGTTTTGTTCATTTTAGAGTTTATATGGTATCTCAAATTTCTTATTAAATGTTATACACATGCAGTAATTTTCTGTAATCTATGATAAAAACAAAAACTAAACCTCTTTGTAATTCAATTAGACAACATATTAGAGTTAACACACGAGTTAAACATAATTATCAAGTTTAAAAAATAAAAAAAATTTAATCACTCCTAATGATCATGATCACATTACTATCATAAATAATTAGGAAAAGCTAATGATCTAGCATTTGGTTAAGATTTATCATCAAAAAACTTATCTTTTTCATATTAGGTTAAGCCTTAAGCATGAAAATATTGATTAAACACTTTTATAATTAAAACACTATGACGATTGGTTTGGATGTAGATAGTCTTACCTTATCACGTGTGCAAGCATCTGAAACTGATGTGAAACGACTCCTCGTCGCCAAACGTCGTAGATATTGCATTTTCCTCGCTTCTCGCCTCACAAGACGCTCCCAAAATCTCAACTTTAGGGTTAGGGTTTGAGAGAGAGGAAGAGGGGCTACAAGGGTTTGAAACTCTGATGAAATGATAATAATTTTTGTGAAAACACTTGTATATATATATACAAACCCGAAATAAACCCGTTTGACCCGAACCAGGAAACCTAGTCTGACTAGGAAAATAACCTTTGGTATTATAGCTATAACTTTCGCATCCGACCTCGAAATGAGGTGATTTAAGATTTGTTGAAAATTTGTTGAAGATACTTATAACTTTGGTCTTTTAAGTTTTTTCAGATTCAAACTTCATCGGTGTGTAAAATATATAAACTCTCAACTGGTCATTTTTCTAGATTTCTCTTCGTGCATGTTTTGTGCATTTACACTCATATATTCACAAATATACATTGAATTGATCTCAAATCAATTTCTATCATACTCAAACATCAAAATATGTTATATTTTCACCATATAACATATTTATTATTATTATTCACATAATATTCAAATTTTTGGCACGAAATTCTATGATCATCATTATGTTATATTTATTATTATTATTCACATAATAAATATGTTATATGGTGAAACACCCCGTTGCTGGGAAGGAGGTGCTCCCGTTGCTGGGAAGGTGGTATAATGACATTATAGGCCTTTCTTCTCGATGAATCTAATAGGTTATCATTGCCTCGAACCTATCAGCATAGGTGTCTCTTCTCAACATTGTTTAATCTTCAATGATCATCATTATGTCTCAATCCTTAACAGTCTTGAAGACTCGTCAGACTGCTAGTTACCAATGTTGCTGAAGTGACCTTCCATCACTCACTAACCAACACGTGTAGAGCAAAGGATAACTCAACTTCCAACTCACCCTTCACCATCGTCTTACTATACACTCATGAAGTGACCAATCTGCCCTTAGCATCCCCTATAAATACAGATGCTATTCATCATAGCTAGAGGTTCGCAATCTAAAATCCCCTAAAGCACACACTGTATAAAAATAAGAACACACAGTTCTTCTTTGACCCCACTCAAGTTCATCAACTGACCTGATCATTGGAGGTATCACGGGGGAATTCATCCCCACCCTCTTATGACTCTTTGTGTGCAGATTGTTCGGCCATCCTAATTCCAGAATTAGGCATAAAGTCGAAGAAGAAAGAAGCCCCCTTTTCTTTTATAAACTCCGTGACTTTAATTGGCTAAGTGATATTTAACATTAACAGTTTGGCACCCACCGTAGGTCCTCTTTTCATTTTTTTAAGAAAAAATTCTTGGCTCTGAGCTAGGATCTAAGCTGTCCAAACCTAGGGGACATTCACCTAATTATGTTACCCAAGATCAACTAGAACAAGCGGTGAACCAGCTCTCCCTATCACTTAAAGAGCAATTTGCCATCATGATTAACGAAATTATATGGCGAATCCCAGTGCCGCCACATGCCATTATACCACCTCCACCTTCTGGAGACCAACAATCGGGAGCACCTCCTTCCCAGCAACGGGGTGTTTCACCGCACACTCCTCACAATTCCCTTTGTTAGCCCTTATGTTTTGATGATGTTCTTACAACCACCATTATCGGTACTAATGGCTTATTGAGTGAAAATATAGTAATCCTATTTATCAAGCTCGTTAGTGCCATTAAAGGAGGATGGATGGAATATATGCTACAAAGATGATATCTAAAGGTGGAGGAGGCCAAGAGATGAAGCAATGTTATTTCAAGAACAACAAAGCCATACAAAAAGCTTCATCCGATTCAAGCTAATCAAAGCTCAAGTATT